>JAPZEB010000017.1:7591881-7607116 GCA_029783705.1 Chaetodon striatus
CCCGCACCCGGGATCGAACCAGGAACCCTCTTGCTGTGAGGCGAGAGTGCTAACCACCACACCACCGTGCCGCCCGGCTTAAGAACATTAAATCAATATTTGTGAACATGAGCTACTCTGCCTCAAAGCCAGAAACCAGAGAAGTAAGTCTCAAACTTGTGATGTCATCAAGTATAGGTCTGGTGCTGCTCATGTTGTTCATGTTTATTTATATTTCTGGACTGTCTGAGACCATAGGAATACCATGTATGAATTTAAGGCTGGGAATCGCCCCAAAACCTTTGGGATATTGGAGTTAAATGCTCAGCTTTTGATCTAAAAATATAACCTCGGACATTTTTAGAGCCTCAAGCTGACAATGCAATTTCTCATCCCATCTCGACTTCACCCTCCTGGCTGTTGTAACTCTGTTTTCCTGTCAGGCTGGGTTGGATGTTATAACTTATCAAACGCCTCGGTAAGCTCATTGTCCCACACCGGGGACTGGAGTGAAATTTTGGATCGGTGCTGAAGGTTACATAACACAGCCGTAGGAGGATTAAGGATGGGAATGACCGGTCCGGAGTCGGAGCCAAAATGTCGTCCCTCTGAACAGGATGCCCTGCAGTATGTGGGCCACGGGGATTGCGTGCACATCAGGGCTCTTAACCCAGCAGGAGTGCAGACGCTAATACATAAATGCATGGCAGCTCTGCTCTCATCCAAACATTTATGCATCCCTCCCGACCACTCTGTGTACGTTTGTGGTTCGGAACGATAGAAATGTTTAGCTCCCCTTAAGCCTCGATGACAATACTGGAAAGATATTTATGCATCTTTTATACATCCTGATGTGTGCTTTTATGTCAGTATGAGTAACTGCTGCGGGGAAAAGGCTGAAGCATTATGTGGTGTTTAACATCTTTCTAGACAGAGGAGAGATTAACCACACTTGATAATGAGACGGTGTACAGTACTGGAGGGAAATAGGAAACCAACAGACAGCACTTTTTTCCCTCTTTCATTATGTGCTTAACAGCAAACAATGTACAATGGATTAAACCACCTGTATGCTGATAACAGTGATGAAAACAGCTAAACGTCTGCCTCCCACAATGCAGTTCAAAGCATCGGGTCCAACGTGTCAGCTCAGGTTGGCAAATGCTCTTGTTGCGATTGATCCTCCCTCAGCCCCGACAGATCGTGTCTTTGCATGCCGCCATGAAGCAAACAGTCGGCGCGTTGTCTCAACGTGAGCGGGAGGAAAAAAGCATGACAGGGGTTTGCACAGTGTCTGAGCGGGGAGAATGTGCGGAGGAAACGGGGTTGATCTGCCGCGAATGCTACAAGGCTGGTGTCATGATCGTTCTGTGCTGTGCTGTCTGTCTTATCTCAAAGGAAGGGATGTAGAGCTTTTGATGCTGCGGGATTTGCATTTGAAAAGAAGGGAAATTATTTTTGAGGCGCGTGTGGGTGGACAGCAGATGGTGTCAACTAAAAATATGAGAAGAAAACTTGTATTTGTGTGCAAGCAGGGGTAAAAACTTACTGTGCGTTCATGTATAACACTGCTGAGTATGTGCCAAACCTCAGCTTGAATCCTCAAAGTGTCAATTTTTTTAAGGAAGTAAGAAAATAAGCCTTGTTTTAAAAGTCCAATCGGTAGATTGTTACCTTAAATCCTCAACAAGCCAGAATAAATGTTGGAATGGTACATTTCAGTCATTTATATGTTATTATGTGGCGGATATGTTGAAACTTGTTGAAACTACATGTGTTTACATTTCAGCAACGTTGTGGTTAACATGACTGTGTTCAGGCACAAAAACCACTTGGTTAGGGTTAAGAAAAGATAATGCCTCTGCTGAAATACCCTGAATTTTGGTGGCACAATTGCTAGTAAAAGAAAATGCAGATGGCTTGCTCAAAAACACATGCTTTTGGTAGCTCAACTCCCTGTGGAAATTCGGCTACTTTCTTACTAAAAACCCCCGCTTTTTGTTACACACTTGCAACTACAAATACTGTTGATATTTTACTAAAAAACACCTGCATTTGGTGGCACAGTCGCTGCTAGAAATGCCACTAATGTCTTGCTAAAACTGCAAAAGTCTCACTAAAAACACCCACTTTTGGTGGCACAGTCATGGCTAGAAATGCTGTTGACATCTCTCTAAGGAACACCTGCTTTTAGTGGCAGAATCTCCACTAGAAATGCCACCTATGTCTTCATAAAAAATACCTACTTTTGCTGGCAGGATCACCACTGAAAATGCCACCAGTGTCTCACTAAAAAACATCACATTTGGTAATTGCTGCTGGAAATGCTGCCATTTTTGGTAGCATGGTTGTGGCTGGAAAGACTGCCGATGTCTCACTTGAAAACACTTAGTTTTGGTGGCACAATCACTCCTGGAAATGCTTCCAATGTATTGTGAAAAAAGTATCCACTTTAATTGGTACAATTGCAGCTGGAAATGCTGCTGATGTCTTGCATAAAACCCCCCCTTTTGGCCCTCATAATTGCTGCTAGAAATGTTGTTAATGTCACGCTAAGAAATACCAAGTTTGGGGGCACAGTTACTGGTGAAAATACCACCAATGTCTAACCAAAAATCACCAGCTTTTGGTGGCACAGTGACCGCTAGAAATGCTGCCAGCGTCTTGCTAAAAACTCTTGGCATAACAGTCACTGTTGGTAATGCCACAGATAACACCCCTTTGACCCTCACAATAGCTGCCAGAAATGTCGCTTATGTCTCACTAAGAAATACCCACTTTTGGTGGCACAATTACTGCTGTAAATACTGCTGATGTTTAGCTACAAATCACCAGCTTTTGTTGGCACAATTGCCAGTGTAAATGCCACTGATGTGCTGCATAAAAACACCCCTTTGGTCCTCACAATCGTTGTCAGAAATACTGCAATTGTCTCACTAAAAATAATACTGGTTTTTGGTGGCACAGTCACAGCTGGAAATGTTGCCAGTGTTTCATCATCCTTATGACCAAGGTCCGTGTGCTTCTTGCCACGTTAACTTCAGATGCATAGAAACAGTAACCCCAGAGAAAATGTGTGTGTGTGTGTGGAGGAGAAGGGGGGGGTGTTGCATTTGAGGTTGTCAGCTGGTTTGGCCTGCTCCACTGACGCTCTGCAGGGGTAAGGCCTCCAGTGCTATCAGGTGATTCCAGGTCACTGAGAACTGCTGGAGGTCCACGTCGACACTGCTCACGATTGGCTGCTGAAACTTACTCAGCCAAGCTTTTACATCGTGGGCTCGTAGAGGAGGAAAAACAGCAGAGCAGAAGGAGGAATGTATACACGGTCAACTGTCAGCTTGTGCTTTCATCACATGCTCGGATGTACAGCATAAAGGCATGGACTGTGGCCTGAAATAATTCCCATTTGGTCACAGTCAAGTGTGAAATACACACAGTGTGCAGAGTACAAATAGATACACTGCTAGAGCTTCCAGTTTTCCTTCACAGTGACGGATTATTATAGACATCGCGGGTGTGCTTACCTCTGATTTTACCTTGAAATATAGTTTATATGATATGGAAAAAACTGTTGGCTGAGATTTCTAACCGCTCATGTTTCTCGCCCAGTAAGACTTTACTAATTACTTTACCATCAGAGACAAAGGCCATAAGTACAAGACGAAGACCAGAGTAGTAATAAAAGGGGAATTATTTTCTAAGATAAGGCAGCCAATGACTAGAGACTGTGTTCCTGTGTTCTGACACTATTGGTGACACTTCAGTTATGATGATTTTACATTTTTATTTACACCATCATTAGGGTTAGGGATCACCAGAGGCCCCATGTTACGATATTATCATGATACTTAAGTCACAATATAATATTATTAGTAGTACTGTAACAACATATATTGCGATATATTGTGATTGTGATTTTAACCCTGTACACTCCACGTATATGCTTCAGTAAACTAAAGTCATACAATCATACATTAAAGACAAAGACCACCCAATAATCTAAATTTGTCAGCTGTTTTCTTACTTAAAAATTGTCTACAGTAATAGAGAAAATAAATCAATACATTGTAGGTCGTGTACCGGTCCCAATGCCAAAATAAATGGATAAGATAAGACTAAAACTGTAAGCTCAAAAGAGCCTATAGAATAGTTGTATTTTCTCTATTAAAGTCTATTTTTTTTTGTTTCACAGTAAGAAAACAGCTGACAACGTTTGTTTTTGCACAGTCCATGCCTTCAAAGTAACGTCAAAGTTAACTCTCCTCTGTCTCCTTTGGCTTACGCAGCACACGTAAGCATAGACTTTTATGAGTCTAATGTTGGCAGACAATGGTGTTGTTATAGTCCACTTTAAGGGTTGTCTGAAATGGTCTTACAAGGGTTCTTCCTGTCATGAATATGGGAAATATATACAAATATTTACAACTGCAGGTAAGAAGGATATATAAAAGTGTCAAACCCCACAAACTTGATGACGTGAGCTCAACATTCTGTTTTGTATAAGTGGGCGGGAGTACTTGCCATGACAGACAAACTCCCTCAGGCAATCAGCGTGACAAAACATCGGGGAACATCTTCATCACCAGCAGAGTCAGCTGATGAATCAAGCCTTTGCCAAATCCAGTTGTACGAGTGGCAAAAATGTCTTTTCTTCTAAGAAACTATGCTATTGTTCTTGGGTGTATTTCTGCAATAACTTCACTTATTGCTGCGTTTACCCTACTGACCTTAGAGTTAGCGCTTGTTGCTTTAGGAGCTGCCATTACCGTTCTGCTGTGGCCTCAATTTTATGCCATCAACTAAGACGCAGTTGATTGGCTTCTTTTGTTATCGACTACAGTGTGGACCCCTGATAGACCCAGATTGGACTTTAACTTCTAAATACGATTCTTTGCAGCTCCCTGATACAGAAAAACTTTGTCAACATCTGTTTTTATTGCAGTAAAATGTATCTAGTAGACTGAATAAGCAATTGGTTTATTTTTTGTAGTGGGCTACCAAAAGCTTAATTTGTTGGTTATTTGTATTTGCAGTATTAATAATCAATACATGCAAAGTCTTTGCATGTATAACAACAGCCTTGTATGTACATGAAATGGCTTGCGATCTTGACACAAGAGCCTTTGAGTTGGACTCTGACTATTTGGATTGGCCGGTTGATACAGCTGGTAAAAGTTTACGAGTGATTGGTGAAACATCTCGATGCAAATCACAAAGTCAGAGCAGAAATGTCCAACGTCTAACACAAAATCTAACGGATCACAGATGACTTTCATGCGCGCTCCACTGCAGTTCAAATATCACATAATTCCACGTCAGCGCCGTTTGGATACAAATGTCACCGGTGAGCATTCTGCATGATGTTACTGTTTTGACTACCGCTTGTGCCAGTTCCTATAATTATGTTTAACACAGAATGTCAAATTGCTCTATATTTGGCGATGATTTTTCTCCGGGCGCAGTTGGCTCATGCTCCGCTGCTCCTGGAACATGCCTGTGCATAAGTGGCTTGAAACTTAACCCCTTACAGGGCTGACGCTCAGCCATAACACAGACTGGAGGAATGCCAGGGCCGGTCCTGTTTAACAAAACAATATCTGCAGTGAGAAGTTCCAGAGACCTTTTTTTTTCCTTAACATAGTGTAATGGCTTGAAACACAGAGTATGTTGTAATAGGAAGAGACACATTGTGTAACTGGAACATGAGTGTGTTAGTCAGTCTCAGGTGTGCAGCATGCCGTCACACACTCTCACATAACTTTACGAGCGGTCACACACATAAACAACACCTTCGCTTTATGGATGCATGTTCCCACACCCAAATTTATGAATGCACAAACTTCTCAAACACCAATACACACACGAAAACACACCCAAACACACACACACCCCTTGCCTTGCAGCCTCGCTTGACTTCCTCCCGGATTTGTCACCAGTTCTTTCACAATCAGCGTGCCAGGCAGGCTTGGCTTTGCCTAATTCAGCCTGGTCCCATTAGAGCGGCAGTGGGAATGGTTTCCACCAGCAGTTAGCTTATAGCTCAGCACACACACTCTTGTTTCAGTCCAGACAGGCGATTCATCCATCAACTATACATCCCCAGCTGCCTCTTAATCACCCAGGGTTTTTTCCCCCGACAGGTAAGCCGCTCAGAAACAATGATGTCTTGTCAGAGGCGACGAGACGATGTTAGTCATGAGTTATTTTGGGGGGTTTTGGGGGAGGTTGGCGAGGGGTTTGTGTGTCTGCTTGACTGTAGAAATGTGAAAAATGTGCAGGTGACTGTGATTACTCGCGGCTGTCTGCTGTATACACTCCTTTATTAGGTCCTGTGGTCCCATATAAGGTGTCTTTGAGAGAGTGTGATGTATTCCTGTGAGCACAGAGAGTCTACAACAATACCTTGGCAAAAATGTTGCTCTCATACACAATATATATCCTGGTGTTATTCTGGATGCTTTAACCCTTCTTTTTTTTTTGTCATTTTAGGTGCTTTGACTGTCTTTTATGTATGTGCAGTATTTGCACGTTACATTGTTGTTTTTTGTAAGCAGTACAGCATGGTCTTGTAGAAATGGACACAAAGTCTTAATGACCCATTTCTAATATACAGCGAGCAGCGAACTCTGGAAACAGTGCCCAGATAGACAAGCGACAACGACATTTAGGGAGCCTAACAAGCCTCGAGCATGCCCAGAGCCAGGGCGAGCGGGTGACACATCACTTAGCGACTTTGCTGATGCACGGAACAGGTTAGGACATCTCTGTTGGAAAACATTGACAGAATCTGATGATGGCTTGCTGGCCCAAATTGCTTGCTAGCAACATGAAAACAAGGTCTTTGACGAACAGTTGCAGTTTCATTGTGAAGCAGTTGAGATTGGTTTAGTTTAAGGGACAAAAAAAACTTGGTTAAGTTTAGGAAAAGATTATTGTTTCAATGCAATGCCAATGCAAAGGGTGGTCAGGAGGGGTCAAACAAATGTGGACTTTCAACCACGAGACTGCTGTTTCTGTTTGTGAAATCAAAAGTCAACTTAGTTACGTGACTTTACGGACTTAACATATGTCAGAGCTCAACAGAAAAGACTGCTCAATTTTCCAGGATAAGAAAAATTCCCTCTCTCTCTACTGATCAGGCACTCGTGAGAAAATGGCGGCAAGTCAAGCCAAAGTTTCTGAGCTAAAGTGAGTTTAGCTGGGTGACGTGAGAGGTTGTGGGAGAAATTATAGATTAAACATGACAATTAAATTGTTTGATGACAGCTAATAAAACAACATGTATTGGGGCAAGTACAAAGTGGCTTTAGGCAAGTAGATTTCTGACTCACTTGTCTGGCTGGCACTTTACGCAAGTATACAGAGTAAATATACGTCATGTCCCGTACACAGTTGCTTTAATCGAAACCACAATCTTTCCCTAAAAGTTAATGAAGTACATTTTTCTTCTCCTCTCAGCAAACCCAACCCAACTGCAACTTTTTACCAATGAAACAGTGACTGCTCGTAATAGACTTTGCATTGGCATTGTTTATGTGTTGCCAGCATGTAATTTTAACACATTTCGTGCATTGTTAAAAGGAAACTTTGCCAAATTTTAACCAGCTTTGTATAATAACAGTGTGGGTAGTATCCATCTTACCAGCGCCAACATCTCCCTGCTCATCTCCCAGCTAAAAAAACATGTGTCATCTGGCTGATTTTCTCTGGCTCTCGAGCTGTTGCTCGAAGTATAGGTTTTACTTTTGCACTTTTGAGTGCTTGCCACCATGGAAACAAAGAGTTTAGAAGCAGATTGTGAGAGACTGAGCCGTCCCTCTTTCTTCTTATCAAACTCAGACTGATCAAACGTTAAAACTAAGCAGTGCTGATCAAGTATAAACCTAAGATTCTTTGTATTGCCTTTGTCTTGCCTTGCATGTTTTCAGAAACATATTTTAGCTTACCGTTGAACTGTTACTTGAGATTGTTTGTTATCAGCTGGCTACTACATTGTTTACTGGACAAGCAACTTGTATTACATCACCCACCAGCGGGAGTGGTTATTGGTTTAGTGTGGCGCAGTGCGTTCTGGAGCTGTAGGTTTTCTCCCTCTGGAGCAAAAGCAAATGCTACCGCCCTTTTTCTTGAATCATGTAGCACCAATTTCAAAGGTATGTCTGTCTTTCTGCTGCAAAGACAGCCTATATGTGTGAAAATACCATCTTTTCAGCAGTGAAATACTTCTTTAAGGGGTTGTGTCCACTGCTGTGAGACTGTATTCGTCAGCAACACCTGAGTCCAAGACAAATCTCCTTGGGGAGAACAAACTATGTCTCATCCTATCTTAAATATTTGCCAATTAATGCATTCATTATCTTAATTAGCGACTTGATTAGCATACCTAATGTCATGTATGTGTGGGTGATAATTGGTGGACATCAGGCAGCTCATGTGCCTCTTGTGTCAACACACTGTGTTGACATTCAGAGCACCGCATTTCCATCTTTATGAATGCAGCGTTTGACATTAGAATTAATGATTCTTGGTCCCGAACCAGCAGATTGTGAAGCTTCAAACACATGTTATATTGCCAGAGGAGGCGTTTTCCTCCCCGACACATTCGTTGTACTTTCAGACACTTGAAAACACTCGCAGAATGACGAGCTTTCAACAAACTGTCAGATGCAGGCGGGGTTGTCCCGGAGCAGTGTTTCAGTTGTTGTGATACCTCAGGAGAGGCCATAAAACAGGCTTCTTTATTATCCGAGCTAGTGTGCCAAGATTTATTCCATTAAAGTCTGGAATGCCCTCACGTGGGAAACGGATTGGACGCGCACAGTCAATTTCTTTGTTTAGCCTGGTTCACGTGTGTGTATTTGTGTGTGTATAAGGGAGAGTGAGTGTGTTATGAGTGTGTGTCTGCGTGTAAGGTCTGGCGGGAGGATGCCCTGCTTTTTGTTTCCTCTGAGCTATTTTTGTCTGGACAGAACTGCAAGCTCTCTGTTTTGCGTGGTTGAAGACGACCCTGTCTCCTCGCTGTGTGTATGTGTGTAAGTGTGTGTGTGTATCTGCTGATTTGCTGGCAGGCCTGTGAGGTTTCTCCTGTTCGGCAGAAAACAGACAAAGATGAGTCTTTTTCTCCTCGACAATAAAAACATTGATTTGGTGCAAAAACAGAAAACCCAAAAATACTGTTGTCAGTCTCGGGGTTCGAACTTGACCGCCCGTGTCACCCACTAAACAGCGATCCCATGTTGACTCACTCTTATTTTCTCTCTTCCTTCCTCCCCTTTAGGGAAAAGCTGGCCGTGGCTCGCCTGCAGAGGGAAGTCGCACGGAGCAAGAGCGAAGGAACAATGGTAAAGTACAGTCCAACTGCCCGTCCCCTATAATCTGTGCAAAGCCAAAAGAGCCACAGTGTGCTCACTTCACACACATGCACACGCCCACACACACAAGCTGTGCCAAGTCGTCCCATGGGCCAAAGTCAATCTTTATTGTCTCAACACTTCATCACTTGATCTTGAAGAAGATAACTCTGGAGATAAACGTGCATCAGCAGGTATTTTTCAATAATAAACAATATCAACTGTACGGCAATTTGTCAAAATCAAATAAAGTCTCAAATGATTCAAACTAACAGTTGAAATCAGGAAATACTTGATCATATAGCACATAAAAAGATAAAGAATCTGAGCATTTGTCTGTATTTGGCCCTTCCACATGCTGATATGTCAATGTCGTTACCGTAAACACACACAAATATGGCAATGGCGTTGCTAATACAAGGACTTTTGCCGTTTTTTGATGGAGCCACAAAAGTTTAGATGCTTATGATTTGTTTACAACTCAAGTTTCACACGATTAATTGATCATCAAATAGAAACACTGCTTCATTACCAGGAAAGTAACAGTGCTTAATAGGCTAACGTTAGCAACCCGTGCTCCTACACTGCCAGTTTCTTCTGATCTTGGCGAAGACCTGGTGGACTTTTAATTTCAGGCGTCATATGCCATCCAATGAGGGGAAGACTTGACTTTGCCAAATTTTATTAACCTGCAAGGGTCTCCTGTTGTAAAAAGATTGGCAAGATATCCCAGAGCGGCATGTCTTGCTGCCCGTTGGCCATCTTTGTTTGATGTTGCACTTACAGCACCTGGCCAGTGGGTGGCAGTGTATGGCACGATGCACTAGGGTCCACTGTACTGGCTTATATGGAACTACGGCATCGGAATTCATGTATATACAAGGAAATGGCTTTCAAATAGTTTTTGTTACGCTTGTTATAAAGACAGGACAATCAATGACAGTTAAGATAGTACAACAGTTATTGTCATTTTTAAATCAGGAGCAAATCCTAACAAACTGCAAAAGGCTGCCCGTAGCCCAGGCAAGAGAAATCACTGCTGCAGGAAACAATGTGTTTGCAATGTGCAGTAAAATCTGTAGTGTCTGTTTACATAAAGGCCAGCATCGATGAATCTCTGTCTGTACTGAGAGGCAAGGTGGCGCGCACAAACAAGGGATGGGGCTAAAAATAGGAATGTGATTGGGCCTTGACGTGTTGTATGAACAGTAGGTTGGACATATTCCAGCCATTCTGCAGGAACAACAGGTACTCAGATGCGTGGTCAGGTTGTGTAACATTATAAAGCTGCAGCTGGGGCTTAACCTGTCAACACTGCATTGTGTTAAGCTTTACTGGAAATTGCTGATAATGTGCTTTCACTTCTTTTCCAAGAGAGCTTGTGTAAGCAGGGGGAAGAATTCCAGAGGTGGAGATCTACAGATATACGTGTAAACATCAGCCGTATCTGTATTTCTCTTTGTCTCTGAGCGTGTGCACACTGTACAGTGTGTGTTTCTGAGGGAGGTCAGAAAGTTGAACCACGTGACGCGGCGGAGCTCAGCTGATTGCAGCCTCCGAGCAGAGGCTCTAACCACAGGCCCAGCTGTTCCACTGCACCCCAGTGACGCCTCTGATTCTCTTTATGGCAGCGGGCCTAAAGCAACAGCACACAAGGGCTGATGCACTACGAGGTTTTCACACTATTTTGTGTGTGTCTCTATTGATCCCTGAAGGAAGAATGCTTTTTTTTTTTTCTCGTCTCGTCTTTCCCCACAGTCGAGCAGGTAAGATCACGGGGTCAGATACAGATCAGCGCCCGCTGGAGCCATGCGAGGGTTTTGTGTATTGCTTGAGGGCACTTCGACACAGTAGATTCTTACTGTCATGGAGGCTTGAACTTATTTAAGAGGCAGTGCCAGAGAATTGTGTGAAGTATACGGGTTGATTGAGTTGGGAATCTACCATGTGAGTGGCTCTTCTTTCAGTCTAGTCATCAGAAGAAAATGTTGGCATTGTATAGTTTGTTTCTGCAAACTACGGATACATTATATTTGCACATTTCATACATGTCATAGCTATGTTTCTAAAGTATGAATGCGTAAAAGTGAGCTGACTCTGTCATCAGAAGGTGGAGGAGGCTGTGGATGGTGTGTAACCTCGGGAAGATGCCTGCAAAGCATCAGACCATTGTTCAAGACCAGCAAACAACCAAACTGGTTATGGTTTAGTAGTCATCACTGTTTTTCCAGCAGCTCTTTTAGATCTAAACGTAGGTGTTTTATAGCATCCCATTGCTGTTTTTTCCAGCAGTTTTCGGGCACTAAACTTGCCTGTTTTGTAGCATCCCATTGCTGTTTTTCCAGCTGCTTTTGAGGCACCAAATGTGGGTGTTTGTTGCAACTCATCGCAGTTTATCCAGCTGCTTTGAAGCACCAAACATTGGTAACAACTTGTATTTCCAGTAGCTTTTTGGCCACTAAACGTGGGTGTTTTGTAGCAACTGGTTGTTGTATTTCTAGCAGCTTTTTAGGCACTACAAGTGGGTGTTTTGTAAAATCCCGTCACTGTTTTTCCTGCAGTTTTGTAGCAACTGGTCATTGTAATTCCAGCAGCTTTTCAGGTACTAAATGTAGGTGTTTTGTAGCAACTGGCTGTTGTATTTTCAGCAGCTTTTTAGGCGCTAAATGTGGGTGTTTTGTAGCAGCCTGCTGCTGTTTTTCTGGTGGGGACAGTTCCACAAAACATTGCTGCTTTTCCTGCTAGGATTGTTCCCCCAAATCTGGGTATTTTTAGCCAAAACATAATCTTTTTCTGGCCAGCATTTTTCCTGGCAATCAGGTTGTTTCTTGTGGATCATTTACATGAGTAAAGAAAGTCAGTGAGTACGAGTAAACAAACAACTCCTTTTTCCCCCGCTTTCACCCAGTTCCCTGACCTCTCTGTGACTCTTTCACCACTGTCATCCCAGTTAAGCATGTGTATGTGAGACAAGAAGGTTCAGTATTGATTTCCTTGGTGTGCAGACATACTGTCGATGAGTGGAATGCGTGCATCCTCGAATGAATCCTACACATCACTGTGTGACCATCAGAGTTATGTGTGTGTGTGGTAAAAACATGGCTGAACTGATCAGTTCAAGTCACTTTTACACCTGTTTGTCCCAGAGAAAACAAACAAAAACAGTTGTTGCCCATTTCATGCTCACACAAGCGGTGGAAACAAAACGGTTAATGGGCTGACAGAGAAGTCATCCACTGGACAGTTTTGGTGCATCCTGCATCATCAGCGTCACATTGCCCCAAATTGGTTTATTCTGGTGACTGACAGCGAGTTTATGGCTTTATTTGTCTTTCCTGCTGTTCCCAAAAGAGGCCACAAAGACAAAGGTGCAGCCTGCAGCTAGACCTCATCAGTCATAAATAATGACGAACAGCTAGAAACAGGACAGGAACTGTCAAATAGAAATTTTGACAAATTAAAAGCAGTGGACACAAGCGTAAATCATATTGCCTGTTTTTCCCTTTTTGTTGTCTTTGGTGCCAACAGACGGGTGGCC
This sequence comes from Chaetodon striatus, assembly GCA_029783705.1. Classification (NCBI taxonomy): domain Eukaryota; kingdom Metazoa; phylum Chordata; class Actinopteri; order Chaetodontiformes; family Chaetodontidae; genus Chaetodon; species Chaetodon striatus. The sequence continues at coordinate 7,604,749 of JAPZEB010000017.1, forward strand.
CTTTCCTTAATGTGTCACCAGTTTGTATGTGAGTGTGTCAGTCCCACCTACTGTAACACTAACCTTGCATCGTCTGACCTCAACATAGCCCAAGAAAAATATTTAATTTGCCACGCTGTACGGCTCCACTACAGGCCCAGCTCTCCGACTCACGCGAATGGATGACATGCTAATTATTACTTTCGAGGGGTGTGTGTGAATTGCTGTCTGCGCATGCACAGGGCTGAGGGAGAAAGAGAGGGATGAGTTATCTGTGCCAGACAGGAGGAGGATGAGGTGGCGGTGGTGGTGGTGGTGGGGGAGTATGGAGGAAGAAAGGGAGGAGGGGGGGATATCACTAAGCTCCATTTGAAATTGGGATTATCCCCGTCAGAGTCCCCTTGCACTCTCCCTCTCTGGCATTCCTGGGAGGCTTCGGAGCTCAGGCACGGTTCTTCAATAGCAATGAAAAAGAGACTGCTGCATCAAGGAGATAATTGTCAAAGTGCTGGCGGTGTGCAGTGGGAACTGCTCACCAGCCACAGCCTGTGCCCCGCAGACCCCCAAACCCTGACGCCCACTCTCATGCCCACTTCCCCCCCAACCCCCATCTTCGCCTGCCAAGGGACTAACCCAGAGAGACAGATTAAAACAGCCACGGACTTTTGAAGTGGCTCTCCCCCTCCTCTGTATCTGATGCCTCTCTTTAACAGCCTCTGTTCCCTGCCTTGGTCTTTTCCTCTCTACATCCATTAGTGTCTTCTGTGTAACGCTATCAGAGGCACAGAAAGCGGCGGTGCCACCCATCGCAGCCTCGCTGAGTAGCTCTGCGGGGACGTGTAACGCTGCACCATTACTACTGCTTTGTGTTGCAGAAGAATGTAGGAGGCATCTTTATGATTGTGCACACACTGCTACGATTGTAGGGCCTCAGGTCTCACTCGCACAGTTAAGCGTAAATGAAACAGCATTAACAACAGTTTACTGAGGAGCGTGTGTTTTTAATTGGGTCTCCTGTTGTGAAACACGCAGCTACTGGCAGTGCAGAAGTACAACACTCTTTTGTTATGGATCATTTGGGGGAATCGCATGAAACTTTTTGAATAATTTGGAGGCTCAAATATGGCCACACAAGACGCATTTGTTATTAGTTTGGGGTGATACGGTCTAACAAGCACCAGATCTGTGTCTCTTAGACCACTGTTTGTTTCTTAAACTTTATATTGGGGTTTAGACGTGGTGCTTTTGGCGTGCGATCTTTAAAACTCGCACAAGAAAAACAGTGGATTTCCCGTTAGGTGTTTGATAGAGCACAGGTCACGGTTTATTCTGTGGTTTCTTTCCAACAAGCCTGCCCTGTCTGTCTCGAGTGAAACCGCTCATTCACAGCCCCATCGCTGCTGTAGGTTTTCTCTGGAATTCTTCACACCCCAGCCCAGAGGCGTGGTGCAGGGCAGGGCTGCTCTCTGTCTCCCACTTTCTTTTTGATGCCACTCTGAAGTGCAATCTAAGTCCGTCAGGAGCAGGATGCCGGGTTTCCTGTCGGGGAGAAAACAGAAGTGCACATGGAGGCTCGTAAAGGCGGCATTGCCTGCACGGCTGAGGGGGGCTGGGCTCTCCATTTAAAAGGCATTTAAATCTGTTAGGTAGGATTATGAGCACTGGAAACGGCTGTGTAAACAACACGTGAAAATAAACTATCTCGCTTTGAGGGATTTTTCTTTGGGTTTTTGCGGACACTCTCTGATATCTGAGCTTAAACAGATACGAGTCACACACACGCAGCAGATTGACACAGTTATTTTCCGCGACGTTAACGATAAAGGGAAATGTTTCTGCTTGAACTTAATTGTGTAACTCGCTTATTTAAAAATCAGATTTCTCCAGAGTGTTTCATGTAGAAGTTAAGATAAGAACGGAGCTGCTGCATCTGTGAATATAAAGTGGGAGCGGGCGGCACAGTATGGTGGAACAGGCCCTGGAGCCAAGATAGGAATCAGCTGAAAACAGCTTTCTCATGTGCTGCAGTCTGCAAGATTCATGTGACATAGTTTGTAACACTGCAACAACAAAAATGTACTTATTGCCCTTCTTAAAGGAATACTTCACTCCCCAAATAATCCTTTGTATATCAGTATCTCACCCCGTGTTATGTTGAAAATTTTCCTCACACGCCTCCTTGGCAAACGAAGAATCCAAAAACAGAGAAAATTCATAATGAATTGAAGTCATAGGGGTCCACGTTTAACAATAACAAAACTATATCAAAACATCAATTTACAAACTCTCATACAGCTCTCAGTTCTACCCAAACACATGCTATTTGCTAAAAGTGTATTTAAAACTGAACTGAAAGTGAAACATATCTGTGCTTTCTTCAAAGCCAGAC
>JAPZEB010000017.1:7609374-7621085 GCA_029783705.1 Chaetodon striatus
GGGTGGGGATGTGGGGGGCTCCCTTGGCAATGATAAATGGGCCACTCGTATGATTTAGCATATTCCTGGGGTGTGTGTATTATTTGCTATAGTGCCTGCGGCAGTCGAAGTGAGAAGTGGTACACTCTGATGTAGTGGCTCTCCATGATAATTGAATTGATGGAGCCCTGGGGGACGCTGATTTTTAGTGAATAAACCAGTTTTATTTCTATAACAAGTCACCTCAGATGACACATAACCCAGCAGACCATAACTGATATTATACCCTGGCATTTTAACACACTTTTAAAAACATAAACACCCTGTTTGTCTGTATCTGACCCGGCGTTTCACATGTGCACCACGCAGCCAAATCCTCCTCATGTTACACTTTCATTTGAATTGCTGACGAGCGCGCACAAACAGCCAAGTGGCATGTTTTATTTATGAATGAAGAACCTGCGCGGTGTATTGTGTCCCTGATGTTTGCTTTAGCAGCGAGCCAGAGATCCGCTCCCGGCCCTTTGATTAGGCAAAGAGCTCCAACCGAGGAAGAGGGGGGGGTTTGTGTGTAATGAAGAGATTATTGAGCCCCCTGAACTGTACCCCAAACCCTGCGTGAACACAGTTGCACACGGGCGACGTACAGAATCAGAGCCACTGTTCGCATGCACTTAACCTGATAGCATTGCAGCTCTTCTTTTACGGGGAGACGGCATTGCAGGGACAACAAGGAGAGGCAGAGGTCTCTAATTAATTTAGAGTCCTCTGTGGATGTTGGAGGGTATCAGGGGGGTTTGAGTCTGCTAGTAATTCAGCTCGGATGAATACCATTACCATCTAATGCTGTCCAATTACAGAGGCATGGTTCATTCTGGGCTCTGCTGCAACTAATACAATTTTGTCAATGAAGAAGTGAAGGAAGGGAGTGTAGGTACTATATAGCACATATCTCTTTTATCCATTGAAATCAATAGCACCCCATTCAATCTTGAGCTTTACATGCTGGTGATAAATTCTGCCATATCTAGATGGATACATTTTTTTATCAAGCAGGAAATGAAAGCAGCCCGGCCTGCGGCAGAGGTCAAATTTAATCCTGAACCACCCAATCTGGGCTTGTTTCAGATATATGGCTCAGTAGATCGGTATAAAATCCAGCCGGGGCCATTTTATAGATTACTCTGCCTATTCCATTTGATATTGCTTTTTTTTTTTTTATAAAAAACTCCAACCTGTATTGTTTGAAGAGCTGGCTTTGTTCAAGGTAGAGTTTTATTCCAGGAAAATGTTGCCCTCCACAGGAGAAACAGGGTACTGCATGTCAGTCAAAGGGGGCCAGTCAAGAGAGAGAGGATTATCTCCTCACTCATTGGATTAACTGGAGTAAATGTTCTCACTGGAAGTTGCCGGGCATGTTTTCATCACATCCCATCTCAGCGCTGACTTTGAGATATCTTCCCAGCGCATTGCCGAAGGCGTATTAAAGAATATGCTTTCAATTACCACAGAAGAAGGAGTTGACGATAAACATTTCAGCCTAGAAGAAGTGTAATGTATTGCTAGGGATTTCTGGCCACATAAAGATATGGTAATGTTTGATTTAATGGCCTCAGGCCTTGTTAAATCGCCGAAATTATATATTCAACAAAAGCAATAGAGGGCTTTTTTACTACAACGTGAGTCATAAATCCTGCATTGTTATTGAGGTTGTTGGCAAGACTGTGTCAGCAGACACACAGTGGTCGGTGGTTTATGCCGGGGGGCGTTAGTTAGGCCATGTGGGCAACAAAAAAATCAGGACTAAAGCTACCGTGCTTTTGTGAGAATCCAGGCCAGCTTGAACAATACTGTACACATTCATACATGCGGGGCCCTTGTGCTTGTTTGCATTGAGGTGAAATCAGCTAAACTACTGGATGCTGGAGGTTGCTCTTGTAATTAGCAGCTTTTTGTTGCCTTTATGTTTGTTTCATTAAGAACACATTTACACCCTTAAGGAACGTCTTTGTCATGTAAGTAAATATTAGCAGTGTGTTTACAGAGTGCTGTGGGGACGAAATCCTTTACATGTTTCCTTATCTCTTGGCCCATTTTTCCCTTAAAGGGACAGTTCACCCCAAAGTCAAAACTACATATTTCCCCTTTTACCTGTAGTGCTGTGTTTCAGTTGAAATTGTTTTGGTGTGAGTTGCAGTGTTGGGGATATCAGCCATAGAGGTGTCTGCCTTCTCTCTCGTATAATGGAACTAAATGGTACTCAGCCTGAGGTGCTCAGAGCGCTAAAACAGGACACTAGAAAAACTCAACAGCGATGTCTCTTCTCAGAAATTACGACCCGGTTACTCATGATTATTCACAGACCTTGCTGTGAGCATGGGTGGATTAAAAGACCATGGGCCCCAGGGCACCGCTATGCAAAACGCCCCATCACCTCTCCTACATACAGGAGGAGCAAGAGGCACGGTCTTTGTGGTGTCTGTTTTAGTCGTTTTGCATCTTTTTGTAGTTTTGTGCATCTTTGTTGTCATTTTGCAGTCATTTTATGTCTTCTTGTGGTTGTTTAGTTTCCCTTGGTATTTGTTTTGTGTCTTGTTATGGATGATTTTAGTCTCTTTGTTGTCATTTTGTGTCTTTTTGTGGTTGTTTTGAGTCTCTGTGGCTGTTTTGTGTGTCCTTACGGTTGTTTTGAATCTCTTTGTAATCATTTTGTGTCTTCTTGTGGTTGTTTTTAGTCTCTTTGTCGTCATTTTGTGTCTTCTTGTGGTTGTTTTGAATCTCTTTGTGGTCATTTTGTGTCTTCTTATGGTTGTTTTGAATCTCTTTGTAGTCTTATTTGTCTTCTTATTGTTGTTTTGAGTCTTTTTGTGGTTGTTTTGCCCATTTTTGTCGTTATTTTGTGTCTTTTTGCAGTTCCTTTGCATCTCTTATTGATCTTTTTGAATCTCTTTGTAGTCTTTTTGTGTCTCTTAATGGTCATTTTGAGTTTATAACGTGTTAATCTGATTGCCACTTTGCAGGTAAATGTCACTGGGGCTATTAAGTCTTTGTGCCCTTGGGCCTATGTCTGGAAGGCCAATGTAGTAACCGTTCCATGATAATAGTACATATAGGAACTATTTTCTGTCTCCCGAACTACACCTGCCAACTGTATCACTGTGCAGAAAGAAGCATGTATCTGCTCATGGATGAGAGGCTAGTGCATGTGAAAGCGTGAGGTAAAAACATTAACAGTGTTCTCTTCGGCTGAGTTGTAACATTAGCTAGCACAGTGGTGCTAGGTTAACTAGCGTTGGATGCATGCATGTTTTTTTGCTCTGCCACTCAGACATGTAAGCCTCCACTTTTTAAATTGTTGTGCTAAATAAAGGGCTAACATTTGAATAATTCATACATCATTAAATGTAAAGTATAGACCTATGCATGCTTATATTCAGACCTATACACCATTTACCTGCTGCAACAATTAAATGATTAACACATAATGCAGCAGTAATCATAATCCAATAATATAATAAATATTATTCTCAAAGGTGCCATTCAGCATCATGAATATTTTTACTTTTGTAAGCTACTAAGTATGTTTTGCAAACACTCTTAAATGCAGGGCTGCAACTTGTAAGTTGCTACTTTTACATGAGTTAAATATTTAAGAACTTATTCCAACACTGCGGCGTGTATAGTTTGTGTGCGCATCCTTTTATTGACGATTGCTGGTTCAAATTCAGTGACTGTTAACAGAAAATGGACATGGGTCTATGGCCAGTAGCAATGCTTTCTGTTGTGACTTTTCTTTGTCCGCCAAAGTTGCTGATGGCCCGAAGATTTTACACGCCACTGCAAACAATTTACTTCATTGGCGGGGGGTCGGGTGTTCATTTCAGAGCCCGGTTGGTGGGTGTGGTTCAGCAGAAAGGAAATAGTTCCTACATGAAACTGCTCGCAACAAGGTCTGTGGATTATCTTGAGTAACCAGGTCATGATTTCTGGAAAGAGACATTGTTGTGCCATCTTGTTTCATGATAATGAAGTGAAAGCAGACATCCTAACCTCTCGTCAACTGACACCAAAACAGTCTAGCACTACAGATTCGAGGAAAAATACTTGATTTGGGGTGGACTGTCCCTTTAAAAAGAGATGAAGAAGAGCCAGCAAGTCATTGGTTTTGCTCCAGATATATAGGTCCAGCTCTTGGCAGGGGGATGTACCACTTTATGCCTCTGTACGCCTGGATTTACAGCCGCTATTACTCCTGACAGGGGGAGCCTCCCTGTTGTGTAAAGAGCCGCTCGGCATAGTAGCCATGAATTTATGGCCACAGTGAGGAGCAGAACTGGTTTTAATGGTGACTCGGGTTTAATATTCTCTCTCCCAGACCGATCTCACCCAGTTACAATCTGCTTTTGTGACAGAATCCCTGCCAAGGAGCGGTTTACTGTAATGAAATATGATTGTTCATTGGTTGCATTCATGACAGTATGGTCACAGTATAAAATGGCAATTTTCTTTCCACTTGTTTTGACATATTTCTTCGGAGTTTGATTTTATTTTGTAGCTTTAAATCATGGTTCACATGTTGATAAGCAAAAAAAAAAAAAAAAAAAAGACATCTTGGGGATTTTTCAGTCAGTATTCTTTCCCTCCACTAGATGTCCTCATAATGCTTGTGTGTGGGAAGCACCTTGCTGTAGCCTTCCACTGAATATTGACACCATGATTGGTGCTTAACATGGAGAGGAGGACTTAAAGACGAGCACTCGAGTCAGGAAAAACATATTAATTCTGTACTGCCTGCTGAAGAGTTATCACAGAGTTTTTTACAGTCTGGAGAGACATATTCATTTTCTGTGAGAGTCACTGATCTCACCTTTCAAGGCAGATGATGATATATAATCTTTTACCAAGGACTGACAGGGTAATCCTCGGCTAAATTTATAGCCAGAGAATGACATTACAGTGACTTATATGAAAACGTCTGCTCTTTGTGAAGCCAAACAAATGAGATGAAGTGCAATTTGAAATCTCTTACTCAGCAATAACTGCGTCTTGGTTTGCGAAAGAAGCAAACCAGTTGCTCCCTTTTGCCTTCAACCAGTTATTTTATAATCTTCAGCTGAGATCCCTGACAAGACAGTGACAGATGGATGATCACTTAAACCTTCAGCCAAGAAAATGGAGCCAATTGCTTTGTCATAAATTGTCAGCTACAGAAGATGCCAGGCTTTCTGTTGAGACTGTGAGACTAAGAGAATGTCAGCTGAAATCCTCAGCCCTCGCTGCTAGCGGTTGCTCAAAGCTCCTCCGCACTCAAAAAACCTCACTCGCGGTGCCAAATTTTTCCTCTCCTCGAGGAGGGAGCGTGCCAGCACAGGGCCGCAGTCTTTGAAGTTGGGTTTGAGGCGAGGACGATTCTCTCTTTCGGGAGCAGGTGGCTGAGGCCATCAGACTGAGAAGAATCCAATTAAAAAGTGGGGAAAAAAGAGCTTTCATTTTGGAATTGTCTCTGGTGAGAGAGGGGACAGATAAAAATGGTTATGTGATCTGTGGAGACCTTGCACATCACAGACTTTGAAAGTTCTTCATGAGGATGATAGGGGTGATTCACACTAAACCAAGAGTCAGAGAAAATGTCCACAAAACTTAACCTAACTTATGTAACTTTTTACCAGTATTAATCATTTTTTTGTTGCCAGTGGGTGAACAGGTTGTGATGTAACTTAAAAAGTAAAACTTTCCCCAACTTTCTCTGTTGCCTCGAGTGCCTCGGGCCAAATTTTCAACACATTCTCACTCCGACCTCATCACATATCGACGTTTGGAAAGGTACCCCGGATGTGTTGGTTGTTGACGTTCTGGGATGCCGTGTCAACTTTAGCTTGTTACGTGCATTGTCTTCTTTCAAAATACACTTTATTTTCACAGAAAATTTACTGTTTATATACAGTCTCTTTCAAAATAAATGCACTACGTCGGTACGACACCACAAATTGACGTTTTTTTTTTTCTTTCAACATCCAATGCACGTAGTTAGGTTTGGGCAAAAACAACACGTGGTTGGGTTTCGGAACTTTTTGGACTTTCACTTCTTGTCCTGCCGAGTTTTGCCTCCTGACGCCGCCTGCTGCCGTTATACTATAGCTTGCAACCAGCTACATATCGCACCAATGACTGTGGAGTAAGAATTAAGAATAATTTTAAATTTTTCCCTCAAAATCCAAAGGATGTAATGCCGTCTCTTTTCAGTATAGCTACGACACTAACAGCAGTGTTGTGGAGGGTATACACAGGTATACAGGGTATACCTACCTCTTTTCTGGCCGTTTACACTTACCCCCCTATCAACCAAAAAGCCATTGGAATATCTAGAAGAGTATACCCACTTCTTCCATACTAAACCACTCATCTACCTAGCAGTATACCCATGTCATCAACTACCACCAGTACACCACTGGCTAACAGTGTGCAACAGTAGCAAATGTTAGCTAAGAAAAGGAGTCCACAACAAACGATCGGCACCGACCACAACAGAGATTCGACACGTGCTGTTCCCCTTTATATGCTCTTCACTTTACTGAGTGCAGGGGTCTGATCCCTGGAAGGCCCTGTCCTCCTGCTCACCCAGCAGAGACTGTCCTGCTCCAACTGGCAGCATTTCAAACTGACGCCATCAGGTTTTAAACTTATGCTGCCCTGGTAGCGTATCATATCGCCACCAAAGGTGCCTTTTTGCTTCGGTGTCTGACGCCAAAATCGCTGACCAAGCAGTAGTATTTGACAAGCTGGAAATGAGAACGGACTGGATTGAAATTTATTTTCTAGCATCCTCAGTCTATCATGGTCAGTCTTGTGTTTGTCACAGTATTGACCGATGCATTTGAGCACTGGAATGTAAGCAACAGGATGCTGAGTGCAGTTTACTTAACATCTTCAGAGAGAAGTGTCACTTATCATAAGAATTTTCTGAAAGTTACATACCGAACGTTTCATAAAACAGCACTTAAATGAGGTGGAAAAGTATGTAGGAAGGAATGAAAGACAAGACGGTGTTTTATGTTACTGAGCTGTAATTTTGCACCTTACTTGAACCTCTTCAGTTCTATCTGCCTCTCACTGATGGGCTCAAACTTCTGAATTCAAAATACATCAAAAGTTAAGTCAAGTGAGGTCATATTTACTCACAAAAAAACCCCAACTTTTTTGCAAAGTTACCAAGCAACAACATTGAAAAAAATAAATAAAACATGCGAAAGCAAAAGAAGTTTGTGTGTGGGGGAAGATAAGAGGGATGGCTGCTGTTGTGGAAAGCTATTCATAGTCATTGTACGGTCGGTGCGCATCTTGTGAGTAGGGATAGTGTGAAGGCACGGGACCTTGATGCCGATATATGCGCGCTTAATTTGGCAGCAATGAAATGAAACAAGAAGTAAGAGAAAGATTGAGGTGTGCGAGACCAGGCTGTTGCTTGACATTTAGTGTGAACTTTCTGCCATAGCAACAGAAGGAAGGGGAGGTTCATTAAGAACTTTTCAAAGTAACAACAAACCATGGAAGTAATGCTGCTTAAATGTCATCATGCCTTTAGTCTCTTATTTTCTTTGTTGGATATTAGACAAAAGGATGTTTGTTGACTTTCTGTCGTCATGATGCTGAAACATTCTGCTTTCACTTTTTTCCAAGGAGAGTCAAGAGCAAAAATTACATCCCTTGAGCTGTTAAGGATTCAGGGACTTACACTCAAGGACCATAAATATAGCACATATGACTTTGGGATGATGAGGGATGATCTTTTGAGCCTTTAGGCCACACACCACTGGGAGATAACAGTTCTTATTTTTGTGTCCACAGCGAGAAAAGCTGATCCACGAGCTAGAGGAAGAGCGACGCCTGCGACTGGAGAGCGAGAAGCGTCTCCGGGAAGTGACGGAGGAGTCAGAGCTGGGACGGGCGCAGATGGTTTCACTGCAGCAGCAATTCTCCAGGTAAGGGAGCCTAAAAGCAAAGAGTGTATTTGATGTAATGGAAGGACTGCAGTGAGCCTTAAATCTTGTTTTCCACTTGTAGGAGAGAATGAGGTATTCTTAATATGATATTTAGGATCATCTCATACAGTATAAGCAGGGGTCAGGGTTTCCATGGAAAACCTGGAAAACTGGTATTTTACTATCATATTATCCAGACCTGGAAAAGTCATGGAATTAGGAAAACATTTTTGGAGGTTTTGGAAGTCATGGAATTTTGTTGTGTGCAATGAAATTGTTATAGTAACCTTCCATGGTTAACCTTTCATGAGGGCAAATTTATTTTCTGTAGCTGAAGCTAAAATATGCATCACTGTGTGGAAACGTTTTGTTTTGCATCACGTACAAGTCTTCATTTTGTCCCCACATTCCCTCTCTCCCTTCCTGTATGCCCACTAGCTAAAGTAATATTTGAATGGCGTTTGAATGTGATACGCTACGATACGCTACAATACGATGCGATACGATACGTTACGATACAATATGATACGATACAAGCTGCGAGAAGTTGGGCGGATAGACCGCAGGGTACGCTAGCTAATCCTTTTATCAATGATAGACAGAAAGTTCATCAAATCCCCAGTACTTTGCTACATTACCTGACTAGCAATTTGTCTGTGTTAGCAAGTTACTGTTTTTGCCAGTGTCCAGGTGCTCTTGCTTGAACTCCAACAGGATAATAACTGTAAACAACCTCCAAAAGAGGTTTCATGAAAACAAGCATTTTCTGAAATTACACACAGAACCTTTAAAAGAATTTTCCAAAAGATAAGAATCAAACACTCAGACAGTTTGGGCCATGGTATGAGTCATAATAATGGACATTACAAGCTAGAAGGTACATAAAAGCTGCGTTTCGTCATTCCCCACATTTACTTTCATCTCCATACTATCAGCTAATAAATAAAGGAAGAAAAATGCCCCACATGACTGTAAATATAGGTCTAATAAACAATATTTGGAAGATGGAGCAGACAAATCAAAAACAAAAGTTTCTTGGATTCAACTTCCATCTCTTTTGGCAGCAATTTCCTGCAATCAGCACTTTCTCTTTATAACCTTAAGAATCAATATGGTGTTCTGGCACTCGCCATTTCTTCATTTCTTTGTTCTTGCCATTTTGTCTGAGTACTTCAGTGGTATTTCTCCTCGTCACTTGACCTTGTCATCAGCAAAAGATGGGTTGATGCATTGCTTTCGCTTGGAAAGAGAGAACTTCTAAAGCGTGAAGTGCTCAAACAATGCTCTTGTCATAACTTCAGTATAACCTCTAATTCATGAGCTGTTCCTCCGTCTCACAGCCGCCGAGGTGTGACAGAGTGGGATGGCAAATCAGGAGTTGGAGCTGAGTTGATGCCTTAATTAGGCGATAGGCATTCAGTGCTTTACTTACGCAAAAAAAGGAGTCCAGAGGATTTCACATTAACTGCTTATCTTCTCATTAAGTTGGTGGAGAAAATCCTGTATATTTTAATGGTCCCAGTGCTATAGAGCAGATGAGGGCAGAGTCACCGCCAGGGGAGGAATAAAATATTTAAGAGCCATTCCAAAGATTTTAAATGTTCCATTGATGCCTCCGAATTTAACTCTCAGCTTCATTTTAGAAAAGCAACTCCTTCTGCATCCCATTTATGCAGCACAGCCACAACAACAACCTCTTACAGCTTTTACCACAGGGGTTAGTTTGGGCATTTCACCCAATGTTTCAGTAGTAGTCTGTACACAATATGACCTTTGAAATGATGGTTAACAGGTGATTTCCAGTTATCATGACTTCCTGTTCAGTTGGAGGTCACTGATTCTTGAGAACTGGGACAAAAGCTTCTTCTTGGGGGGTTTGATTTTCACTCTTCAATTAGGCTTGGAAAATATAGTTTAAAAGATCAATCTCTTGACCTTGTCGCAGCCTCCCATGGATTTAAATTTTTCCTAAGTAGAGTACTTGATGGATACCAGAGGATCTGATGGAGTGACATCTTACGGAGTTGACAACCCAGCCAACATGTATAAGTGGGGCCCATGTGGGTAGAAAATGGGCTAAAAAATGGGCCCTTTATGGTATTGTCCATGGGTTCCACAACAGTCCCATGCCAGTTGCTGGGCAATATATGCAAGACCCACCTCAGTCTCAGCTTTAAATTCTATGTGCGTACTACATGGGGATTTATTTCATTTATATACGTTCTTTAAAAATAATATTTCACTCAAGAAACAGAATCAGTGTGGTGTGGTTTTTTTTTTTTTGGTAGGACGTGATTTATCCCAGTTCTCCAGAAAGGGTTACGTATATGAATCCTGAAGAATAAATCTGTCAGAACCGATTTCTCCCAAATAGCTGCACCTGTCCATGTCTCCAGGGATTCTACTGTTAGACACATGTATCTCCCTGTCTGACCTGTGTTGACTCCTCGCCAGGAAAAAACAATGATAATGTGTGCAGAGTGCATTTCCCTCCTTGGGTTTGACTCTTAAAAGAGGGTGAATGTACTGTAGTGGTGAATTAGTAGATAGCGGAGCAGCAATATGAGAGTCCATGTCTCGCAGAGAGAGAATGCACTGCAGTTCTATTAGAAATATATAAAGCTTATCCCTGATTGGGTCCTGCACAAGTCCCCACGGAGACAGCTGAATTTGTCGCCATGGCAGGGGTCGCCCAGATGGATGATTCTCATTGGACGCCCGGCGAGACTGTGCCTCTGCAATATAGACAAAGATTCCATTATGTCCTCAAAAAAAGCGCTTATCGAAGAGGGGACGTTCGCCGAACCTCGCCACCTCACTCAGCCGTTGTCATTCCGGTGGCGTTGCTCATTGTCATCATGCTGGATTGCTGTAATTTCGCTGTGTCGTGAATGGTTTTGCGACTCCTTGGGGGGGACCTGAAGTTCAGCTGCTTCCCCTTCCACAAGTTACAAAGATATCTCCCCTCCACCTCCACACAAACACGCTAACAGGATTTCAGTCTCACTGTCAAAGTCTTAATCTTTGTTTAAGCATTGCTGAGCACTTATCTGAATGTGAATGAAGGAAGTGAGCATCTGCGCATGTCGCTGATGTGTGTGTGAGTGCAGAGTGTGTTTACCTGGTTCCTCAGTAGTGGATTAACATGCTTACATGGCAGCCAATAATCGGTGGCTCTGCGCCGTGGTGGCAGATGGGACACCAGTGAGGTCACTTTAATTAGCGACTTACAAGCCAGGGAAAAAAAGAAAAAAGAAAAAGATAACTCGGTCACCAGGCTACTAACAAGTGTGAACCTTTGCTCCTCTTGCATCTGCTGCTCTCAGCGACAGGCTTGTGGATACACACCCCACAGACATGCGCTGCTTCATGCGTACACACTCACCGTCAACCAACAGTGACAGCAGCTCAGCGAGACCTTCATCCATATCTCCCGATTGATTTCACATTGTATTTGCGGCGCATTAGGGGAATAGAAACCTCAGTTCATCAATGTGTCTTTCGAGATAACACCCACAAATCATGTTAAGTGGACATCCAATCTTTTAAATAGACTGCAATCTGTTTGACCCCAGGCAACGATTGATTTGCGTATTGCTAATTAATTGAGGTTGTGCTTTGAATCATGAGGATGGAAGTGAAATCCGACTAGTACCAATTTGAATAATGAAAGCCAGCCAAAGCGAAAATATCAAACGTGATGCAAATGAGCGCGTTCAATGGATTTTTCAAACCTTGCCAAATATAGTCAGA
>JAPZEB010000017.1:7635617-7648906 GCA_029783705.1 Chaetodon striatus
GCTTGAATGCACTGTATGTACAGTTTGAGGTGGTTGGGTAATCAATAAATACGCACACATGTTCAGCGTCATTAATAACAAAGAATAACCCGATACAGCGTCAGACGATAAATCATGTTCTGCCAATTTACTATGCGCCACGCATCAGTACAATCTGTGTTTTATTACATGTCATCCTGTCACACACAGGCAGCTCCAGATGTATTGCAGCCGCTAATCAGACAGTTACAGCCCACCTCCTCGCCTGTGGATGCCATTAGCTGCTAATGCTTTGCTCCCTTGGACACTGCTACAGCCACTACGTAATTGTGATGAATCGTTCCAAACTAAAGGCTCGACTCATCAGTATCTTGACCCCCTTCAAGAGAGATGAATTTACTTTGTCGAAGGAAATCCAAAGTGATACACTTGGATAAGTAAGTAGGTGACAAGAGGTTGAATTGACTGGATGGAGCGGACACGGGCAATTTGTCTCTTCTGAAGCATTTGGGGATTCATTAAGGGGCAGGTGAACAGGGAGATGAGGGGAAAGGCCTCCTGGTGACAAAGGGACTTGTGGTTTTTGCCTGCTGAGTAAATTCTGCCATGCCAACACACACACACACACACACACACACACACACCTCAGTCCTTTATCTTCAGTGTCATAATCAGCTGGTCATACATCAGCGGGCCATCTCCCCCCCGGCTCCTGGTGGAGTTGGATGAATGTGTTTTGTGTTTGGAGCTCTTATTAGTTGTCCGAGGGGCAATTACAGGCAGGGACTAGCCAAATTTGTGGTAAAGTGTGCATAATATAAATAGATGGTGACCATTAGAAACACTTCAGTAGGGTGTTAATCATGAGACAAATGTAGAATAATGCCATCCTATTTACACTAGTCCACCGCCCAGCTTCATAGCCTCAAAAAGCATTCAGGACAAAACATGTTTTTGCAAGGAAAAAAAAAAAATACTGACATAGGAGAAATTCTACTGTGGCTACATTAATCACAATAAATTGATACAGAGGTAAACATAGTGCTGTTGTTCATCTAGATGAATAGCCCCATACTCGCACCTCCTCCAACGCTGGAGTTTCTCTGCCTGGTCCCTTGAATTGATTGAGGAAGTGTTAGCACAAGTCGCTGACGTGGAAAACCTGCTGCGTCTCTCTCACCAGCATATGTGTGGTATATTCTGCTGCTCCCAGAACAGCTGTGCTCCAAATTCCTCGACCTTGGCTCTCTTTTATCTGACTGTCACAGTCCTCCCATTTTATGACTTAGTAGGTGTGTGTGTTTTGGCAGAACGAAAAAACACCAGTGATCCCTATTATGACCTTTTATCTAGTCAGACAAAGGAGGAAATTTGCGTGTGAATGTCTGTGTACCCTTGTGTGGGAATCATCAAACTCAGCAGATATATCTTAAGATAAAATCCCTCCTCCAGCTGCTTGTGTTGTCTGCCAGCAATGCTTTTGTATTCAACTTAAACATCTTTGGGCTTATTCGTCCTAATTTAGCATATTTATATCTGCTGGAGGCTTTCTTTGTTGGGCCTAAGTGAATGATGGATTAGTGATGATGAGTGTTCGTGTGGAGTATATAAAGGAGGAAACAGACAAAAAATAATGCTTTGTGCCAGTCAGAGCCAGTAAACTCTGGATGTAAGTGATTTAGCCAGATTGGCACTCAGAATTGCTCTTCCTGCCTGGAGCTACCCTGCTTCCCAGCATGATGACTTTCAGTTTAGATTGCCACCAGTCTCTGTCTGGGCGTTGTTTTTGGTCTAGGCAGCACCTCAAGTGCTTTCAGCATTACCTAATGCTGCAAAGCCTTTCTTGACCCTATGCCTGATAGGTTTTGGTATCCTTTACTCTATATCAGCTCAGTTGCCAGAAGAAAATGTTCCACACACACACACACACAAGGAAATTAGGTATTTTTATGCAAAACATTTTCTGGAGGAGGATCCCCCATTTCATGTATGGTTGGAATGAAACCTACACACGTTCTCATTGTATGTTTCTGCAAACCACAAACATGTTACATTTCCATGTTTCATACGTATCATATCAACATTCCTTAAACGCTATAATGCATAAGCTGACTTTGTCATTGGGATGTGGAGGGAATGGGGGACAATGAGTCACCTAAGCAAGATGGCTGCCAAGCTGCAAACCTCTGTTCAAAAACAGCAAACAACACCAGTTGTTTTTTGGTGATCCTTTGCAGCATTTCCCCCGGTGTTTGTTGCACTAAACTTGTTTTTAGTGGTACATTGTGGTGTTTACCAGCAGCTTTTCAGCCACCAAACCTGGGTGTTTTTCCTGACATGTCACGGCATTTCCCAGTGAGCCACCTAAGTGGTAGGGTGAGCGAGTACACCATTATCTGTATATGTTCAACCAACTAAATGATCTGTATCTGTATTGATACTGGGTAAAGGAAGGGGGCGGGCCTTCAACTGGTCGTGGGTGGGGCCTAACAGAAAGTTGTTATTTCAGAAATTGATATGGACTTATACAAAGTTCCTTTATTAATGGTTTACTAGAAAAGTGTTTATTATAAACTATTTTAGCTTCAGATCATTTTTGATCACAACATTAAGAGACTGAATACAGCTACCTATATGAGAATGTACATGCATAAAGAGTACAGATATTGACACATTGTTCTTGGTTGATACTTGTACATTATCTCTTCCGGACACTTGTTTCATCCGAGTATTCAGCTCAACCCTATAAAGTGGTTTTTGTGCCCAAACCTAACAACTCCTTCACTACAGTGTTACGTTTCAACTTATCTGCCTAATATAATGTACAAATGTACGCATTTGAGTTTTGCAGATACATACAGTGCCAACCTTTTTACAAGCATTTGAGCCCAGTCTTATTCCGAAGTCGTCGAAATCCAGTGCTTGGGGAGTGACTTGAGGCATCAGAAACCAACGGAAAAGGCATCCTTTAACATTGGCACGATATGCGGCTGGTTGCCGTTGTAGTTTAATGGCACCCAGTGGTGTCATGGGGAAATGCAGTGGGACAAGGACGAAAGTCAAGGTGGCTAAAGTCAAAGTGAGGTGGGCGGATCAAACAAACACTGCCTTTCACCTGAGAGAGCGGTGTTCACGTCACGTAAGATTCTTAAGCCAAACCCTGTTCTTTTTTCCTAAACCTAACCATGTGTGTTTGTTGTTGAGGAAAAAAAACATCATTTTGCAGTGTTGTACTGACGTAGTGCAATTATTTTGACAGAAACTGTATGTACTGTAAACGTTAAATTTCTGTGAAGACGGAATTGTATCTTGAAAGAAGAGAACTTGACACGGTGTCCAAGAGCGTTAACAGCCAACACACCCAGGGTACCTTTCACATTGTATCTGGACGTGGAAAGTTCATGACCAAAACAACAATATGTGACGAGGTTGGAGTGAAAATGTGTTTGTCGATGGGGTTGTCTGTGTATATAGTTATGGTTATGCTGCATCACTGGTTAAACTAATAATAAATGAGTGTTTAGAGAGGACAGACCTGAGATTATGCATTTTCTGTCTTTCCATAAACTGTGTGTAAAGCCTCACATTAATAATGGGAAACTTCATTATACAAGAGGCAAATTCATTTTTCTCACTGCATGACAATCAGCGCTTACCTCTGCTGTATAAAGCAGATTGGTAAATTTGAAAATTTACACCCTCTTATCAAAACACTTGCATTCTCACTCTAGCAACATTGCTGCCACTACAAAATACAAAGAATAGAAAAAAGAGAGCATCTTCTTTCGGCCACACTATTGACAGCTCACTGACTTAATACTTTTATAGCTGACCTCTTTGATTGATTAGGATGTCCTATGTCTGGTCTGAAACCTTGAAAATATTTAGAAAAGCACACCAGGAATGAAAAGGGAAGATATTAACATCATATTTAATAACTTAATCAAGATCCACATCCTTGTTTTGCAGATTTGTTTCAGTTTGTAAAGAATTGATTCTGCTGTGGACTTGCATGATTACCGCTGCGTCACCTTGATATTGGATTGGTGTGTGAAGGTCTGGCTGTGTTTTATGGTGCTATTGAAAAGCTGCATTTTTCTCCTCACCTTCCTGTTGAGATAATAGAATTTCACAGATGAAAACAATAAATTGTGGAGCTGCTGAAACCTGACCCAAAATCTTGCCTGCTTATTTATCGCGGAATCATGTAGGAACAACTAATAGCGAAAACTGATGCACACAGTGGTGCAGTGACCGTGGAATAAGAGGTTTACTTTTTAGCCTCAAAAAGAGGTTGGTCACATACATACATTACTGAGAGCCTATTGACATCATCAGAAAAAAAACAACAAATAAAAAAAGATTTTCTCATTTAATTAAGCTTTTTGACTCAATGATGGGTGCTGAACATGATTATGAGGGAGTGTCTTGGCTAATAATTTGTTACACTAATAATGCCTTTTATCTCAGTCATATGAACATCAAATTTGTTTTTGGCCACTTAGGGGCAGCAATGCAACATGCAAAATGCAACATTAAAAAATTAGTATTATTATTTTGTACAATAAGTGTGTTAGCAAACTAAGAGAGCATGTTTTTATTTTAATTCCTTTAATTTCAAGATCGTAGGTTGATTATTTTGAATGAGCTGTTTTAATGTATGATAATAATCTCATCAAAAAAAAGGAAAATGAATACAGAATACATTGACAATTTGGCCAGGGATGGTGCTCCAAATAAATTCAAATGTTGTGCTTTATCTTCTGAATGTGTAGAGAGGGGACTGTTTGATACAGAAGTCGAAAATGACCATGCTTTGAATTCCATTTTTTTACGCTGTGATCTTAAGGAAATAAGCTTTATTACCTTGTGCTGGCAAGACAATCAACCTTTTATCAAGAGAAAATATAAGGTTTTATTCATTATCTCAAAAAAGCAGGCATTGTCATCTTGAAATAAAGAGATAATTACAAAAAGTGCCATGTCTGCATGTTTAGATGACATGTTGACAACTGTAGCAACTGATTTCAGATGAAAATGTCAGAACAGGGAGTACCCTTTACTCATATTATTGATTGCATCAGATGGTAATGTGGTGTCCTCTTGTGTGGTCAGACCCTCTGTGTGAACAAGAGTGGCCGTTGGAAAGTCATTGAGAAAATTACACAGCTAATTAGAATACAATGTCATATAAATAAAACATAAAAACCCCCTTAACTCCTGGCATTAAAATGCGTCTCATATGCAGAGTGTGTATAGATATGATTTACCTGCTTACATAGCATAGGCAGCATGGTGGTGCAGTGGTTAGCATTGTTGCAACACAACATGAGGATTCCTAGTGCAAACCCAGGATGGGGGAGCAGTTCTCTGTGAGGTTTGCATGTTCTCCCTGTGTCACTGTAGGCTTTTGCCCAGTACTCCGGCTTCCTCCCACAGTCCAAAGACATGCAGGTTAATTGGTGACTCTAAACTGCTCGCAGGTGTGAATGTGAGTGTGAATGGTTGTCTGTCTCGATGTGTCAGCCCTGTGATAGTCTGGTGACCTGTCCAGGGTGTACCCTGCCTCGCCCATGTCAGTTGGGATAGGCTCCTTAGTTGACTAATTAGTTAGTCCACTTTTCCAATAATCGCCAGCTCTGGTTTGTTCAAAATTAACCCTCAAGTCACTGAGCTCGATGTGAAAATGTGCTGATGTGCATGCTGTTTATCCCTGCAGTCTCATATGCCTCTCAGCTTTTCACTGAGCAGCAGCTCTCACTCATTTTGAGGCAGCTACAGAACGTCATGTTTCAGCAAACATTCAATTAATAGCAACAAAGGAAAGGAGGTTATGGTCATATTTAAAATGTAATGGATTGCTTTTCTGAAAACATAACGTTAAAAACATAATGTTACAACGTGACATCGTTTGTTCGTTACTGAAAAACTGTACCACAGTAAGTTTGTGACTTGGGACAAGTCTGGTTTGTCTATGGAAATTCACACAGAAGTTAGCCTATTACAGTGGTTATAATGGCAAGGTTACACATAAAAATGGCTGCCGCTCTGACCTTCCTGCTATGCTGATTTGAAAGGAAACTTAGTATCACTTAGTATCTCACACCAAAACAATTTAGATTGATAAGGGGTGCACTATCCCGTTAAAATATTAAAGAATTGCCATCAAATGACCCAAAGCCCAAGGTGACATCTTTAAATTGCTTGTTTTCCCTTGACCAACTCTCAAAAAAGCAAATCTAATCTTAAACAAAATCTAAATGATTCTTCTGCCGCTGATTTTTTTCTTGTGAGATAATGGAAAAGTCTTACCTCTTCAGACCTCTAAACAATTATTCAGATGAAACAATCTGAGAGTTATAGCGGAGAAAATCACTCTGTAGTTGAGCTGCTATCACCTCATATATACATGTGAGGCATACTCAACCTGTGAGGAGCGGTCATGGCCACTAGTTTAGTCTATAAAATGCTGAAAATAGTGTAGAATGGCCTTTATGGTTTCTCAAGAGCCTGAGGTGACGGTTTGAAATTGCTTGTTTTCTCCTTCCAACAGCCCATAAACAAAGGATATGCTATTTACAGTGATATAAACAGGGCTGGGGAAGCTACTTGTGTTAGATAAAAGAAAAATACCTTTGAAAATCTTTATTTTCAATATAATTTCCAATGACACAGAGAGAAATTGACATAGAGGGCATAGCAATCTAAGGTTTTTATTAAAAGATAAATGTAGTAATGGCATGAAAACGGTTTTTCTGGTTAGTAGCAGAGAAGAGCACAATGACTGTGGTAAACACTGATAATAAGAGAGTTAGAAAATGTAGCTGGTATTGAGACTGTGGAAAATGCCAAATGGAAAGTGTTTCAAATAAATCAGAATCAATTTGAATTGATGAATTGATACCTTTGAAAGCATAGTTTTGCAGGCTACCAAGAACTTCACACTGAAAGAAGTTAAATTACAATGAAGCTACCCTCAGGAGAAATCTGGTTTGATTGACTAAAGCTTAACTTGGAAAAAATAGTTCAAAGTACTTTGTAAAAAATGATGAAATTCACTATGTTCATGTGGTACAAAAATTTAATAAAATGAAATTTAAAAAGCCACTAAAAAACTGGATAATTAAAACATTAATAAAGGCCACCTTTTTTTCAAAGAGTGCTCACATTTTAAAAAATAATGTGTTAACTTTTTTAACAAATAACATTAATCAATACTTTACCAACTAATTGTGGGCAAAGTGAATTTAATTACATGAGAGGAAAAAAAAAAATACAAATAAAAAAAAGAAAATATTTCCTTTTCAGGCCCAGAATTGCTCAGTTTCTGTCATCAAGGGCAAATGATTCATCTCAGCATTTGGGGGGGCATGGATTCTGTTGAATGTTTCTTTCATTTATGCTAGAAAAAATAATTTAACTGCTTGAATTACCATGTAAGAATGAATGTAGTTGAACGACTAGCAAGCTACTGCAAATAGTTGTAGAGCTACCCTTTGCTAAGCCTTGCCTTTTTGTGATGGTTCGTCAAGCTGTGGGAGGCAACATGGAGCCCACACTGTCACTAAATGCACTCCTTGGAGAAGTATTGTCATTTTTTTTGAAAAGGGCATTTCAGTGAAAAGCAGAGGGGGCTACAAAATGAGTTTGAAGGATACATTCAGAATGTCAAACTAACTCAGCAGCAAAAACAGATTAAAAAGACAAAGATGGCTAAGGGCTAAAGCCGAACTATAGGCTACAGATCACAGTGTAAAAGTGAACCACCACATCACTGCTGATTTGCTGGTATTCAATCAGCTGTGTCATCATAGTGTGTGCAGATGAACACACTATGATGTTTGTTTTTGCCCCCTGTGCTGCCAGCCGCTTGACCTTTGCCTGCGGACAGACAGGAAGCTCTAAGGAAAGCCAATGTCTGCACGCACGGCAATGACACGCAGCTGGTTTAATATCACCAAAGTTTCCTCAGCAGGGTGGGCCTTTATTCTGTGTTGTAATCATTAAAAAAACAAGCAGCATGTGCATACATTAAGTAGGCTATACCCTCAGTAACTAGCTACCCAGCTAGCTAACCTTGGGGCAGCTATGGCGGTCATCCATAAATCAAAAGATCGGCAATTCAAACCCCGGCTCTTCTAGTTGAAATATCCTTTGGCAAGAGACTGAACCCCAAATTGCTCCCCATGGCTGCTCCATTGGTGTGAGAACGTGTATGTATGGTTACTGAGTAGCAGGTGGCACCGTGTATGGTAATCTCGGCCATCACTTGCATGAATGTAACATGGAGTGTAAAAGTCCTTTGAGTGGTTGGGAGACTAGAAAGGAGCTATACAAGTGCAGTCCATTTACAATGGCACTTATCAGGGTTAGGTTTTGGAACAGGGAACAAATGAAAGTATGCTTTGAATCTCTCCAGGTAACGAGTATCATTAATACATGATGTGCCCCAGGCACAATGTTTAGCAACCTGACAGTGAAGGAGATCTGACACGATTGCATTGAAGTCAATGGAGCACAGCTATGTACTTGTCAGACCCTTTGTCAGAGCTGGCCAATGCTACACTAATTGGCCAGTCTGCATTTAAGGGGCAGGACTTAGCAAAGGGTAATTTAGTGGAGTGAACAGTTCCCCAACACTGGTTACGAAACTGAAAAGCAAATCCTCACATTTGAGAAGCTGGAACAAGTAAATGTTTCTGCTTAATCATTAAAATGAATTTCTAAAAACCACAAATTATCATCAGAAGAACTTGTTTTTTTTTCCCACCACATATTGTTCTGGTGAATAAATGTTCGGTGAACAAGTACATACTTTCAGGCTCCAAAGATTCCTTGAAAAAAACATGAATAATCTCTCAAGTGCAACAGAGAGCTCACTGTGTTTTCTTTTTTGCAGTTTGGTGCTAGCCAGACACTGCCTAATTAGTAGCTAATTATTACCAGTAGTTAATTATCTCAGATGCCAGGAAGCCAAAAAAGAAAAGAGACAGAGCTGGCAAAGAGACTGATAGTCGAGAGAAGGATCCCCGTAACACAGACGAGACGAGAGCCCTCAAGGTCACTGCCACTCTTTGGAAAACAAGTGAAACATGATTAGGGATTAGGGGATGTTTTGGAGCTCTGTTGTCGAAGCGGCCTCCCTGTTGTCCCGTCTGCCCATCTGATCCTCTCCCCTTTCTTCTCTGGCTTTCTCCTTCTCTCTGATTTCTGTCTTTCACGGCTCTTTACCCGTTTTTGCATCCTGCCCTCAAACATTTGCCGTACCTCGCTTCTGAAGGCTTTCTTCCCATCTGCTCCAGGTTTTGACTTGCCAAATTTCCCTCCTTCTCTTCTTCCTTTCTCTCCCTCTAACCCTCGTCTTGTTTTCTGTGCGTCAGGATAAACTCTCCGAGGAAGTGCAGAAACAGCATGATGGCCCCGAAGAGAATGGCTCCCCGCCGCAAACGGAGCCAGACCCCGAGTTTGATCCTGATGCCAGCCAAGCAGAAGAGGACAAAGACAAAACCAAACTCCTTCTGGACCGCCTCAAGGCCATGGAGGTAACTACTTCGCCACCTTTACCGCTTTCCCTTTGTTTCCTTTGTCTCTACCTACCTTCTTTGTTCTTCTGCCTCTTCCTTCGTCTTCATCCACACTTCCAGCCACCCCTGGCTATCCTTTGTGGCCAGCCTGTCTGCCAGTTGTCAGAGTCCTTGCTCAGTTGTGTCTGAAAGCATGACAGCTCATCACATTCTCCAGTCTTCTTCGTTCGGAGAGCAAAGTCATCCTGTGAGAGTCGCCGCGGGGGCCTCGGGCTGCGCTCCAGCTTTGGTTTGTTTTCCTCCGTGCTCGGGGGATTTTAGCTGCACTCCGCCACGAGCCCCCGAGCAACAGCTGAGGCGGGAGCGCAGCCACAGTGATCCACGCTGATTCTTCTTTTTTTTTTCCCTGAAGCCACCGGACACATCCTCTCAGATCTCTTCAATTAACGGACTCAGTCTTAATTAAATTAGGCCACAAGTCTTACCTTCTCGTTTCTAAGTGGCTCCACGTGGCCTGTGGATGTTGGTGGAAGGCGTGTGACATAACATCTTTACATCATCTCAGATCATGTATTTTTAGAAGACAGTAAAGCATTCAAGAAGCTGACACCCCCATCTAACAAGCAGCTGAAGTATTGTTTCAGTGCAGGCACATCAAGAAAGAAAAAAGTCCAAGTACATCTTTTTTTCCCAACACTACACTAATGCCTCCCTGATAGAAAATAGACCCTAATTAGAGCAAAGTGGCAGGTAATTGCCTCTTGCTCCTCAGCTGTAAGTTATCTTCAAAGACTGGCAGGAAGTATGGTCAGCCTGTCCCGCCGATCCACCTGATGAAGCACATTACCCAAACATTACATTTTAAACGGCTTTATCAAAAGTTATCTGCCATTTTTATTCCATTCTGCCGCGCCGGTGATGGATGCACCGCCAGCTGAAGCAGCAAGAGCAAAGCAGAGGCAATACATCACTGCCCGGCGTTGTGCATAAACTCCACTGACGCTAAGTAAGCACTGCCCGGGCTCTTATTTCTCCTGCTCAACTGATAGTGTTCATTAACTTGGCAGGCACGCACTGTGGTCTATAACTGGGGCTTAAATGAAAACACTCAGACTTTGGGAGAAATGCCCGCTGGTCATCTTACTTGTTAAGTGATGAGAACATAAGTGCTAAAATTACCCATGTGGCCTCAAAGGACCACTTACAAAGTGCTTCATGGTAAATCTTTGGCTTAGAGTACGTTGCATCATACAGACCCTTATACTGTAGTTTTATAGTACAGTTTGTGTTTGTATTCCCTCATTTATACAAAGAAAGGACCATATTTTCCCACGCTTTTGTGTCTAAGTGACTAATGGGAAGAACGTTATTTTAATTGGCCCAGTATTGAGTAAGAAAGCTGCAGCCAGTGGGCTGCAATGTGACCACTTCTGGCGTATTTCCACCATCAAATTACGTCCACTGTAAATGTTTGTTTTTTCCACTGACGGGCTCAGATTGTTATTCAAAATGTCTGACATCATATTAAGGATCCCTATGGAGATAGAACTCTATGTTGAAGAGTCAGATCCTTTTAGTTTAACCAGAAACAGCCCCAAAATGGCTGTTACCAAACCCACCGAACTCCATTTAAATAAGCAGGGGCATTATGTGGGTCATGCCGCCGCAACCTGCAGGCGCGGTCTCATGTGGCTTCTGGGCACAGCTAAAAAATGTGACCTTAAAACTGGGGTTGGGGTTCTATCACCATAAAGGGAATCTAAGTATAAAGAGATTTTGCGCACCTGATCTCTTTCGTCTGCCTCCAAAACATTGACTTGGCGTTTAGGTTCCCCAGCTAGCATCCCCAACAAAATGTCCACCTTTTTAGCCTCTGCAAAGCCCAGCAAGATTTACGTTAGTTCTTTCTAATCATTGTATTTCAAGTCATCACAAGGGTCTTTAGACTCTGGCAGCCAAGGGGGGTATGGGTATACAAACATTATCATCATGGTTAAAATTGGATTCAGAAATATACTGGGTATACTCTACCTCCTCTCCACTTCATTCAAAGTTGACAGACACAAAATAAACATCTCAAAAACTGTCTTGGTTGATCTGACCACTCTATACATGCCAAAATTACTCTGTATTTAAATGGAGTCTGGTGGGTTTGGTGATGGAGTTATCAGGGAAAGGATCTCTACAGAGACAGACCTTTTTGTTTAAAAGTCAGAACTTTTTTTTTAACCAGAAAAAGCCCCCAAACCCACCAGACTCCATTTTAGCATGTACAGAGCCAGCATATTTTCACTTCTAACTGGGTGAGTAAGGGTTTATTTCAACAAAACTAGAGTTGGTGATTGTTGAAACAGTCAAAAGACAAATCAAGAGTTGTATTTTGTTTCAATAACTTTGAATGAAGTGTGTTTTACAAGGATAAAATTGATGTTTATTTAAATGGAGTCTGGTTTGCTTGCTGATAGTGACTTTGGTCTCTGATCAAAAGAAAAGGATCTTACTCTCTCACGAAATGGTCTACATCTGCAGGGATCCTTTCCATAATGTTGTCAGACACTTAGAATAACTATCTGAGTCTGTCAGATGCAAAAAGCACTTTTCGTCTACCTAAATTATCGGTGCCAACCTCCTCAGCACTCGACCAATTTCAAAAATTGTTGTCCCATTAGTCACTTACATGTAAACACACAAACATGGAAAAGCAGGGTCTGGCTTGGAAAATACCTTCTTCCCTGTCAACTATTTCCCCAAGTGTAGGAGACATCAAGGGTTCCCTTGCTTTCACCTCCACTTCGCTGTCATTCCTTCATGCACATTATGTTAACAACCTCCACAAGCTTGAGAGCTGCCACCGCGACATAATCCATCACGGTAAACATGGTTATTGCTCCGCATTTATCTCTTTGTTCCTGAAGTGACTGCTCACATGTCAGCGTGTGCATTGCATTGTGCCGTGCTTGTGGACAATCTCCTGAAGCAGCAGCAGGAAGAAATGGAAATAATCCCTCAAACTGTGTCACCTCTTAAATGTTATTGTCACATGCATGTCTTTCTGTACTGTGTGTGTAAGCTAAGAGGTTTCCATTGAATCAACTGATTCTATTGAGGGAACAATGATGTAGGAAAATGTTACGGCGTGCTCTTCAGTGAACATTAATAGTCTATTTGATTAATCTAAATGACATTGAGATTCTCATTTCAACCTTTTAAAGGCTTTTGTATCACTGAACAATAAAGCCGCAATAACATTCATGTCAAAGATCAGGTAACATAATACCGCTTTAGTTGCATTTTGTAACTATGGCCCAGAGAGTCAGATAACACTTCAAATAACAGCTACTTCAGTTGGAGAAAGAGCTCTTGTGTAGGTGTAGTGTTGACCGCATGGGTGGATGATGAGAAAATGGGCACAGATATGCAAAAGGCCCCACCACCTCTCCTACAAAGGAGCAAGAAAACACTCTTTGTAGTGGTTTTGCTCTCTGTTTCTTTATTTTGTGTGTATGTGTGTTTCTTTATGGTATTTTGTGTGTAAGGACATTTTGTGGGTTCTTGTGGTTATTTTGTGTATTCAGGAAATTTGTTTCTCTTTGCAGTAACTTTTCATGTCTTTGTGGACATTTTGTTTCTCCTTGTAGTCGTTTTGTGTCTCCTTGTTGTCATTTTGTGTCTCCTTGTAGTCATTTTGTGTTTCCTTGTAGTCGTTTTGTTTCTCCTTGTAGTCATTTTGTTTCTCCTTGTAGTTGTTTTGTATCCCCTTGTAGTTGTTTTTTATAACCTTGTAGT
>JAPZEB010000017.1:7653153-7673173 GCA_029783705.1 Chaetodon striatus
TCGTGATGCAGCTGCGTTAGAGTTTCCTCCATGGATTGTATTTTGGCTAAATTCAGTCCTCGTCTCCTTTCTGCTTCCCTGCCCTCATTAAGATGGCTCAACTCGGCTTTGCTGTGTTTACTTGTCAACTGTTTTCCTATGTGGTTGACTTTTGTGGAAGGAGGGCTTGGTAATGATCCTGTTCTGATGATGGAGGCTGTGTGTGCCTCTCTTAACGACTGCACAGAACAACAGTGGAAAACATTTGCTTTGTAACAGGAGGGACAATTGTTTTTTTATGTCACACCAGCTGCTTGTCTAAATTTTAGCGCGTGTGCAAGCTCATTTGTAGTTTAATTACTTGTGTCAAAGTCATACAATGTTCAAATCCTCCGTCCGACACCATTATGTGGGATTTTTGTTTGATCACTCGGCTATTTTAGACGATGTGTAACTTGCGGTCCCAGCAGCAGGGCTCATTTCACCATATTTACTCTCATTTCTCCTCATTCAATAAACGAGAGCGGGGGCACTCAGAGGAGCCGATGTGGCTTCACACGGTATTAATGAGCAATCAATGGGCAGTAATCGGAGCTGCTTCTGCATCGGCGCTGTGGTCTGGAAGTGCGGGCGGGTGTTAGCCGCTGTGAGACCCAGACGCCTCTGCTTCTACATCAGCCTGTCGATACCACCATTAGGAAGTGAGAGTTAAACATTGTAAAAGGCGTGTGCGTAACAGAGACACACACCAGATACTCGGCCTGTAATACAATGTGCCATTCCTTAAGCTTATGATAATTCATCTTATGTGTAAATTGGCTGAGGAAATCTTGAGGAAGCGCAGTGTTCGCAGTGCAAAGTCGGTCTACAGGGGCCTGTAAGGATCATACAAGGTCATGAACAACTTGTATAATGTTCAATAATGCTTTGTTTTCCTCTCTCTCTCTCTCTCTGTTTAAGGTTGCCAATCAAGTTGTGCAGGCGCTTCTCACCCAGAAGGTTTGTCTCTTATTTACATTTTGCTCCTTATATCAGCTCCCTGTTAACAGCATCACCTTTATAAAGGCTCGGTCTACATAAATACAGGTATTTCCCACTGTCTACAAGAGCTCTGTATTAAAAATATCTCCGTATACACCACAACTTGCCTGATATCAGACAGATTTGTCAGCTCGTTAGACCCCATTTCCATCTTCAGTCTGACACGGAGTCCAATCTAACAGATTTTTTTGGGGAAGGGGATTAAATTTTCCAATACTTTTTCCTAGAGACCAATGTATCCATATGAATCTAACATCATTTCAAGCCCACACTGGTGCATAGCCATGCCAACATACCTGTTTTGTAAGGCTTTTAAAAGTGGAGGGAAGCGAACTAAAACAAACTTGATATTGAGATGACGTGTCTATTTAGAACAGCCTCGATAGCAGCGTTTATTTTGTCCATAGCTCTCGCCACTGTTGCACATTGCTTCTCATTGGTTGTGCTGCATCACCAGACAAAAAACCAGGATTAGTCCCACCTGTGGCGCTGATTGGCCAGTCGTCTGTCCCCCTATGATGCTCACTATTTTAATTGAGAAACCACTGTTTCATGTCACAATGCCAGACAACTTGTCAACTAGACCATGGTGAAGTGGGCGGATTCAAAGGTCTGGGACCCTCAGGGTTCCCACACATTTTCATGGACAAAATTCCAGAACTTTTCCATGACTTTTCAAGGACCCATACAAAATTTTCTGCATCAGTTTATGGTGGACACATCTTTAATTTTGTCAAAGTAAAAGTCCTCCACTATTGTCATGTTTTAATTGTGGTGGACAAATGCACATGTTCTCAATGTGAGGGGATGTGTCCCCTGTGTCCCCCCAGAAATCTATGCCTTTGGACAAGAGGCCAAAACCTACAGGGACATATCAGTTGTCAAAAATCTGTATATGTGTTGACGGGCTTGAATAACCTATGGACATCTCACATCATTAGAAGAATGATACATATGATCAGCAGTGTTTTTGCACCTCATACAAATACAAAAGCTGAACATCACACACACAAGACAAACATTTCTCTTGACATTCCCTCTGTTCTCACTCAGGATCTGAGAGAGGAATGCATGAAGCTTCGAACTCGAGTTTTTGACCTCGAACAGCAGAATCGGGCGCTGGGTATTCTGTTCCAGCAGCGGATCAAGCCCGCCTCGGACCTGCTTCTTCAGGTATGTTGCCCACACAGAGCTTGACGCTTTGCAGGACTATTATCACTCCAATTAGCATATAGCATATACTTGCTCACTCCCAGCCTCCGAATGAAGCCGCGGCTCCTCCAGTAAACAAACCCGGGCGCTCATTCCCATGCATTTGAAGTTGTTTTTCATTTGGGTTGTTATTAGACGGCTCTGGGGTCTCAGCTGGAGACAGAGGCTGCAAAGAAGACTGTAAATACTTTGATTTAGAAGACAAAAAAAACCCCTCTTTTACATCAATCTTTATCAATCTCGTCCTCTCATCAGAAGCTGTTTTTCTGTTTTGAGGCAAAGATAAAGGCCTTAAAGCACAGATACCTTGTAGTTGTTTGGGTTTGTTTATCATGCATCACGGTTCAATCTGAGGTTGCATGTGTGCAGTTTTTTATTTTCACGGTTTCACCAAGGACTCTCTGGTGTGCCGAGATCTACATCAAACTTCTGATAAGTATTCAAAAAAGCTTCTAAAACAGCAAACTTAAACTTCCTCCCTGGTGCCCCCCTTAATAACTACACTTATAGCACCCTGCAAATCAGAATAAAATATGCAGCTTTACACCAATTCTGACTCTGAGTAATGTTTCTGCTACATGGAGGGATGATTTGTCTCCTTTTCATCCGACAAAAAAACAAAGATATGAACCAGCAACCATCTAGTCTCTCTTCTGAAACCATCGCACAACAACCACTGTATTTATATTCTCCACAAACCCCACATTCTCCTATTTGGAGTGGCTGAAAATTGCCTCAGTTCATCTTTTTGGTCCCTTGGAAAACACCAATTTGCTGAAAAAATGCCTGTGTGTGCATTCTAGCGAGATTTTCAAGGTGTAATTGTGAGACAGACAGACCTGCCACTTTCTGCTACCCATCTATTGTCAACAGTGATATAGTATTGCAAGGTCAGTTTGGATAGTCGGGTTTCACATAATTGTGTAAATTGTGTCTCCATGCTGTCGATATGAAAATGCAGACAAAAAAAAAACAAAAAAAAATAGAGGAGAAGCTGTCAGTCTGTCCAGACTGGAGGAGGAGAGGATGAAAAGAGAGGAGGCAAGCAAGGGTAGATAAGAAGGGAAGGACGGGAGGGTGAAAATGGAGAGAGATGAGATAGCAGAGAAGCACGGGCGCCTGAGACGACAAGGAGGTAGAAGTTAAAAACTAAGGGCAAAATAAGAAGGTGCAGAAATGGTAGATAAATTGAGTAAAAAAAAAGGAAAGAGGAAAGAGAATAATACGGTTTGGGGTGTGTCGGAAAGCTCTCTGTCAGTTCCTGCTACTTTCAACACTATTATTGGACAGACAGGAACATTGTCAAGCCAAACTGCAATATAAAAGGCTTGAGGAGGGATATTGATGATATCACTGTGGGGACCAAGAGGCGCAATCGAGCTGGAGATGAGAATTAAGGCCGAGCCTCTGTGTAATGTGTTTTTCCCGTTTTTTCCTTCCATGTGATTCAGATGAAATGTCACGCAGCTGAGATGATTTGGTGTTGACGTGGGTGCGTCCATGTTGACATGTCTTTAAATGTGGAGGTTTTCCCACCAGAGAGTCATTTGCCTGGCTGCTCATTACTTGATAAAGACATTGTCACCATCAGCTAACTGGTGATTCAGTGTAGGAATTAATCATGATGTGATCACGCTGCTCCGGATGTGCTGTACGTCCATTATGAGCTCTCCAGTCATGTGTGGGAGAGCTGTTAAAACATCTATATTTATCACAGGGGACTGGAACTTCCAGCAGTATGTAAATTAGAATTGTTACTCGTGTTATTTGTCCATCTATTAACCAGGAGCACACATTATAAAACCACCAAATTTATGTATACATTTATGAGGGCTGTCAAACTTAAAGCGTTTATAACAAATGAATGCAAATTCCTTTTACTGCTACTTATTTTTTTACGTATGATTTACACATGTACCGTCTGTAATTATGACCCTCAGCCCACGCCGTAGTTCGGAAAATCAGGAAGTGATGCAGCAATAATGTTGTGGATGGTAAACAGCAATCAACCCCAAGAAATGGATTAAGAAAGGAGTTTTTCTATGGGAAGTTCAGGTTCAAAGCTCTGCCGATGGTTCTGTCCACAAGACCAAAATTATTTGCAGTGACAGTCGATGTGAATTGAGTAACCACCAGACACATTGTGTTAGTATCACCAAGTAATGTTACATTCAGGACGATGCGTCCATCTTCTGTTGCTTGTTAGGCTTGAGTTTGCCATGGTTTGCTTTCAACATTTTATTTTTTTTTTTTGAGCATGCATCACCTCGAAAATTCTGGACAATATTTGTCATTGTTTTGTATTGTTGCGATAATAACAAACACATGCATAGAGCAAGCATATTTGTCTACCCCCATGTTGATAAGAGTATGGAAAACTTGATAAATATCCATCAAAGGAACATTTAGAACAGATGAAAAATGTGTGATTATTTTGCGATTAATTGCGATTACATATTTCAATCAATTGACACTGATACATATGTATATATATTTAAAGCAGTAGTCAATAATTACCAGTTTTATTTGTGGATGCTAAATGTAAACCTCTGTTTCCATGCAGTGCATGCAGTGTTGCCAACTTTTTCAAAATATGTAACTAGCACGAGCTTGAAAAGTCGTTAAGAGTTTCTAGATTATGTCATATGCTCATTTACATATTGGTGGGCCAACGAAAAGTTGTGGGTGGGGAATAAAATGCAGCTGACCTGCCATGAGATGTATTTTAGAGCCTGCTAACTTAGCTTAGCATAAAGAGTGGAAACAGCAGGAAACAACTAGCTTGGCTCTTTCCTGTGGTGACAAATTCTGCCAGCCACATCTAAAATACTTTATTTTTTTCCTCTGAATAACAAGTAAGATATAATCCGATTATTAGTTGGCTTTTGATGTACTTGCAGGATGATGTTGTTCCTTTTTGACAGAGCCAGGTCGGTAGTTTCCTTCTGTTTTCAGTCTTTTTGCTGAGTTACACTAACAAGCTCCTGGCTGCAGCTTTTTCCCAAATGATTCTTTTAAGTTTTCTGTGTAATAAGAGTCTGAAGAATTTAATGGTGGAGTTTGAAGAGGATTATGACGGTACTTCTGAAACCAAACCGACACCCTTGTGTAATTACAAACAGTTTTTACATTTTACTCACTAAACTATCCAGAATTTCCAATAAAATATGGAAATAACAAGGGTGAGTTTTAATTTCGTCTCTCTCCTGGAGCCTCAAAAAGAGGGAGACTTAATCACCCCTATGAGTGTACTGTTTCCATCTAGCTCTGGACCTTTTGCTTATCAGTAATTAAACGTTCTCTAGTTTCCCAGTGGGCATCTTGAATTTCTCTGATAAAGAACCATAGCGCTTTAATGAAAGCTTTACCAGATGTGCACCTTCACCACGTTCAGCTGAATTGGTTTGAGTCCAAAAATGCCACGTATTCATTTCAGAAAAATCTGACATTTGCCGTTTCAAAATAACAATGACGGTTGTTTTCTCAAGCCATGCACTATTTGCAAGCCAAGGGAAAATAACTGGTGTGCAGTCCCATCCACTTATGCTGCTTATCAGATGTGACAGGCAAGTGGCAACTGAGTTGCCCATTACTGGGACAAATACTCGGTGTTTCTACCTCAGGGCCCCAAGGACACGGCATGAACGGCATGACCTCATTACTGCTCATGCAATTTTGTACAGCCAAACTAGTGTTGCTGCCACGGCCATCAGCTGAAAGTTTCTGCCCCCAAAAAAGTTTGAAATTTAAACAAATGATGCCACTTTTCAGGAATAGCGGAGAATTTATTTCAATTGTCGTGAAGCTTCACAGATATTGAATGACTGTTTTTCAATAGAACTCCATATATCTCACCTTAGTCTTGTCATATTACAGCTGAGCCTTTGTCTCATATCCTGGTGTGGTTTAATGGGCTGTGTGTAGCTGGAGCTTTAGGAAAATCCTTTGTGATGAGTCAGACATATAGATCGGGTCATGCAGGTGAGCATCATGTGTGTGTACGAATTTATGCGTGTGTGGGCGTCTGTCTTTTCTCTCTGACTGCTCGTCGACCCGCTGTTGTGTGTATGCGTGGGTGTGTTGCGGTGGTTTTTCGACAGCGGGTGCCAATACTGATGTATTTGTTTGGAAGCTGCCTATCGCTGCTATTCTGGGCTGTTATTCATTATCTTGAAATACGATCACTGTCAAGCCAAAAATGACAAAGAACAAAAACAGGAAGAGTCTTGCTTTTTCTTCAAAATGAGACACAGAACTTTTCCACTGGCTTTGAGACTGTAATGGATGTTCACTAATGGTTAAAGGGGACCTATTATGCTTTTCCTTATTTTCTGAAATATATGTGATATTATTAAACGTGGCCAGAATGTTTAAATAATTAGTTAAATGTGTGCAAAAGCAATCCAGAAACCCCAGGCGTCAGACCTTTCTGAGTGCCCTGTTTCCTTTGGCTACAAGCTCTCCAGTAACCTAAGAGTAAGCTAAAGACCCTGTCCCTCAGTTTACTTTTATACCACACATCAAAAACAATAAATTGTGAAGACAATAAAGCTGCCACAAAATGGCATTTTATTCCCTGTGTGTAATTTATATGAGCAAAGAAAAACTCCACTAGCTGCTAGGCTCATTTATACAATGTACATTCCCATAGGCTTGTGCTAATAATGTTAGCATGTTATATTTGTTTGGAAAACATTGCTTTGTCAGTGAACCTTGTGAGTTGTAATGGAGCTGAATTTTGTAACGTTACCTTTGGTAAATGTCGCTGTTGTCCCTGGCTTCATATGAGTAGAGGAAAAGTCTGGTAACTGCTAGGCTAATTTATACAATGTTAAATGCCATAGGCTTGTGCTAATAATGTTAGCGAGTTGTATTCGTTTGGAAATGTGTTTAGTATAAGACAGTTGTTTTGTCAGTGAACTTGTGAGCTGTAATTGAGCAGAATTTTTGTAACGTTACCTTTGGTAAATATTACTGTTGTCCCTGGCTTCACTTGAGAGGAAAAGTTCGCTAGCTGCTAAGCTAATGTATATATGAAACCCCTAGCAACACAGGCACACCACCGCACAAGGAAAACACCGGTCTAGGCCAACTATAAATCTACCTTTATATGACAAATACTACACTGCTACATGTAGCAACATGGTTACGAGATACAAAAGACTCTGAAATGCTGACCAGTCAGAGCAGTCAGGGTTTTTCATGAGGGGTGCTGAGAGAAAGGTGCTAAAACGGAGCATTTCAGACAGACGGCTCCAGCACAGACAGAATAAGGAAAACAGCGTGTTCTAGTAGAAACCTGAAACACAATCAAGAACCTGAAAATGAGCCTAAGATGTCCCCTCTAATAAACGCCCAAGTTTGCAGAATATATTACAATCTTTAATATATTAATTTATGACTTTGATCTTGGCCTTGAACCTCAAAAAGTTCAAGAACTATGCACACGGCCTTGTCATCTACCGTTTCCTTCGACTGTCTCCCCCCCATGCGACCCTGTGACACTATTGACTGAATGCTTGATGAGGATGCTGAGGAGGTGAAATCCTGCACCCTACGATAAGATCAGAGCCTCCCGTGACACCTCAGCCACTCCCATCTCTGTGTGGACAGCAGGGAGGCCCGTCGATGCGGCATCGGAGCTGCACAAATTTCAATTTCATGATCTGGGGTTGAAAAGCGATCGGGCACTTTGGGCCCAAACTAGTGCCACAAAATGACACATACAGATTAATAGAATGCTAAATTTTAAAAAGAGCAATGCCCGTTAATCTTTACAGTTCAGAACAGCGGCATTATGACGTGGAAAAGGCGAATACTGAGGAATTCTTTAGAGTCTAAATGCTTTTGAACTCAATGGAATCACAATGTAAAGATCATGCAGAGCTTGATGTTTTATGAGTCCCAAAAATAGCATGAATACATATCACTGTGCTGAAAAAGCTCTGAAAGTGGGCATCGATCTGTTTCCATGGCACCATTACCACCTAGTCACTGAAGGTGAAAAGTCTTATTCACATGCTCGCGCTAATACAAAAGAAGCTTTTTGGTTTGGATGTTTTGCTCAAAGTTGAAGAGAAAAACGTGGGATGGTTGTGTTTTGGCCACAGGCGAAGTGATGCAGGTTGTTTGGTCTTAAGAGACAAAAGAAAGCAGTTAAGTTTTGGTATCATTAGGAGCTGTTTTCTCCCCCCCCCCACACCAAAATGTTCAGAGGACGTCTTTCACAACAGAGAAAAAGTCAATACCAACTGACAGCAAAGAGTTTTATAGAACGCAATAAAGTAGAAGACGAATCCACCGGCTTTTATTTTAAAATGTTTATGGCATTGATAGAAAATTTGAGCTGTTGGTTTTCAAAGCTCAGTCTCCATTTGCTGAAGGTGACTTTCACCTTTATAACATGCAGTTTTCTTGATAGATATTTTTTTTCTGCTGCAGGTGCACAGCATGAGACGTGCATTTCATTTTAATGCTCGAAAGTAGGACTTGAATATATCACAGCGCAGAAATACACACGTGTGTGTATACACATACTCCCCGAGTGAGCATTAGTTTTACCCTTGGCAGGAAACGCAGCGTAAGATCAAGTGTTTTGTTCCGGCATATTTCCAGTTTAAGTTAATTTGAGCACAGGGAACCCAGTGTAATTAAGTTCTGAGATTAATACACGGAAATGTATTTGGTTTTGTATCCTTTCCTCTTAAGCACAGGAGTTAAATAACAGACGAGACTGCAGACTAGCATATGAATAAAAAAAAAAATCAAAGGAATCCCTTACTCCCTGATGCAATTATTTCCTATTCACATTAATTTTTTTCCGGCCGATGACATTAATGACTTTGAGCGAGGGGTATGAATCAGGGCTCCGTGTGGCGCCAGTGGAGGGAATCTGATGGGCCGGCAAAATGTTGCTCGGCCTCAACTTACTGTGCGGCTTTCAGAGATGTTGGAAAACAAATTCTGATTTTATCTGATTTTATTTTTGTTGACACTCTCATAACACAAAGTGGTTATACATTTATATTGCATGTTTCAAAGCTGATGAAATTATTCGACTTGGGAGGAAACACTGAGGCTCATTTTAAAGGGTGACTTTAGTATTTTTCTACGTGGACAATATTTTCCCATGTTTTTCTGCTGAAGTGAATGATGGAAACATTTTTTTGGAACTGGACCAGTATTAAGTGAGAGCGCAGCAGCAGCCAGCAGCCTCAAACAGGCTGCAAAATAACGACTCAGGGCATTTGTCACTTTCAGTTTTCATCACTAAAAGTGCTTGTTTTGCCACTGACAGGCTCAGATTGTTATTTGGCCTTTGCTCGTTTCTAGTGGTTTTATATTTTCGTATTTTCTGATCTTTTTACATATGTAATTGTTTTAACTGGTTTTATCCTGTTTTATATTTGTGTAAATTTTAAATTGCTATATATCTGTGTGTGTCATTCTCTTTATTTTCTGCAGAAACTTTGGTCAACTGCGGTTATTTTTAAAAGTGCTATGGAAATAAACTTGCTTTTATTTTATTTATTCAAATTTTTAAATGGTTAAAATCTGCTCTAAGATCACAGGAGTGACACAACGGTACATGACCGGTTTTGCAATCAACAAATCCCCCAGAAAGCCAAAACTATTTTAGTTTCTTCTGGACATGCTCTTGCAGGCGAATTTTCTCCATTGCCGTCATGGCGTCATCATGTTTTCCCTGCTTGCAAAACTAACCAGGATACAAAATCTTTTATGCCCTCTACAGTTCATCTTTGAAATTGTCTGTAAATTTTTGGTTTTATTGTTTGTTATCCCTTTTATTGAAAATCAATATCTATGAACTTTTTTTTTATTTTTGTACATAGATCCCTTTATTCCACTGAACTGCTTTTTTATTTTGGATTTTTGTTCATTACTAATTTATTTGTGTGTCTACATGTTACTGTGTGTTATATTATGGTGTGTGCAAGGCAGTCTTTTCAAACAAATTGCCTCTGGTGGGATTAATAAAGTTGAATCTGAATCTGAATCAGTAATCGCACTAAAATCACAATTGCCAAACCCACCAGACTCAGTAATTAAAGAAATAAACAGTAATTTTATAATTATATTTTATTTTTATAATCGTAAAACACACTTCGATGTTGGGGCTGTTTATGGTTAAACAAAAAGGATCTAACTCTGTAACAAAAGATCTATTTTTGTGAGGATCCTTTCCATATTGTTGTCAGATACTTACAATAATCAGAGCCCATCAGAAGCAAACACAAGCACTTTTAGTGAGAGTACACTGAAGATGCGAACATGACCCGAGTGGTTACATTGCAAAAATTTTGTTCCCATTTGTCTGACACAAAAACATGGACGATTACAGTACAGGTTGAACAATACCGAACTTAGGAAGTCATAACTCACTCTGGTGTGTCCTTCTTGCCTTTCAGAAACTCCACTCTCGGATCATGGATCTATCTGCGGCAGATCTGCTTCTGGAGCCAGAGAGAAGCAAGGCCTTCTTGCTTTCCAGGAATACAGACTCTCCCTCCAGTGTAAGCTTAATGGGAAACATGCATTTTTTTCCCCCTAGCCATATGACTCGTCCAGGTAGCATAACCGCACGCCCACCCCCCTCAAGAAATCATTACAAGATATTAAAATACCAACCTAACTATCTGAAGCCGTGACCCCTTCTCTGCTCTCAGCAGGAAGAGCTGGCAGTATCACTTGGCACTAAGAGGAATAAATCCTTGTCATATTACCAGAAAACCATCGATTGAGACTCGCCGTCAGTAAAAATGACTCCATAGGACACAGTGGTACATTAGTCATCTTATGTATTATGCATTAAGCCCTGAAAATGAGTTCGCTGCCTTCTTTTACCCTTTTACCCCTCTGAGAACGCCACCTGATAAACTCTAATGTGTGCTTTGAGAGCGGCGGAGGAGGAAGAGAATGAAATAATAATGGCCGAGATGTAAATTAACAATCATCTGGTTATCTAAATGTGCAAAAGTATCACATCTCCTTAAGTGGGCTGTGTTAGGTGATACACACTTATATGAGACTGGTGGAATATCTCATTTTTTATCTCGCATAAAACAGCTTAAAATAAAAATAATTTATCTGTGTAGTCAAATTCAGATGCTAATTGGAGAAACATCTGCTGTGTTTCGATGACTGCACATGGAACTTTGATTGATATTTTGAAATTAAGTTTGAAAAGTGCATTGCCGTGGCGTTTTGGGAAACTTTCCCAGAATGTTTGATGGGTCTGTCAAGTCTGTTAAATATCTCTTATCACAAAATTAACAGCAAGATAACCATTAGATTCGCAACACTACCTGCGGACATACATCAAATACTCTTAAAGCTTGTTGACTTAGTTGTAGCTTGGATGAGTTACTTAACTTAACGATCTTACACACACCATGACTGTCTCATTTCCATATGATTTTCCCACCATATACCCCGACATAATGTCTCTTTCTTTATCTCACAGGAGGTTCAGTTAAATGGAAAGGCAGGTCTCCCCGTGGCCAAGTGTCTGAGCCAGCTGAGTCTGACAGTGCCGGCGCCTGTATACCCACGCAGCAGCTGTAGCAGTAGTGAGTTGTCCCTGTCAAGTGCGTGCAGTGAATTCTCCAGCGGCTCCTACACCTGGAATGATGGACGCTCCTGTGGGAAAATGGTAAACCCTCTCACTTTATAATAGAGACGGTAGCTATGGCGGTACAGTAGCTCGTCAAGATCCTTCTTAGAGATACATTTTGCTGATTTTCTTTTGAGGCCCTAATTAATTTCTCATCTTACTGTCAGTGTGCTAAATAAGACACCACATGTAGATTAAGATCAGCCTGGTTGCAAGAAGAAAATGTTGGCATTGTATGTTTCTGCAGACCATTAATATATTACATCTGCACATTTCACATCATATCATATACATGTTTCTGAAGTGACATTATAGCAGGAGGTGGATGGGATGTTGGATGGCTTGTCTCTTAGGCAAGACAGTTGTCTTGCTGCAGACTGCTGTCTGCTGCCTTTTAGGCCCCAAACATGGGTGTTTTGTAGTGACCCCCTAGTGTTTTTCCGGCTACTTCCTTTGCTACAAATGTGGGCGTTTGGTAATGACCTGTCTGTTTTTCCAGTGGATTTTTAGGCTTCAAATGTGGGTGTTTTTGTAGTGACCCGTTGGTTTTTTTCTGGTGGCTTTTTAGGCTTTAAATGTAAGTGTTTTGTTGCAAACTGTCTGTGTTTTTCCATTGTTTTTTAAGGCTCCAAACGAGTAATTTGTAGTGACCAGTTGTTTTTTTCAGAGATTTTTAGGCTTCAAATGTGGGCATTTTATAGTGACCCATTTGTGTTTTTTTTGGCTGCTTTCATGGCTTTAACTGTGGGTGTTTTGTGGTGGATGGATGGGCTGTTTTTTTTCCCTTTGTTTTTTTAGGCTCCAAATTTGGGTGTTATGGAGTGACCTGTGTTTTTCAAGCTGTTTTTTAGGCTCCATAAGTGGTAGTTTTGTAGCAACCTGCCTATGTTTTGTTTCAGTGAGGATTGTGACACAAAAGCCGTTGTTTTTTACAGAGACATTGTTGTTTTTAAAATACCCTAAAACTGGGTATTTGAACCCGGAACAGAATCTTTTTCTAACCATAACGAAGTGGCTATGGTTAGAAAAATAACATGTTTTCATGGTTTGCAGAAATTCCCCATGCCAACATTTATTCTGGTGATTGGGTTTGTAAAGATGATTCAGAAAAAGAAAAATGGAAAAAAAAAAAAAGAAAAAAGTTTTCATCCACATTGACCCACTCTTTCTCTTTGCATTACAGTCATCTCTGACCTGGGAGAAGCGGTTGAGTCTGGGTTCATCAGCCCCGAGTAATATCTGTGCCCCCCTGGAGGAGCAGCTGCCCACAAGGCGCAAGGAGAGCAATATACTCGAGGGACTAAGAAAGCTCCAGAGGAGGAAACACAGGAGCTCCTCTGCTTCATCCAAGGTCTCAAAATCAGACTGTATGAACTCCAATGAGGGCATCTACTCCCTGGGTATCAAGAGTGGCAGTAAAGGCGTGTCCAAGCCTACCCCTGTGGGTAGAACTTCAGCTGCTGGGGGCAAAAAGTTCTCCTATGATTCTGATGATGCTGATGATGAATTGGCACATTCCAGTCGAGGAGATAACATCCCCACGAAGGACAGCTGGTTTTACTGTAAGAGGCTCTCCCGCAGCATCTCAGACAGCTTGTGTAGCTGGGAGGGGATACAGGACAGTGGAGGTGGAGGTGACGGTAGCTCAGGTAATGTAGCTACCAAACACCCTTCTGGCTGTGACTCGAAAGAGCGTCCTGAGAAACTCATGAGTTTCATAGACAGTTTTCTCCCGGAGGGCGGGAGGAAATCAGCTTTTACTAAACCATCCTCGCTGCACTTCAACCCCTCTGACCCAGAGGGTCCTAATCACCTCTCTGACGTGGATGATCCAGAGGAACTCAACTCTGAGTCTAGTGACGTCCGAATGTCCTTTAGCCAGACACCGGAGCAGGCAGAGAGGGACTCCAAGAGAGTGTCCAGAGATGCTGCCAAGCTGCTCGCTCAGCAGTGCTTGCGAAGAGAGCAGGGACGCACCCAGTCTGCAGATGGGAGGCCCAGGCCTTTCAGTTTAATTAAGGAGCCCAAAGGGGCCAAGTGTACTCAGTCTGAGGAGAGCATACTGGCAATATTTGATGCAGAAGGAGAGCCTATTGAACTTTGTGCTCATAAGCTCACAGCAGGTGCTGGGCTTCGAAATGACATTCAAAATAGCAAGGTAGTTGCGGATTACACAGAGCTAGTGCCCCAAGAGAGGCCAACGAGGCAAAAATCAGCAAATGCAAGAAACTACACTGTTCTTGAGTCTCCAGAGAAGCCATCTGAATATCAAATTAGGTCCAGCAAAACAAGCAATAGCAGGGAGGGCAGTGCAGAGAGGCAGTCAATGCAGCTGACTCCACAAAGGAAACTAATCAAACCACCAAGCAGCCGACCTAATAAAGGCCAGCCCATCCCTCCCACGAGCGATTCTACCGCTCCCAAGTCCGGTGGTTCAAAGATACCTGGTCGTAACAAACCTTCAGGATCCCCACTGAGAGTGTCAAAGGGCTCTTCCACTGAACCAAGTAACAGTGGAAACTCAGGACCCTCTGGTCAGGAAAAATCCCCCTCCTCTCCTGCAGTTAAAATGTCCAGGTTCATAAAGACTTCAGGAACCTGCTCACAGAGCCCAAAGGCAGTGAACTCTAAGCTCCCCAGCAGGCCCGAGTGGAGTAAGGGCTCCTCCTCCAGTTCCCCGCACCTCTCAAGGAGGCACCTGGAGTATGCTGACAATGGTGAACAGCCCACCAGAGACAAACACTGTGAAACCAGCAAAAATAAACTCAGGTCCCCGTCTCCTCCCCCACCCCCGGGCCGCACCACCTCCTTACTGATCAGACCAAATTACGAAGGGTCGCCTCAAGCACATAAAACATGGGTGGCTCAAACATCCACACCAACCACTGTGAGGGGCCCTCCCCCAAGTTACCACACCTCACTTGTACCAAATATGCAAACGACGCTACCCATCAAGGATAAAGACTGTTTAGACTTGGATGCAGGCTACGGGACTGCACTTGCACCTCAGAAACTGGTTGAGAAAACCAGTCAGCACCTTCAAAAGTCCCCCGCCATGACTCAGACACCTACGAAAGGCACTTCCAAGAGGATGACCACGAAAGACTACCTCCCTTCTGCAAACTCAGGGTGTGCTCCAGAAACTGAACATGCACCTAAAAGCTCAAAGAATGTCCCTCCTCCCTACAGTGCCCTCAGAGGGTCCTCGCTTCAGAACTCATTTGCAAATAAAAGAGGATCAACCCATGAAAGTGTCCATCAGACAGTGCAGAAGACATCTATTAGTTTACCTATATCGCTTCAGGACGCCCCTCAAGGTAAAGCAGAGCCACAAAAAGCTGTTGTCAGCCCACCAAGCTCGGTTATTACTTCCCCAAACACTGCAGATAAAGCCTCAAATACTCGCATCCCAATGGGGTTTAAAGCTTTTTTAAAATCTCCCCCAAGCCATAAAAATAGTCCCTCTATACCAGGAAAGCAAGAGAAAGATCATATCAACTCAGTCTCCAAGGAAACTGTGACTTCTAATGCTTCAACCCAGTGTGACAGCTTGCAGCCAGCATACAGTATTGATTCACCATCCAAGATGTCAGAGGGGAAAGGTGACGTCCAGTGTAGGTTACTGGAAGAAGAAGTAGTACAAGCGACAGAGGAGGGGGAGGCTTGCGATAAAGGGAAAAGGAGTAGTCAGCTTTTCTCTAGATCCATATCTGTTACCACCAAACCTCATCTAAAGCCGGCCCTGGGGATGAATGGGGCCAAAGCTCGCAGCCAGAGTTTCAGCACCAACTACATCGAAAAACCCAACATCAATGTACTAGACGGGCCGGGAAAAATACGAACCCAGATCATCACCAACTCAGGTGAAAGGGGGAACTCTTTGTCAAGACAGAGTTCATTGGAGGTACCAAGTGTTGGGTTAACAGACAGCCCTCTCCATTCTCCCAGGACTCGGCTTAGCCACTATGGAGGCATGACAGGGTCAAATAGTCACAACATCCTCCCTGATAGAACTTCCAAATCAGGCTCCAAAGGTGACGGGTCGCAGGGAACAGTGAAAGGGGAGGCAATCACCTCGCCTTCTCAAAAAGAGGCACGCAGCTTACCCATCAGCGATCGGATTGGTTTGAACAACATCCGTAAGCCAGCAAAAGTTGCCTCTCATCCCCAGTTTCAGCCTCCCTCTACTTCTGTGTACAGCTCAGAAAGTCCTGTGCGAGAGACCCCTGATGAGCCAGACTTTAGGAGGGAAGTCAAAACTCAGACAGACACCCCAGAAACAGAGGAGAAAAAAAACAGTCCAACAGTCTGCACCATTGAGGAGAAAGTCATGATGGGAATCGAAGAGAATCTGCAAAAATGTCAAGAACAGGAGAAGGTCGCCGCCAGTGAGGCCAAACAGAAGACGGGCCCCTCTCTGGCAAACTGGTTCGGCCTCCGTAAGAGCAAGCTCCCGGCTCTGAGTGGTAAGAAAGCAGACTCCCCCAAGGGAAAAGAGGAGAAGAAAGAGCTGAAGATTGGATCGGTGCTCGGAGGCAAACAGATGAAGTCTGACAAGAAGAAGGACAAGAAGAAAAATGATAACCAGCAGAGAGACAGTCAGGAGGTGCAGAATCTGTCTGAGATGAACAACAAGCTGAGCTCCATCATGGACCACTGCAACAACCAGATGGGCCAAATCGCCACCCAGATCCAGTGTACAACCGCCTTTATTGGCAAAGACCAGTTTGTGAAAGAGCTTCTTGGCAGGTGGGTGAATCATTATCAAGAAAGTCAAGAAAGAATTACCCTTTATTGATTAGATGCTTTGTTGATTACTTCCTGTCACCAAGCCTTCTTTTTATCAAGTGAATCCGCACTTGAAAACAAATTGGCTGCTCTGTAGCTTTCCAGAAGGGTTCCTGATGTCCTAAAAATGTAAATGTTGTGTTAGCCTCAACATGCTATTTTCTCAAGCCCCATGAGACCTGATGTAGGTTTCTTCACGATGTTGCTACATATAAATCCCTGTACTGCTGTGCTGAAAGTCACACAATAACCAAAAAAACCCTAACAATTCGAGGTAGCAGGTAGCAACTTCATGTGCTGTGAGGTAAAATGAGTGCTTCTGTCAATGGAGTCTGATGGCTTCGAAGTTAGTATAAATAACAGCTTCAGTCCCCCATCAAAACGGGTGCTAACGGCGAGGTAAAGCTAAAAAAAAAAAATTATCTAAATATAACGTACACTTACACTGATGTTGATTTCATTTTAAGTTGGTCCTTTTTTTAGTTGGGTAACATAAACAAAACAAAATAAAAACTTTTCATGACTAATCATAAGTCGTTTTTATCAAGCCAAAAAATTCTCGCTTTGACCTCGTCACATATCAATGTCTGGTCATGGACAGAGTGAGACCTGGTTGTGCAAGCATGTGATCAGATTATGTATACAACATCATGATAGTATTAAAACTTACCCAATGGCCTCATTGGCAGATACATTGATTACATCTATGTAGTTAGCAAGTCTGATTGACGAAAGTTGTAAAAACACTATACAACACTGTATCTGGTTTAGATACAACTGAGTAACATCTGACTAAACACTGAGTGCATGCAGTTTGGATAGGCCTGTATGTAAGTGCACATGACCCCAGAGGGTCAATAGAGGTTATATCTAGGCAGTTACAAATGTAACACGTGTTCCAAATGAGCCGCTGG
Organism: Chaetodon striatus; assembly: GCA_029783705.1. NCBI lineage: Eukaryota > Metazoa > Chordata > Actinopteri > Chaetodontiformes > Chaetodontidae > Chaetodon > Chaetodon striatus. The sequence goes on from JAPZEB010000017.1 coordinate 7,670,722, forward strand.
ATGCATTCGTGCTATGGCATCCTTTAAAGACCAGGACTAGCAGGCATGACATGTGAAAACTAAGCTAACTGATAAAGAACAGATACTTGTAGATACCCATGTACATTTTACAAAATACAAAAAGCACAACTTTATATTTGAAAAATACCCTTGGATCTTAATTTTTATGTATTTATTTATGTAATATTTATTATTATTTGTGTTACACTGGTTTTCTAGCTGCCATCCACTGCGGAGTGGGCAAATCCTGTTGATATGTGTCAGGAATGTTTCTTACTGCACTGCTGACATGATGACGTCATGATAACACCCACATAGCAAGAGAAAATGTGTGTTAAAGCTCTACGGCGACTCTCACCGACGAGTCACTGCTGCCTCTGATCTGTTCATTTGTATTATTGTGTGACGTTCACGTGGCATCCACAGCAGTAGGCTACACTGCTTAGCTTCAAACCTACGTCTCTGCTTTATGATGACAGCCAATCGGGAGTTTTAATTTTAAAAACACGGAAGGTAGACCCGCCCTTTTGATTAAACATGAACCACTGCTGCGTTAAACCAGAGTGTTCAGAGATACTGATAAATAAACGGCTCCAACAGCAGCTGTCTGTTTGAGTTATGACTCCACTCCGGGGAGCATAAGCAGTTCTCGCACCAACATCCAGACACATAGTCAGCACACTGGAGGAAAGGCATCTCTAAGCCAGGAAAAGCTGCACATCTCATACTCTTACTCTTCACTTCATCGATTCACCACTTCAAATCACAGCTGACAGATTTTTATCCAGAGTAGCTGCAATCACTTGAAAGGGAACACTTCATAGACGCTGTTCAACATTCGACGGCATTTCTGTGCACGTGCGTTTGTACCCAAAAGAGCAGGTCAATGTAATTTACCAGCAGGCTCACTTTCCACCTGGCGAGTTGATAAAGGAGGAGCTTGGCACGCAGACATAAAAACAGATCAAATCTTATTTCCTCGCAGGACTGCTGTGAAGGGCAACTGTGTGGCTGCGTCGCCGCCTGGGATCTCCACACCCAAGAAACACAGCGAAATGAAGGGAGATATGGAGATCTGTCCAGATACTGCTGTAAGTGAGCAAACACCATAACAGAACTGAGCGTGTGTCTGTGTCGAGCTCTGCTTGTTTGTCTCTGACTGTGTTTTGACAGGCTGTTGGCACGCACACATACATGCAAATTCCCGCAGGTTTTTCCACACTTGTACTGTACATGCTCACAAACACATCCACAGCAGCACCGCCTCTTCAGCGTTATATCCCCCGAAGGCTCACTATTGATTCACATTGTGCTTTGACTCAGCCTACAATTCATCGCCTACTTTTTCATTATCCGCCCAGGCCTGTGTTGTTGTTGTTTCCACAAGGCTGAAAGTTTTTTAAACCACATCTCACATCAGACCATGCATGTAATACCAACTCAAATTAGGCCTCTCTCGGCGGCTTGATTCTTTAAATCACATCAGGCACACTTTGTAAGCAAAAGGCCAAAATTATGACCTTGTGGTTCTTTATTATCTGTCAGTCAAAAAATGATGGAGAGGCTGAGTGCTTGAGAGAGCCTGAAAAAAAGCAATAAAAAAAAGAAGGTATAAGGAGCGGGCTGAATGAAGGAAGAGAGTGACACAAAGAGAGTCTCACTGCATAATGTAGGAAATTTAATCCAGATGATGTGGAATTTTGATAACATGGAGGAGCCTCTTATCGCAGGCACTCAATTTGACAAAGGGGCCATTTAATACCATCCTCCGAGCGTTCTCTCTATCTTCTCCCGCAGAAATACAACAAAAGAGGGACACTTTATGACCTACAAGCTCCTTCTCTTGCACCACCCCAAAACCACTTCTTTTTTAAATAACCCAATTAAAGTGAGGCAGGAAAGTATGACAATTGCCGTACTTCTTTTTGAACAAAACTTTAAACATAGGGGAGATCGGGTATGGTTGTAGCAATGGGTTGGTTGTAAAAGCATCACTTTTGCTAAGAAAGGATGACCTGTGAGTCATGTAAGACATGTATTGTATAACTATGTCTTTCTCAACCTTGCATGTGAAATTCAATAGCTCTGTAAAAAAGTGTGCAGATTTTACAGCCAAAATATTGAATGTACTGGTATGAAAGTATTGGCCCAAGGCTATATTTTCATTAGTACTGCTGAAGTTATGTAACTTGCATAAGATTATTCTCTGGGGTACAATTACAAACATTTATCTTTGTTCATTTCCAACCACCATGCTGCTACTGTAGATTAATCTGTTGATTATTTTCCTGATTAAATGTTCAGTTGTGTGGCCTGTAAGATGGTGAAAACTGTCAATCAGTGTTTCCCTAAGTTCTAGATGATGTCCTGAAGTGTCTTGTTTTGTCCTCAACCCAAAGACATTCAGGTTACAGTCATAGAGAAGTAAAGAAACCAGAAAATATTTACATTT
>JAPZEB010000017.1:7673273-7685441 GCA_029783705.1 Chaetodon striatus
GTCATAGAGAAGTAAAGAAACCAGAAAATATTTACATTTAATAAAAATTAAAGAATTTTTCCTTTTTTTCTGTCTTAAAAAAGTATTTGAACCGATACATTGATTATCGAATTATCATTCGTATTAGTTCGCAATTAATGTCATAGTTGACAACTAATCTATTAATTGTTGCAGCTCCATGCTACAGCTAGCAAAACAATGGCTGACATTGACATCTAGCATTCCTGGTGGAGTCCTGGTGACTTTTGCTTTGCTCTCGGCCACCTTGCTTAAATGTAAGGTGGCTACCCCGGTCACATTTGGCCAGTGGCTTCAAGACACAACGTCCTGCCTAAAATTAGAGATGCTGTGCTACTCTGCCAGTGGTTCAGAGAAAAACATTTATAAGACCTAGGGGACCCTTTTTGTCTCATTTATTTTTAACACTAAAACAACATCAGCTCTAAATGCATTGTAATTCAGCCCTTGACATAATAAGATATAAAAAAGAGAACAATGTATAATCTGACTCCATGGTGGTTGCTACTCTGCATATTAAATTCTAGACATTGTGCCTCAGACACATTTAAAGGAAGGACAAATTAGGGACAGGAGGATGGGTGGGAGAGAAGGACTGTTGTATCATATAAGGTATTACTGTAATCGCCTCAGGACTATGTCTACTTTTTCTTGTTCTGATATTTCCTGATATACCATGGCATTTTCGTCTTCTTGAAAACCCTTATAAAAATATATTTAAAAGAATGGCTGACATGGGTGGGGATTGTTGTGTCACCATTAAATAAGTGTTACAACTAATCCCCAATTAAACCTCTGCTAATTCCTGCCCCTTGAACACAGACTGGCTAAGCACAGTGTTGTATAGGCCAGCTGTGACGCAGGGTCCAACAACTACACAGCTTTGCTCCATAGACTCTCATGCAGTTGTTTCAGATTTCCTTCATTTTCAAGCTGGTTTTGTGGATTTCGAGCTCGTCATGGTTAGACTTTGTGTCCTTAATGTGCAGCAAAAGGGGCTCTTGATTGGTAACTTAACAGAGGCAGCAGACTTGTATTTCGGACTCGCTCCACGTAAGGTCCTAAACATCTGACAGATACAGGTTAGTGAGTTTGACCTCAGTAGGAATTGGTTTTTAGTGAATGTACCAGTGTTTTTTTGTAACTGTGCAACTCTTATTGTTACAACCATACCATACAACATATTTTGACTTAGTTTATACATATTTGAAAAGACACAATGTGCATAATTCAACATGCATACAAATGTTAATAAACATAAACTTCATGTATTTGACATAATTTAATGAATTCTGTGATATTGTTAAAAAAAAAAAAGTTGGGAATATTGCTATTAATGGTAGACAAATAAGGGTACTTTGTGTCAAAATTCAAGGGCTCCAACACAAAAATTCGGCAGGTTATATGAGCTGAGACATAAAGTGTGACAGCCATACCTAGTCTCTCTTATTTTACAATGCCAGAAGCTCTAAGTCATAAAATACATGAAGCTGCAGGTACTGTACTTGATCCTTTCTCACTTTTCTTCAGCAAATTGCTCCAGATGAAGCTTTATAAATGGATATGTTATATTATGCAACATCTTTGACCAGTGGTCCCCAACTGATGCAGCCACAAGGTCCAGATTTCTCCTTTTTTACATACTTGACACGTTTGCAAGTCACTTGCCATTCAGAGTGGACCCAAAACCCACTTCTAGACCTTTACCCACCAGTTGGGAACCACTGTCTTGGACATGCACAGGTATATTTGGAATCTAAAAACACATATACGCTGCATATGCTGGTGAGTTTGATGTATTATTGGAAATTTAGCTGCTTTTTGAACGAACTATTTGTTATTGTTCTAGACCCTTATAATGACTCAGAAGATCAACCTGAGGGCTGAAAATGAGGAGGGACGCATCCCAGACACAGCTTGTCAAGACCACATGATAGGTAAGCTCACGCATTAGTGTTGATGCTACATGGACATTTCACTAAAAACTGCTAAAGTAAGTGATTATGCGTCAAGAACAACTCTTTGAATTGTACCAGAAACACACTAAAATAGAGTTCAAGTCCTATCTCATGCGATGTATTCCGATTCATCGACTTTGCTCTTGTTCCTTGTAAAAGTTGTCACGATGTCTGTTTTAAGCCACTGAGTTTCACATTTGCAAGTGTTTACCTCACTCCGTACAGTTTTTCCAAGTAACTTACAAAAAGCTGTCACTAGCCATCAAGAATCAACCAGCGCAACGGAGCATTAACACATTTTACAGTTGTGATTTCCTGATGTGATTGACAATTCAATTCCTTCGCCAACTAATTCCCCTCGCTGCCAGACTTGCCATCACTTTGGGGAAAAAAGTAGCAGCTGCAAAAAAAACACGTTGACAATTTAGTCAGGTGATTGATGTGCAACCGGGTGATTTTTTTTACAATGCCTGAGCAGCTAAGGAAGTGAAAAAATAGATGCATCAAACAATTTGTGAGACGGGATGATGATTGTTATTACTGCATTGGAACAAACTTGCATTGTAGTATGTGATGTGGCGTGGAGAGAGGGTGTAACCGCTGCTTCCTGGATGTGGGGTGCAGCGTGTTTGTCACTCAGTTGTCATTCAGTTGGATATTTGAGAGATTGTCGCAGTGATCCATCTCAAAGGTCATATTGACTCATCTCTTGTAATATAGCACCCGAGGCAGTGGGGATAGAGATTAGCAGGAACTGGTTCCTTTTTCTGAGGAACATAGGGCCAAATTCTAATGGAAAAAAAGGTATATCTTTTCATAGTTTTAGTCTTTAAAATTAGATATCCTGAAGCAAAGTTTTCAAAGTTGTACTTTGTCCAAGCTTTAAAGGTTCTGTATTTAACTTTCAGAAAATCCTTGTTATTTGTGACCCCTGTCTCCGAGGCTGTGAACTGTAGCCAGCATCCCGTGGCTCGCGTTGGCACTCTACAGGGACACACAAGCTCCTGGGCATTGGGCAGGCATCGTGTTGACAGAATGCTGGGAAATAAATAAAAAACAATCACATTTAGAATAATGTTACTGTCCGAAATGTTCCTGTTTTTCATTTTGACCAGTGACTCCATGATACTAACTAGATTCCCATTTGCGAATTACTTAGCCTAGCGCGCTAAGTCCTACTAACTCGGCTTAGGTAACGGTAACTCTCTGGCATTGGTTGCTTTGTAGTGTCAGATGAAAAAATAATTTGAGAACAACCTGGTCTCCCTTCCAAGTTTTCCAATACTGCTGCGTTTTAGGTGATTTTGGCGTCATTTATTAAAAGCTGCTGTAATCAATATTTTTAATATTTTGTATTCCTACCTGGCTGTAACATATAGTTGTTGTATTTTGGGTTTTCTTTGCTGTATTTGGCATTGTTTATACCCAGAATATACAAACAGTAGTGATTGTGTAAACATTTAATAGACTCCAACTTCACAACAGCCAGATCTTATGTATAATTAAACTAGATATATTTTGGTAGGGCCGGGTGTTAGTGGAAATAATCTCTATGGAACCAGAAACAGATTCTTAGCTTCTCTCGTTTTTAAATGTTTGAAGATTTAGCTGAAAAGTAACTTCAAAACATGTCAAAAAATACTTTTGGCTCGGGCAACATTCCACAGAGTGTGAAAATCAGCTCATGATGGGGAGCAGCCACCACAGCGCCAAAAATGAAATGCTTAATTGTGTCTGTATTCTGATTAACATGCTGCCTTTTTTTATATTCCGCCAGCTATGCACATCCAGACAGAATGAACTAAATATTTCATAAAGGTTTCGGCTGTGGGTGCTTAATGCTCCTCAGCGCTGCTTTAATGTCACGTATCTCCAAAGTGCAGCATTCACAGGCCCAACGCCAGACAAACACATCCATCATATAAATAGTTTACATCCAGCCAGTTTATGATGCAGGCAGCTTGAGCAAAATCCATGTTATGAATGTGGACTTTGAAGTTCACTCTACACTGGTCAGCTATTGTGTATTAGCAGAACTTCCCGTGAGGCAGCTTTTATTTTTTTCTCCTACAGAGACAATAAATAACATTCTGACTGGCCCATAGCAGAGACTGACCCTAATATATCTGCCGGGGTTTGACGGCATTGTTGATCAATACCAATGATTCAGCAATTATTTCACTGGGTGCTGATGTTTCTGGCTTTCAAACTTTTCTAGCCTTTAGTCTACAAGCAAGCAACCTTGAGATGATGTAAAGCGTCATTCCTGAGCCAAATCATGGCAACGTTCTGCAGCAGATCTTGCTGCTGGATCTTTTATGATCCAGTCACATGAAAGTGTAGAGACAGCTGGATGCAGCATCTGAAGTGGAGCTCTGTTCATTCCTTTGAAAGTTGCTCAGTGGTGTATGAAACCAAAAAGTCTGACTCATGTTTCAAATCATTTGGATCTTCCACTCTTCACTTCTGTATTGTTGGACTTTCGCCATCTGAGCAGCTAACTTTAGCACTCAGCTAACCTAAATGAGGATAGAATGATTTTAACTTGCATAGAGCTACAACAATTAGTCAACTAATCGATTAATAAACATAATTGCCAACTTTTTCGCTCATCAATTACATTTTTATGCCCAAAAAATGTATCCCCTGATCTACAGACGTCTCTTTTCGCAATTCAAGTCTATGGGGAAAAGACTTTTTGGTCCCAAAGGATTTCATGGATCCAAAAGTTATAATTCCATGGTCTGATCAGTGTTTCATATTTAATTCAAAGCCCTGCGCTGTTCCCGGGGGCTTGCCTAGGTAGTGTTGTGCATGAAAATGCTGAAAGAGTGAGTTCATTGAACTGATCTGTTTGCAAATATGGGCCTGAACATGAGTTTTGTTCACCCTTGCCATAGCAATCGGCGGTCAAGCACAGGGTTTTACAGCAGCCAGCATGCCGTTGTTGTGTCAATGATGGTTTTTCCTGTCAATGCGTGTTTCCTCCTACCTGAGCCTAAACCAAACCTTTTCCTTTACCACAGCATGGAGGAGGGCGCTACGCATTTTAAAAGGAGGGAAACATTATTTGATGGGAACTAGCTTGGACATAAAACTGCATGGCTAGTAAAAGCAGCCGACATTGTAGCTACTGGTACTGCTGAAGCCAGTTCATATGGATATTTCGAGGAGACAGATCAGGACAGATTCCAATGGAAAAATACCATATTTTTATGCAAATTGGGCCTATGGAACGAAACTCCAAACGTCAGCCACATTCACAAAAAAATTACAACAACACATCGAGTTTAAGCATCCAATGAGTGTTGGGAAATATCTGCGAGTGAGTGACGAAAAATTTTAAAATTGCTGTATGTAATTCTGGAGAAAGATAGTTGACAGTTGAGTCTCATTTCCAGGTCATCAAATACCAATGATGTGGTTTAGTGGTTCAGTCCGACTACCCACGACGAGCATTGGTATTTGGTGACCTGGGAATGAGACTCAACAGTCACCTATCCTTTAAAAAAAACTCAAGAAATGTTAATAAACTAGTTAACTTTCTGAGACTGTGAAATCTGTATCACAAACTATGACAGGAAGTAGTTCATTTTAAACTGCGTACACTGAACTTTGAGCTCTTGTGAAGTATGAACGTGTACAACATTGGACCCACAGGTACTAATTTCTACTGCAAAAATCTGACTGTACAATTAGTGTCAAATATCAGGGGATTTTCATGTAATTGTTGATACGGAAATATCTCCTAGATAAGGTTATGGTTGTTAGTGATGGCTCTTTCCTCCCTTTGACATCTTCTCATTGCATGAAGCCCATTTCACTCTGTGGAGGTATCAACAAACCTGCTTTCTCCCCTCAAACCCTGGAGGTTGTATACAGAAGTGATAGGGAGCTCCTGAGAAACCACATTACGTCCAGTTGTTGTTGCCTCTGGGTAGAATTACTGTGGGTCTTGTTATAGTTTGGTTATAAGGGGGCATTTTGATCTGCCAGGCTTGGCGTTCAATTACACAGCTGTGTAATCTACGGCTCTACCCACCTTTCTCTTTCTCACACATACATAAGCATATGTTTTTGCTTGTATGTCAACTACATCATGTATTTTTTAAAACTTGGGATCAGGATTTTTATTCTTTCGCAGCCACGGTCCTCAAGTGAATCACAGCAGATGTGTGTGCAAGTAACAGGCCATCTGCCCAGTGAACACAGTGTGTACATCCAAACACTGAGGACTCATTTTCACAGGTTCTCCATGCGCAGTATGGTGTAGACTGTCAGAAGCAAGTCAGACAAAAACTAGAAGTTCACGTAAACAAGAACACTGATGGCTCAAGTTTGTTTTTTTGCCAATAACTCTTCACAACTATATGAATTCACTCATCTGTGAATTTACTGACGATGCTTTGGCATCCAAAGAAAAATGCAGTTGCTACTTTAGTGCATCGCTAATGGTAGCCAGACATATAAGAGAAAATGGATCAATAGTTTAAGCTTTAGATCCAAATGTAAATCCAATCCCTCCTTGCAAACTCTTGAAACCCGACTGTAATACCCAACAGTATTGAGAGAGAACTTTTATTCATAGAAGGAAATGCTCATGAGTGGACTGTGTTTGTGCTCCAGCATCCCGTCGAGACAACGCTATACAGTTGAGAAGCAGAGCCTGTCAATATCGATCCACCAAAAAAAATAGAAAAACAGGCTGGTCTGCTCTCAGAGTTTTCACTCACCACTATTTTGAGAGACAGAACAGATGGTTGCAGAGGATTCCTCATCCCCGAGGCAAACAGTGGAAGATGTGATGCAAGCAACAAAGAGAAACTTGTTTAATTTGAACAGAGATAAAAAATAAAAATAAAAAAAAATAAACATTATGAGCCTTTTTCACTTTTACAAAATCCATCTCAGCAAAAAGTTGCAAATAATTAGCCGATGTAACTGTTGGCCGTTAGCGTTCACAGTTACAAGGACCTGGGCTGAGCTGAATGGCCGTCCATCTGTTCCAGCCTGAGTCAAGGCTCCGCAAACTGTGGCTTCCAAACGACGTCCATCTGTTGCCACTTGCTGTCATTTCTCCTGATTACAACCCAGCGTGCACTCTGATGGATCCGAGGAACGTGGCCTCGGGCTGTAGCTCAATTGTGTGTTTTGTTCAGAATTGCTGGCAGCGGGTGCTTTATTGTGTCGTATCGTGTTCGAATGTGCATCTGTTGTGATAGCTACAAATGCTTCTAACAAGTGCCTAATAGGAACATTATAATAAGGTGCATTAGGGTGGAGCTACCAGCAGCAATTACTGCAATTAGGGATGTCAGCTTTGGTTAATTTTGCTCTCAATAGCCAGACACCCATTAACAGGTAAGTAATTGGTTAATTTTCAAGAAAAAACTCAGTGAATCAGGGCTGCACATTAACTCTGCGATGGGTTGGTGTAATGTCTCATGGAGTTGTCAGCAAGCAAGTGAGAAATAAATGTGATGGGTAATGTACTGTACAGTTTTTTGGTACAAAACACAAAAAAACTTTTCCTGCTGAGCTGCAAGTCAACTTTGAAAGAACAGGGTTGTTGAGAAAAATCTGTCATAATGGACACGTAAATGTTGACACTGTATGCTTCTGCAGATACTTTACATTTGTATGTACATTATTTTGTAGTACATACACAAAAGGCACAAAACCCACTCTTTTAATGTTCGGAAAACATCATGTTTTGGCTTAAAATACTCGGTTTTGGTGGCACAAAAAGTGCTGGAAATGCAGGGATAGATTGCTGAAATACACCCAGGTTTCATGGCTGAAATGTCGCAATGTGTTGGTGAAGAAACATTTATGTTTGGGGACATAAATGCCACTATGAGTCAGTCAAAAATATGTTTGGTGGCACAATGCCGTTGGTGAACGCCAGGATGTGCCTCAAAGGTTTGGTGCGCCAAACACTGGTGGAAATGCTGCAAAGAGCCGGTCTCACTCCGAAGTTGACGAAATCAACTTCAGAAATCAACAATGGGTAGTGACTTGTGGCGTCAGAAACCAGCGAAAAAAGGCATCCTTTAATGTCAGCATGATACTCCGCCAGTTGCTGTTATAGTTTAATGGTGCCTGGTGGGATCAGGGGGAAACGTGGCGGGACAAGGACGAAAGTTAAGGTGAATGGTGGATGGGTCCAACAAACCCTGACTTTCACATTAGAGAGCGATGCTTGCGTCCCATAAGATTCTAAAGCCAAACCTAACCACGTGCTTTTGTTGCCTAAACCCAACCATATGTTTTTGTTGTTGAAGGAAAAACGAAGTAAATTTGCGGTGTTGTACTGAAATAGTGCATTTATTTTGAAAGAGACTATATGTAAATGTTTAATTTCCTGTAAAAACTGAAGTCTGTTTTAAAGGAAGACAATGCATGTAACAGGCAGAACTTGACACAGCGTCATCAACCAACACACCCAGGGTACCTTGCACGTCGTATCTGGACGTGGAAAGTCCATGACCTAACGTCAGTATGTGACAAGGTCGGAGTGAGAATGTGTTGAGAGTCACCAAAAGACAACTGGTGTTGTTATTTGTTCAAACAGTCATCTGCAGCTTGGAAAGCATCTCGCCTAGGTGACATGCCATCCATCACCCCCCCACCCAACGACAACGCACTCTCATACAGCTGTTCCTATGATATCCTGAGTGCCCCACAAATGACGTTATGTCTTCAATGAGAAGTTTCATAATTAATATGCAGATATGTGCAAAAATAGCTTTTTTTTTTGTAATTTTTTTCTGGACTAATAAAAATGATTTCAAGGGTAAATGATGTCATTAACGACATACTGTTACAATTGTTAAATATCCCTGAAACACTGCTTGAGAAAGAATTACTTTTTCTTTGCCCTGAAGATAAATGTTGTGCAGCTGCAATGAGGGCCCCGGTGCACCTCAATGTTTTTTTGATTATTTATCCATCTTTTTGTGTTGGTGTTGTTGTTGTTAGCTGTCCACTTGTGGTCCACAATGCCTTAGGTTGGGTCTGTCAACCATTCAGAGGCTGTGTTTGCGACTATGTGGCAACTGTGATCTCGAACACACTGTGTAATGGAGTTATGAGCAACAACAATGATTGTCCAAATCTATGAAGGTTTTATTTCTTATTTAACAGTGCTACATTTTCCATTTTGGACAAGTACGTTTGGCAAGTTGTGCAAGTCGTTCTATCAGCGGGTCTCTCTCAAGCTGTCAAAGGAGTGTCAGTGTGTGAAGTAAATTTACTTCGTTAACCGCTGACATCCCTATGTCAGCAATAATCATTTTAAATCACCAATATTACTTTATCAAATAAATATGCTGTCTTCTCTCCTTTCTCCTACCGACCACGTGTTACTGAACCTTCTACAGACGCCCTCTTTACTCACAACCCTTTCCGTTGCATGTGAAACCAAGCCCTCCTTTCTTCTCCTTCGTTGTTGTCTCCTTGCTTCTCCCAGACGTCACACTCCTCTCCCTGTCACTCTAGGCTCCGGCTGTCAGATGAGAACCCTGGACAGCGGGATCGGCACCTTCCCCCTCCCCGATTCCGTCACCCGGGCCAGCGGTCGCCACATCCCCAAATCTGAGTCCAGCCCAGATGGGGTGACCGCCGGCTCCTCTGACCTCGATCGGGAGCCATCCTCCTCTCACCCAGACCCTTCACAACCTGATGTGAAAGTGCCTTCCCTCCCAAAAACCCGCCCGCATGCCCCAACCAGCATGGGTCACTCCCTGTCCGACCCAAGTGTGCCCTGCAGCAACAACGACACCCAGAGCCGCCTGCCCAAATTAGCAACCTCAGGTAAGTCAAAAGCGTTTTTATATTCAGGGTTTCTCCAGGTTTAGTGCGACTTATCTACGAAACAAAGAACAATGCCTTTGTTTTTGATTTGATTTTCTCAATCAAGGCCAAAGTGCAAAATAAATCGAAATGCATGTCTGTAAAAGCAACTGTTATCAAATGCAAAGCCTTGAAAGCCTCAGACTGCTTGTTTTACCTTTCAGAAGGTAAGTGAAATATTGAATGTCACCGTACTTTATGTTCACACATTTCCCTCCAGAGCGCCCAAGGCCGCCAGACACGAGGAAGTTGTTTGCTCTATTAGACCCTGATTAAAAGAAGAACCTTGTTTGTTCAGCTAATTTTGAAGCTAATGCATCAACGCTGATGTCTGATCCTCAGCTGGGTTGACAAACGCGCTCCGTGTCCTTATAGAAACCCACACACTTCCCTGCCCTGAGGAAAACTAACAGATGCAATCAGATAAGCATGTCAACACAGCCATAGATCATAAAGCACCTTCTGCCTCTGTGTTTGGCGTGACGCATGGCAGAAAGGTGGTGGGTAGGAAGCAATCAGATGGCTGATTAAAGCTACAATAACACACAGGGATGAGCGATCACACACAGGGTTTTATGCTTACATTGCATCTATTTCACCTCGGCGCTGCGGTGGCACTGCAGAGGCAGCAATTTGAGTCACAACTGTCTGCGGCTCCTGTTGAGTCTTCCCTGTGGCACAAGTTGATTAAAAGAGCCTTAAATATAGTCAGTGCGTCCTTATCATATGTTTCCATCATCATTAGTATTATAAAGCTTGAGGATGGCAGAAAAGGAGCAGCGTCTGTCACACTGTTTGCCTCCTAATAGGCGCGGGGAAGAAGGTGAACGGACTTTTATGATCCTAATGCAGAGTTTTCAGATGGCGGCGGAACACTGGCCAAAAGCGGGCTGTTATTGTAATGCGGCTGAATGTTAAAAGAGACAATTAAATTGGCGTCTGTCCGAGACAGCAGTAGGCAGCAGAGTGATAATAAGGCAGCGCTCCGTCATTCGGGGGCCGACAGCTGAAAGCTGTTATATCTAGGCTGCCAGGAGTCATGGCGGGGAACAATCGCAGTGTGGACACCGTTAATGTTTGATGGCTTGGATATTGTGCGGCTCCATTCACATGTGCAGAAAAATGGATGTGTAGGCAGTTGGATGGGTGAATGGATGTTCTCATCCTGTGTCTGCTGAAGGAAAGATTGTCACTTTAAAAGAAGAATGTTTTCACTCTTCCCACTGTCTATATGGATACCAAACAATTTCTGTTATTTACTGCTCGCCTCATGACTCATTTCTCTTTTGTCTCCTTTGACTTATAGATGCAATCAGGACCAAGAGGTTGAGTCTTTGTGCTCCACGCAGCAACATCTCCACAGAGGACAAAGACAAGGAAACAGAGAGGAAGATGAAAGCCCAGGACCATGATATGCCCGGTGTAAGTCATTTACATTACAATGAGCTCAGATCTCTGTGAAAATATTGAAACATGACATATTTACAGGTCTTAAATGGTGAGCCCACCTGCGTTCTTTTCTGTACTTTTCAAATGAAAACTTCCACTTTGCTGACATAGGTTACTGCCCTGATCCCTTCCCCTCAAGCCCACGCATGCCATTTGCTGACAGCATGGAAAGTGAGTTAGGTGTAAGCTTGGAAGTTTTGAACTCAGATGTTACTTTGGTTCTGAAAGTCACACAAGTACACAAACGGACTAACCATTCAGAGTCGGTGTGGGCAAAGTTCAGCATCGACTCACAAATAAAAATGAAATGTTTATGAATAACGTGATGTTGACGGAACGAAAGACGCTGAACTCAACCGGGAGGGCAGTGCAGCACCTGGACAGTCTACTGCTGGAGGCGCATGCAGGTCTTTAGCCCCTCTCTAATGGCTCCCTGTAGCTTTGACAAAAAAATTAGGCTACATGGAAATGAATCCAGGTTATTTTTGAACATTTGAATTTTCATTTATCGTTGCTGTAGGCCCACAGTGATTCTTACAGTATCCAATTGTAAAAATGGCTGGGCTTACCCTTAGAGATACGTAAAAGAGCTCAGACATCTGGCCCGAACTTGGAGTAGAGCCGCTGCTCCTTCGCGTCGAAAGGGGTCGGTTGAGGTGCATCTGATCAGGGTCCTCCTGGGCGCCTCCCATTAGAGGTAATTCGCGTATGGTGGCTCTTGAAAGCCACCAGACTCCATTAACAAAAACAAACATTCTACCTCACAGCACACAGGAGTTGTGTAACTGTCGCCAACTCAAACTTTTGGTTTGCTTGTGTTAATGTGTGACTTTCGGAACTGACCTACCATGGTATCCACAGCAGAACCTGGGTTAAATGTAGCAACGAC
>JAPZEB010000017.1:7747245-7760930 GCA_029783705.1 Chaetodon striatus
AAAATGACCTCAAGGAGACACAAAGTAACTACAGAGAGACAAAAAATTACCTAAAGCAGACAAAAAGTAACTACAAAGATACACAAAATTACCTCAAGGAGACACAAAGTAACTACAAAGGGACACAAAATGACCTCAGGGAGACAAAATGTAACTACAAAGAGACACAAAGTGACTTCAAGGAGACACAAAGTAACTACAGAGACACAAAAAATGACCTCAAGGACACACAAAGTAACTACAAAGAGACACAAAATGACCTCAAGGAGACAAAAAGTAACTACAGAGAGACACACAATGACCAAAGGGAACACAAAATTACCCCGAAAAGACACAATTATCTTTAAGAGACACAAAACAACTTCAGAGATTTTCAAAAGGACTACAAATAGATGCAAAACTACGTCAAGGAGACACAAAATAACCACACACAAAAATTCCAGAAACACACAAAACAACAAAGACGCAAAAAAAGGCTAAACTACCACAACGTCTGTGTGTCTTGCTACTTTTGTTTTTTGCATATCAGTGCCCAGGGGCCCATCATCTCATAACCTGCCTGTGCTTCCATCCCTGCATACAGGCCCCGCCTTAAAGTACTTTACTGCATCATGTCTATGTGTCAGATTTGCTCCTGTCTTGCTGACATCACACAGTCAGTTTTATAGAAGATTTTACATCTTTAAATCTGTAACCTTAACGGGGAAATAAGAGACAAAAAGACAGCGGTGGTGACACAGTATGACTGACAGGTGGTCGCTGCGACTGCACAGTGATAGCCAAAGACCAAAATCACAAATGTGGATCTTTCCATCAGCGAGCATAATTGGAATCCTTAATTTGAAGTTGGTCATTATAAATGATTTTTCTAATCTATTAAACAGATCCCAATGTGATTAATACTCCACCACTCTCGCTCTCTGCTTTTATTATAATTGATAAATCAATTTTGACAAAAGTGGAGAGAAGAAGGCTGCCTGGTGTGGACGCTGCAGGACGGAGGAGATTGAGTGTGACCGTGGCTGCCTGTCATCGGGACATCAGGTTGAAGCTCTGAGATATTGGGTCAGAGGGACGGAGATAATAATAAATTAGACTGTCATAATCCATTTTCTGACAGGAGGGCCACTTCAGGGACACCTCGCAGGGTGTGTAAAACACACGACAGCCACTAGAGGACAGTGTTGACTCAGGATGGAGCCTTTCTAACCTCATTAAATCACTCAAGGCCTCACAATGATGTCCAACAGCATTACAGCAGAATGCAAAGTTGCAGCGTTCGCATCAGATTAGGCCTGCAGAGGATAGAACCAGGAGAGAAATTTGTAAGTGATAATTAATTCCTGTAATTTTCCCGACAAACAAAAGAAAATGATTTTTTTTTTTCCCTCTTCAAGTTCAGTATAGTTAACATTATATTAGGAGGAGAAGGGGGGCTGTGGGAGCCCGCAGTCACACCTTGATAATTGGAAAAGGCAAACAGAAGTGAGACCTTGAGATGTAACAGTGACAAAAGGGAGAGAAAGAGAAGGGGAGGACAGGGAGGAAGAGAGTTGACACCGCTCATCAGCGACTCTTTCAATATTCTTTCATGTCTGACGCTCCTGTGCCTCTCCATCCCTTCTCTTCTTAATCTCCGCTGTGAACTAGGTGAGTGTAATTACACCGGAGCGTGTCACAATCACTTCCCCCGGCCCTCGCCGTGTTTAAACATCTGTCACCTCCTCCACTGACGGCCAGCGCAGCCATGGCTTTTTAAAAAGGGTGATCTTTGTTTTCTAATGAACGTGAGGAGATCCAGTCATATCGCTTGGTTTCAGCCTCTGAGAGCGGGATTGTGGCAGATTCATTACTTGTGGTCCAGGAGTGGATGTGTGTGGACTCACACACACCTTTCTCTATATAAACACTCGACTAGTCGTCCTATACATCACATCATCACTGGGTCTTTGTCCTCAGGAGATGGAACTGTCCACAGCAATTACCACAGCAGCAACAAAGACGTCCCAAGAAGCAACTTACGACAAGTCATCTATTTTTACTATACGGTTTAATTTAAATCCTTACTTGTGAAAGAGATACTCAGCATTTCAAGAGTTTGGAGGTGTTTCAAGCTATTCCAAGAGCTAAAGTGTAAAGCTTTCAAAGTGTTTATCCGCTTTAAACTGCAATTAGCATGCTGTTTATCTACCTCCGTGTCCTCTACGTGGATCTGAATTCTTTACAGATCTATTGATTCTTGATGATTCTTTGTGCAGATTCTTGCCTGGGATGTGGAGCTTTAGCCTTAGAAAAAATGTTGGCATTGAATGTACGAAAGAATTAAAAGTTGTGCTTAACGTGTGCTTATGTTTAGGCACAAAATTTACTTGATTATGGTTAGTAAAAGATCCTGTTGTGGCAGGAAAAGCAGCGATGTCTTGGTAAATAAAAAGTGCTTTTTGGGCCACTGTCCGAGCCGATGCGTTGTTCCGTGTCACCCCAGTTCAAGCTAAAAAGCTGCTGGAAACACATCAAGGGGTCACGACAAAGCAAACACAGTTGTAGCCTAAACAAGTTTTGTTGTTTGTTGGCACTGATCTTTGCCTGGGATACATAACTTTAGCCTTCTCATGACATCCTACAACCCAACTGCCGAGAGACATGTTAGCATTGAATGTTTCTGCAAACCACAGATAAGTTAAAGCTGTGGTTAATGTGTGGTTAATCCCAGCAGGAAATGCAGCGATGTCTCGGTAAAAAACAAGCTCTTTTTGGGCCACTATCCCAGCCAACGTGTCGTTTTGTAACACCAACATTTCAGTCCTAAAAAGCTGCTTGAGACACACCAAGGTTGCTTCAAAGTGTCCATGATTGTAGCCTAAAAAGGTTTTGTAGTTTATTGGTTTCAATTTTTGCCCGGGATATGTAGCTTTAGCCTCAGTCTTTACCATGACATCTTGATACCCACTTGCTAGGAAAATGTTGGCATTGAACATTTCTGTAATCTACGTTAATGCTGCGGTTGACATATGGTTATGTTTAGGCACAAAAACCACCTGGTTATGGTTAGTAAAAGATCCTGTTTTGGTTTGAAATATCCCAGTTGGGGAATGCAGCAATGTCTCGGTAAAAAACAAGCTCTCTTTTGGGCCACTATCCCAGCCAACATGTGGTTTTGTAACACCGACATTTGGAGCCTGATTCATTTTTGCCTAGGATATGCAGCTTTAGCCTCTGTCTTAACCATGACCCATGACATCATCCAGGTTCTCACACATTTTCATGGAGAAAATTTCCAAACATTTCCATGACTTTTCAAGGATCCATAGTAAAGATTTTTTCTTCCTTGTTGCCCCACTTTTCTGGCGTTTTTCAAATATATCAGATTCAAACTCTATTCAACCTAATTTCAGTTAGGTGGCATTCAAGAAGGCAGAAATGAACCCAGGGCAAAAAAGATAAAACTTATGCAATGGTAAACAAAATGTTGTCACACATCAATGCCGATAAAAGTTGTCGACAGCCTCAGAGACCAAATTTGCAGTGGTTTATATCAGGTGGATGGTTGCCCATGAAAGACTGTTGAAACTATTTTCTCATGGGCAACAAAATTCCATGTCTTTTCCAAAACTTTCAATGTCTTTGACAAATCTTTTGACTTTTCCAAGCCTGGAAAATGTGATTGTGAAATTCCTTGACTTTTCCAGGTTTTTCATGACCCTGGGAACCCTGTGTCATACAACCCAACACCAGAAAAAAAGTTTGCATTGAACGTTTGTACACTTGGTAGTACATGGACACAAAAACCACTTGGCAGTGATTTGGATCATGTTTGGGCTTTTGGCTTGGTGTCACATCATCCATAGTCCCCCTCACCTCCTGTTGACGGTCAGATCACATATTTTGTCATCTTAAAAATCATTTAGAAAGCTGTCATGTACATATTTGAGAGCCCTTTTCAAGAGCTAATTTTAAAACAGTCGGGTACCAAACCAAAAGTTAACCAGAGTGTCTTCAATGAATTCATGGAACTAATGTTAGCTTAATTAGCTACAGTAGCTAGCAGCTGCAGCTGATAATAACATGTGAGTCCCTGTTTGTGAATCCCATTTGGTAGCAAATCATTGTGTAAGTGTAGCACCAACCAATCCCCTGTTAACTTTGTCAACACTGTTGCCACTGCATCACTTCATACAGCTTTCTCCAAAATTTGCCTCGACATATTCAGAATCCTTTTTATTGGGTCGATTACCAACTCTTCTCGTCTTCTCCTCTCCACAGAAGCTGTCGTCCAAGCTTGTGCGCTGCACACATCCCGGTCACCCCACTGTTCACGTGTACAGCCCATGGTCAGCCTTCGTCCGTCAACAACACCTGAGATTCATGTTCAGCAATCAACTTGTTTTGGCTTAAATTCAAAAATGGCGGCGACTGGACAACTACCTCAAGGTACTGTCTTTGTAAACAGTAATTTTTAATAAACTGTCTGTGCACTTACAAAGTTGTGAATGCCTCGTTTAAAATGGTAGGACCGTCGTTAAACTACCAACTAAATACGGGGCTACTTTTCATATTTTCATGTCAACAATGGACCAAATTCAGAGTGCAAAGCCAGGCCAAGCTTGGTTCCCTTTTACTAAGGCCTGAGCCCCCCTAACAGCGAGATTTGTGAAATTTTGGGAGGTCCCAAAAATATTGACAATATGCTATTTTTTAAAACTCATTATTTTGGTTAAATGTCGCACAACCTCACAGTTTTGGTTGACTCTCTCTGCTCTCAACAAAGCCATTATTTCGGCGCCAACTTAATTCTTATTGCAGCTTTACGTCATCATATGTTCAAAACAGAAAGAAATGTGACTAATTTTCCACTTCCACTTAAATCACAGAGCTCATTATTTCTTTCTAAACATTTTTAAATCTGTCTATAATGGAGAAAATATTTTGCAATGTGAATATGTCTTGGTAACATCTACTGTGCTCTCAGTAATGCTACACGGTAAATGCTATTGATGTTGCTTGCATGTAAGTATAATGAGCATATAGGCAGGTTAATGTATGCGTATAATGTCACTGAATCAAGCGCACTGTGGTGCAAAGCACAAATAATGATGCATAAAGAGCCTCTGCATTCAAAATATAAAAACAAATATAATGAGCATTCACTGTAAGCTGGACACAACATTTTCTGTGATCCCACCGCCTTCCCTGAACCTCCCCCTGCTCTGTGCTCGTTGGTACACTCTGCTCTACCTCCACATTACCCAGAGGCCAACCCAGGGGGCGCAATTATTCAGGCCTTTGCTCAGCCAAGTAGAAGAAATTAGCCTCTTCTCCCGAACCAAGACCTTCTAACCTGCACCAGGACCTCGGGCTGCCTCTCTGACTAGCGTGACCCCCTGTGACTTCCCTCTCCAGACCTTGTTTTCCATACATATGAGCCCGAGCTGGCCGGAGCCACGCTTGGCTGCCATATGGGCTCTCCTTGCCCCGGCTGGCAGAGATGGGCTGAGGGAGCTGCGGGCTATAAAGTCCAACACCCCCACACCTCGGTGCACCCCTCCTGGAAGGATGCTGGTGTCCTCGGGCTGATGATGCGCTCTTATAACAATTCAAAAAAAAAAAAAAAAAGAAGTCTAAGATGGTGAGCAGCTGGGCTGAGATGTGTCATTCTCTGTGGCCTTAAAAGCTGCGATTACAAAAGAAATTTAATTTAGGAACAAGACTAGAAGTTGTGTAACCTAAAGTCTACATTTCAAAGTTTTCATATCTAAATGAGCAATTATCGAAACGTTGAAAGTTAACTGATGAATTCTATTATCCAAGGGCGCAGAATAAGAGCTCCTTTTATACTTCACTTGATCTTTTCTGTAATTTGCCCTCTTCTTTTTCTTCATTATAATCATTTTGAGTCACAGGTGATTCCATTTCCCATGTCTGTGCTGACAGATCCTCCTCTCTTACCTCACTCTGTCTGTCTTTGCCTCCCCTCCACCCCCCACCTTCCATTTCATCTTTTCAGCCCAGTCAGTGGTGGATAATGAGGTCTGCGGCCTGGCGCTGTGCTCCCGAGTACAGTAAGAGTTTGAAAATTGTCGGAGCTTTGCGGTTGCATCACAGAATCTTTCTGCGACCTTGGCTGCTGTTATAGGGCGTAAGCACACAAGGCGATGAAATGTCAGTATCCCTAACAACTACAATTATATTTGAGGAATCATGATTTTCATCCAGTGCAGATGCTGGAAGCAGCAGCTCCTTTATATAGTGACTGGGGGCTGACTTTCATGCAGGATCAGGGGCATAAATATAGACAGTACGGGCAGTGCGGTTGTACTTGGACCACTGGGACGAGGGGGGCCTTTATTTTACTTGGGATTTTTGTTTGTGCTGATGATTGCTGGGTAATATGTATGTTGATGTTGTCCAATGTCGAGTTGTAGCTAGTTCAGATGCAAGATCTTGCACAAGGACCCATCATAATAATCTTTAATGGGGCCCGTCCTGACTACCATACTCTACTTTGAAGAATATAGAAGTTTGCACCCCGTCTCAGACCTGTAATTATGTAATTAAATTAAATTGTTCCTGGGACTTTGTCCCCCTCCTCTGGCAATGAGAGTAATTACACAAAAACTGTAGCCATGTGGTCATGTCGTATGCCGTAAGGTGAACTCCCTGCCATTGATTGCTTTTTTCAATTTATTTTGAGCCTTCCTCAGAAACTTTTTTTCCTGGAGCATCCATCCCAGAAACTTTTTTTTTTTGGATTTTCCACCACAGCTTCCACCATACTCCAAGATGGCGCTCTATTCTTGTGGTGTGTCCTTCGTTCCTGCCCCCTTTAGCTCTGGATGGTTGTACAGTAAAGTTGCAACATAACAATACTGCGAGAAACGTCACGCTTTTCCTGGCAGCAACAGGCTAAGGCCCTAATCAGACAAGACACATTTAAGCAGCATGGGGTGGCACCTCGCGTTTTTTTCGGGGTGCCCTAGATGCCTTGAGATAAAAAAACAACAAACTTGACTGACAAAAAAAGCACCCAACGTCAATGGCGTTTTATTTCACTGTCTAATAAGGTGAATTAAGAGGTAACCTTTGGTTGTGGTGGTGACAAGTGGTTGTACACATGGTTTGTGTTAAACAAATATAACTGCTGACTCAACTACTTAACGTTTTACCAACTGTCATTGGCTTGACGATTGACAGCAGATTGTCAGACTTTCCTGACTCATCCTGAAATAAGCCTAGGACTTAAGATTTCTACTCCTTCTGAAGGTCTGAGGTACCTGCTGTTGTGGAATAAGAGACTCAAAACACAGACTTGGACATATGAGGGTTTACTTGTGAGAAAGCCAAAGAATTGGTACATCGTGACAATTTATTGTGTCTGACAAACAAGCTGTATAAGCTGACACACCTGCAAGCTTTCCAATACACATTAAAGGGTTCAGCACATGGGAACAAGAGGTTAACTTCAGGCACTCATGCGTGGAGCAGGAATAGATGAGTTTGAATTGGGTTACAAAGCCTTTATTTCAAAAACATGGCTGCTTACTTTGAAATGCCGACCGGTTTAGATCTTCATCAGGGTGCAAGAGGGTGGACGGGAGTCAAGCAAACTTTTTATAAGCTTGGTAGGGGGCGTCACCCAATCTTGATTGATATGTAAACACAGGTGGGTCACAACAATAGATTATAATGAGAATCCATTTTGAAAATGACGAATGAAAATGAAGTATTACTTAAATTGTATCCCTGAACCTGGACAAAGGTGTAATGTTTCTGTCCTATGATGTTCAATAATCTAAATAATAATATTAAGAATAATAATGGTGATAATGATAATAATAATTATAAAAAATAAATTAAAACAATCAAAATAAAATTAGAAAAAAATATGAAAAGAAAAAATAATAACTACTATCTTGGTCTTCAAAGTGTGATTCTTCACACATTAAAAGGTGTTTCCTGTCACTTAAGCTGCTGTTTCCTGTTATTCCGATAACCAATTCTGGGAACAACTGCTTCTCCGCACCTACCCAAATTTGGTCAGAGTCATGTCCAGTCATCTACACTATACTGTACGGATCTCAGTTTGCCTGTGAGCGCAAGTGTCCTCCGCCTGTTTTGTAACCTGCGAAACGTGCTCTGTCTCATTGGGGCCTGAATCAGCACTGTGTGAACTTACTGGGCAAAGTCTTGAAGCATAGACTGTAAAAGTAATGGAGGTAGCTATTGTGACGTTACCCATTGGTTTGTGGACGTTTTGAAGGCTTTGACTTAGTGGCTGTCACCATCTTGTTTATTTGTAGCCAGAAGATATTTGTGTTATGCTGCTAAGCTAAACCTGGCTCATGAAACTTCATCAGCTAAGGCTAGCAAGCCCATTACCTAGTGCCTCTCTCTACGTGTTGCATTAGATGGGAGGGTCAAACTAAGAAGCCAAGGACACTATTGACTGACTAAAAAATTGCCGCCCGTATAGTTGTCCAAAACTGTTCTTTGTGCCAGGCTGTAAACATGTTTATTTCCCCTGTAAAGTCGGGCATTTTAACATGAGGATCTGTGGGCTTTGACTGGCTTTTAGAGTCAGCTTCAAGTGGCCATTTATTGGCTTCATTCTTCAGCCAGGTTGCCACTTCGCTTGAACATAACATCAGGGACGTTCAGCTATGTGTAAAAGTCCCGTACACCAGCTTTAAAAAAAACAAGACAAAAGACACATTCTGATCTTTTTTAAATCTCTTTTTTCCCCCCAAAGATTCATCTGTTGCCCAATTTTTAGCGTCTCCAACAGAGCCTCGAGTCGAGCCTGCAAACTATGTTGACTTACCAGTTCCTATGGTCAACAGATCATTATTCCAGCAGCTGTTCATAATTAATTCCAATATGGTTGTGCAAATGTCTTTATTGCAGCCCCATTTACTGATTTAATTGGATAAACTGGGTGCATTTTTACACTAAAACACTGCTAACTGCAGCTGTAATACATATGCATTGCAAGGTCTCCCCCAGCAAAGTTGTAAGGCCCGGTGGCAAGTGTCTTCTGAAGGATGACATCAGGCGGATTCAATTTGAGCTCTTAATTCTGTCTTATTTCACACGATGAGCGAATATCCCTCTTACAGCCCTGCATTCACTCCTGCTCTGTCTCCTCGCAGTCCATTCTGTAGTCGCTCTATCTCTCCTTTATGACAGGCCTCTTACCTTGTGACTACAGATACCTGAGAGCTGAAGGCCTTATCGTGGCGGGGCCAAATGAGGCACAGGAGGAAACGATGGCTTTTCTTTATCTTTTGCCCCTCTCCTCTCCGGGCCACTATTTCATCAGGTCACTGTGTGTACATTCGGGAAGGGTAAACTGATTCTATTGAACCAGTCTTCCACCTTGCCTCACCTGGGCCTTGTGGTTTCCAAATGGGCTTTACTTTACCTCCTGTTTCCATTTTCTTCCCCCTCATTCCCATCTCTCTCTGCCTCTTCCTCATTCCTCGCCCTCTTTTTTTTTTCTTCCCGAAGAAAACGATCAACACCGTGTACTGGAAGAGAGAGCGAAAGACGGCGAGAGAGATTAAATCCAAGTTTCTTTCATCCATGAACGCTTTCATCTCTCTTTTTTTTTTTTTCAAACAGAGGGAATTATCAGCAGCCGCAACCGACACAGGGCTTTTGACGAGGGCGATGGCGCAGGAGGGGAGGTGGGGGGAGGAGCGGGAGATGAAGAGGAGGCGAGGGGCGGGGTGGGAAGTTAGGTGGTTGGAGAGGGGAATCCACTTCCCGTGCATCCTCAGTTTGTCAGGTTTATCTACTGAAGGCCAGGGGTGCTCGTCTTTGTCTCACCTCACCATTTCCTCTACCTTAAGAGCATTTGATATTGAATTGCAGTTAAAATACCATCAGGAAAGTCTGCGCACTCCTCAATATCTCAATCCGACTCATGGATTGAGTGTAAAAGAGTCAAAACAAGGGAGTAACGTAGACAGTCAAAAAACACTGACTTACTACGCCGCTAATCCACCCTTCCAAAAATGTAACCAAAACTAAATAGATGATTTTTTTTTCTCTCCTCCCTTCTGTGACACTTGGCATGACGTCTAATCTCCACTGTTCTGAGTGTTTTTTCATTAAATTTGTGTCAGGACTAATTTCGAGGGGAATGAATACAGATGTCAGGATGCCATCGAATCCCATCGCGGGGCCTTTAATGAGATAACAGGCTTTAGTCAAAGAATTAGCGCTATTGGGGAAAAAAAAAAATGAATGAGATTAGTTCAATGGGATGTGGATACAGAGTGGAACGGGGACTTTGGCTGTTCAGAGAGGGAGAGAAAGAGAGAGGGGAGACCAGAGTCATATCAGACCTGCCCTGCCAAATCACAAATCTATTTCCGACACTGGTATTAATTATCAAACTAAAGCTGCTGTTGCATATTGATTCATCGGGGTGCGCACTTGTATTATCTCCTATTAAGCAGGGGAAAAAAAGGAGAGATTATATGAAGCCTTCGGGGGCGTTTTATGGATCCTGTGAGACTGTTAAACCATGTCACGGACTCCAGAGCAACAAGCTCCCTGTGTTTGTGTGTGTGTGTGTGTGTGTGTGCCTTGCTTCTTATGTGGGCTCCAATGCATTCTTAAGCTTTAAATTTGATTATTTTGGTGAACATTTTTCAATTAGCCCTACAATCGTGGCCTGGAATACATTTCTGTGCACAGAAATACGTCTGCGTGCAAACATGAGACAGGAGTGCAGACAGTATTGTTTAAAGCTCAGTGAGGCAGCTGTGTCTTTATGTCGGCGGCTCCAAATGAGTGATAAGTTGCAACTCTAATATGACAACACGTTCTCATCCCAACTCGTCAAGCACTGCTGCTTTGTCAGTGGACAAACATGTCAAAATATGACGTGCTAGGTAGCTGCCTTTGTCTGTTTTGGACATTCATGGACAGCGTGTGAATTTGTGCTTGTTACACACATTGTCTTTTCATAATACACTTCCATTTATACAGGGAATGTAAAGTTGCTGTTTGTTACATTTATACAGTCTTTTTTTTAAAAAAATTAATGTTAAACGCAGGTAATACCCCTTCATTTCCTGAATATTCCAATAGGAATCAAACAGTGGGCTCAGTGGTGAAAGTCCAGAGTTTGTTTGACCCGCTCTTTATATTACGGTTGTTCGCGGCGGTGTTACAAACCGCTACCGACCAGGGCGTGTCATCCTGGCACCAAGGTCGCCTCTCTGTCGATGTTTGACGCCAGCGTCCACTAACAAAGTGGTTATGTTTGATGACTTGGGTTGTTGCCTGCAGCCTCTAAAACTGAGGTACCCAATGTGTGTAATACTGCCATGAAAGGTTTCTCTGCTCCAGCTGGAGGTTGAGAGCTCATCCCAACCAGGAGCAGAGCTTCACATCGTGGCTGGTCCCCCCGATGATTGTTCTTGAGGCAGGTGAGACCATCTGCAGCACCCTTTTCTACATTGTAGTGCAACAAAAATGTGACAAATCAATCATACCTAATATAAAAATGCTCTAACATTGACCTTGCGGTCTGTCTGAACCATAGACTGTATGATTAAGATGGATGACATGACAGTTTCTGTCATTTTAGCTAGTTCCTGTCACCCTTACGTATGTTTAAGTGTTCATTTTTCGCGTGTGGTTTTAATTAGTAATTTGATGCTATGGAAAAGGGGTGTGACGTCATTATTAACAGCTGTGTGTGCTTGCAATCAATGATTCTATTTGTAATTAGTTTGGATGGGTGTAGAGGCAGGAACTTGATACTGTGGCTCCACTCCCCGACCACTTTAGCGCAGACTGTGGCTCCAAGTGCAACACATTCTTATTCCGACCTTGTCACATTGTTTAGTCATGGACTTTCCATGCCAAGGTGTGACGTGCATCCTGGATGCAACTTTTATTGACACTCTGGGATGCTATGTCAAGTTCTGCCTGTTACATGTAGTGATGGCCAAATGAAGCCTCGTGAAGCATTTTCCTTATTTTGCAAGCCCACTAGATGGCACTCTTGGTTTCAACAGAGAGGCTCAAAGACTAGCAATTCAGTGTGCTTTCAACCTTATGTTGAACAAAAAGCGCCATCTAGTGGGCTCAGAAAATAAGGAAAATGCTTCATGAGGCTTCACTTGGCCATCACTAGTTACATGTATTGTCCACCACCCCTCCCACTTGCCCTCCTCGGACTTTTGCCACCTGAACTTGTGTTATTGTCCAGTATTGCTTCCCCCTGCCGTCGCCGGGTACTGTTACACAATCACGGCAACCGGCTG
Source organism: Chaetodon striatus (assembly GCA_029783705.1). Lineage (NCBI taxonomy): Eukaryota > Metazoa > Chordata > Actinopteri > Chaetodontiformes > Chaetodontidae > Chaetodon > Chaetodon striatus. Next base: position 7,759,527 of record JAPZEB010000017.1, read on the forward strand.
CATATCATGCTGATGTGAAAAGACATCTGTTTTCATCGGTCAAGTCACTGCCCAAGCACCAGTATTCAACGTCTTCAGAGTGAGAACAGGTTGTCAGATTACATCATCAGCGCAAGATGGCAGCATTGCATCCAGAATATTTTAGCTTCATTTTTGTACAGTGGGAGGAAGTGGAGATGCATGGTCCATCTTTATACACAGTCTATGGTCTGAACACACCAAGTTGCCATTGAGCTTAAATGGTGCCGAACAACTTTGTATTTACTTTGCAATTAAACACACCAACCCTGAGGTGTGTAGGGCAAAATTTCATTTCAGCAAACTGGCGAAATTGGCGATATTGTCATATGCATCTCCTTGAAAATGGCAACGGTTGAGTAACAGAGTGGGAGAGCTCGAGAGTCTACGTCCTTTGAGTCAGGCCAAGACTCAGAGTGTGACTGTAGTGGGCAGCGAGGCGAGCTCTGTGTTATAACACCACAGCAATTGTCATTTATTTCTCACCAAGAGACGACCGAAGAGCACGAAAGGTGTGAAAAACAACCCCAATGAGCTCATCTACTGCTGTCCAGTGGAACGATAACTCTATCCACATTGACCATCACGTTCCCAGAGGAAGGAAGGATTTGTTTCGCACCTCGTGTCGGTTGGAAATAGAATCCGACGTACAGTACGCCCAGCATGCAAAAGCCTTAGATTATCAGCAGAGGAGGTATATTACATAGTCACTGTGACCGGTGTGGGTGGTACAGCCAAAGTGTTGAGACACACACACTTCACAAATAATGAGACCTCCAACGGTGTGACACCCATTTCACACATGGATGGCATCTGTGATTGGGAAACATATGTTTGTATTGATGTATAATTATGAGCATTGAGTTCCTCTACTTCCTCTAAGTTGGTGGAAATGACTCTGTGGTGTGTATGATTGAGTGTGTGTGATGGAGAGAAAGACAAAGAGAGCAAGTGTGATGGAGAAAGAGCATCAACACCCTGCTGACTGCACTCAATCACTTTCTTTAATTATACAGCGAGAACACAAGTCGCTGTCTGTCCGGAACCAAAGTCACAAATTCGTCGCGAGATATCATCTTCTATATCACATCGTCACTTCCCACCGTCTACTGTTCAGGTGTTACACAGGTAGCGAAGCTAGAAATTATACAAGAGGCGAGAAGATAGATGTTCGCCCTGCCGTTGTGATTGGGTGCGACTGTGGGTGTCCATCTTTCGTCAGGAGAAGAAGGTGCGAGAGAAACAAAAAAAAAAAAAAAAGGCGGAGCAGTGGAGGAAACCTGAAAGATTTACAAATTTGAGGGCGAAGTGGGATGGAAATGGGAAGAGAGACAGAGAGATTGGATAGGGGGAAGGGTGGCGGTGGTTAGAAAGGGAGGCGGTGGG
>JAPZEB010000017.1:7815409-7828202 GCA_029783705.1 Chaetodon striatus
CCACACGTCCATACACTGACATAAACCAGACTCTTCTTAGCTGTACGAACACATTGTCTTTTTTAATTGAATACTCATCTAAAAGGATAACCCCCTCTCCCTGTCACAAATCATAATCTGAATGTTGCCCAGAAGTGAATTTTTTCTCGCTTTAAACATGATTATTGCAGTTTTAAATTGGCCAGATCTAAAAATTTAAATGCATGTGACATAAAAACGGTGTGTTCATGTGTTCCCTGTACCCCCCATTGTGTACTGTCCTGATTGCTCTCCTTTGACGGATGTGCAATGGTTGTAAGTTGCTGTTGTAAGTGTTGCCCCAAACCCAGTGTGTGTTTGGTTTTACCCAGAACTTCAATGCTCTTTGCCAGCTTTGTTCTTACGTAATTGATCTGAGGTTTTCGGCATCATAGACTCTTTCCACATTGACAGTATCAATCGTCATTTGTACTTTTGTGTTTGTGCTTCGGTTTCCAAACAACTTCCATTCTGTTTGCTCAAATTTAAAGACAATTTTTATGTGCTAAACCATTGTTTTAATTTACTAATTTCTGTCAAGACGTGCTCCAAAAGCTGCCGCAGATTCTCCCCAGAACAAAGAGCACTGGTGTCGGTGTGTACTTGAAACTGTCAGATTCCTCATCAAACCTTTTGATATGAATAAAATCCAGTAAATGGGGTTTTCTCTGAAAGTTTTGCAACATTTGAAAGCTCCGTGGTTGCAGAAAATCGTATTTTCTTATGAAGAAGTTTAGCCGAAACACTTGCCTACAATGTTTCATGAAAATAAAACCAAAGGAACAAAACCAAGAGGGAGAGTTAAAGGAAAGAGAAGAATGAGAAGGAGACTATGTTTAAGGCCGGAGAATCAAAGCGCTTTTATTTGCATAACCTGCATGCAAGCATTTACAATACACACACGCATACATCCCATCACTGTAGTATCTCATCACTTCTATCTCCGCCTCTTTCCAATCTTCCTCGCCTTCTTTACATCAGCTCTTTTTTTCATCCTTTTCTTGTATTTCCTCCTGCTCTCTACCTATGCAAGTTGTCATTCTCTCACCATAATAGCGCTTCTGTGCCTTCATGTTGCTGGTTGTTTGCTTGAAACGTAATCTGCAGATGTAACAGAGGAAGAAATTGAGTCTAACAAATGGCTTGAAAGGCTCACGCGGCATATCAAGCCCAAACCAACAAAGGCAGACAAAACGCCCGTCTTTTTTCCTCCCCTCAACATCTGAAGTTGATATTTTCAACAGAATAGCGCGCGGCTGACGTTCCCTGAATAAAGAACGCCGCGTTCGCCGCTGTTGTGTTGTGTTACGCTGTCATTCTGACTTGAATGGGAAAGTTGAGGCCCGTTTGTTTGGTTTAGCTGTTGAGGAGAAATGGGTTTGTTTGATTAACATTTTGCTCGCGCATGTCAGTTTCAGCGGCGTCATTTCTATGGGGAAATGAAAAGAGCTGAGACTGAGGCTCTGTAAAGTGTACACTTAGATCTATCTATCTATCTATCTATCTTGCTTTTTGGTTGCAATGTGCACATAAAATCTAGCTGAAATTAGCCTCACATCAACTGTGATTATGGCTATTACTGCACACCATGACCCACACATTACTAGACATTACCTTAATCTGTGTGTGCACATATGTGTGTGTGTGAGTGCCGAGACCATAGGCTCTATTGCGCCAGGAGTAATCTCTTGCTTTCACTAATGTGCAGTGATAACATTGTTTTTACCTCCCCAGTTCACAAAAATCCCATTACACATCCACAGAGTAGCGGAGAGCCGTATACTGCTGGTGTACAGCTGCTACCTGGAATCTTTTGGAATAGACGTTAATGTTTTGTGGCTAAAAATGATCCCACAGACAACGGAAAACACAGCATGGTCTTCCCTCTGCATTACAGCTTGCGTCTCACTGTCTGCTATACATTAAATGCCGGCTGCCAAGTGAGTCTCACTCCTTTCTGTTTCTCAACACTTGTTAACTGCCGTCATCTATACATAAACCCATCCCCTCGTCTGTCGCGTCTCCGATGTTGAATCTACACCCGCACATCTTCCCTTCTCCCTTAACTGATTAATTAGCTGCATTGTTGACAGCGTGCGGTGTCACATGTTTGCACATGTTGCCAGGCGATCCGCCATTGTTGTCGAGGTTTTGGAACTCTTTTGTTAATGAACTGATTCTGGTTTGTTTACCATCTTATCTCTGATTGCCTTTCTCTTTTTCTTTGGGTGGGTGTGAGGTTTTAGGAGCCTCCTGGGATCTCTTCCTCTCACCTGTTTGCCCGTTTGTGCCTACGAGTGATTGAAACTGAAAATAAGTCGTCTGGAAATGTAGAAAAGTTGGAGCGATTGTCTTTCTCAGCACTGAAGAGAAAAGGTTGGATCTATGGCTGTATTATAGTAATTAATCCATTAAATAATTGTGTGATTGGATAAGGAATACTTTGGCACTATTACAGAGCAAGTGTAGTCATAAATATACAAATGAAAAAACAAGACAGGACTCTTGAACGAACACCTAATTGGTTTCCTTTTTGGAAAATCAACATTTTTATTGCTCCAGATGCATACAGTAATTAGGCTCCAATTGCTACTTACACCACCTGATATTTTGCTTTTTGGGGTAACTTAGGTGTGTGTGTGTGAGAGAGAGACAGTAATATTAATAACATGAATTAAGCTCAGTCTTTTACAAATTGACTTAAGGATTTCTGTGCTTATGTCCTTAGATAGCAAATGTGTTTTTCAGTTAAATAAAGGGAGCATAAACCCTGCAGTCAACTTATGAGAGTTGAACCAGCAACCATGTTTATTTAGATTCTTATTCACTAACAAAGACAATGAGTGCGATAGAGTTATAGATTGCAATTAGTTTATTACATTTGATTAATAATGGGGATGAGGGTCGCAGGAAGTAGGGAAGACGATTGAGGGATGTGGTAAGGGTTGAAGGGATAAGGGTTGTGGTTATGGATGAGGTCAAGGTGTGGTCTTTCTTCCCGAACTTAGTTTAAACCTTAAAGAAGGGTAACTTTGCTGATTTTCACCTTCGTGTCACTGCAGTGTGTGCAGTAAACAGTGTTGGGCTTCCCTCCGTACTGCCCGGAACTCCCTGCTCGCCAGCTGGTGGGCGTCCCTGAATTTTGGGTCATCCGGCAGACTTTTGCTGGTAGATGAGCTCCAGGTGCTGGCACCACTGGAAAAAGGCTAATGCTATACTAATGGTTATGTTACCTTCTGAGGAGTCCGCTTCTTGGACTGGACGCTTTCTGTTGAGATGCTAAAGTACTGATGTCGTGCTGTTACTTTAAGCTAGTTTGGTGTTACGTTCATGGTTTTGTTTCTGGTTGAGAACAATCCCAAACTTTGGACGCTTTATTTGATTTTCTTTGGCCTGTCTTCTCCTCTCCCCTCACTATTTTCTGGATCATTTTGAAACCTATGCTATCAAATCTTCATTTCGAACATGCATGTATGATTTCCAGTTGTCTTTTTTTCACGTCACATGTCCACAGGTTAAGCGGATTGTACCACAGTAATAATCATCCTGCAAAACACAGATAGTAATGTGGATTAAACAAAGCTGTGATGTAGGTAATTAGCATAGATGATTATCAGTAATCGAGGTACGCGACTTTCTCAAGAAATCGTTGGATCACAGATGCCTAATTGCTGCTCTGATATAGTCACTTACTTGCTGTCTGGGTCACATGCACATCGTTTTCACTTAACAGTCGTGGGAGAGGTATTCTGAGGTATAAGTACCAATAAAGGACAGTAGAGGAGATACTCACACACCAATGTAACTGGGCTAGAAAGCCACAAAAAGGTCTACAGGCTGAGATCAATGCAAAAATAGTCTATATTATTTGCACAAAATGGTGCTCAAGGCGCTTAAAAATGATAAAGTGAGTAAAAACAGCAGCACTTTGTTATCATTTTTCTGCACTTTGAGTGCCTTTGTCTCCTCTAGGTATCTCCTTTGCAGTTTTGTTTGTCTATTGTACCGATGCACCCGAAACACTCTTTGTTGCATCAGTGTGGTATTACTTTAGCATGGCAGCTGGCAAAGGTAGGGCTAATATTGAGTACTTCTAATCAGTGTTGCAGTACTCGAGATTAATCTTGGTTTTCAGACTACTTTTTGAAGGTCTTTGTCTCGTCTTGACTACATTTTAAGTCGGTCTTGTATCAGTCTTAGACAAACAGTATTCAGGATTTTATTTCATGACCCGGGAAGACCACGACTGTGGGGATATCGCTAAATTGCCTGTGCTAAAAAGGACTGTTGAATAAAGAGTGTTGAGTTGATTTCAGCCCCTTCGTGTTTGTATTTGTTTGATCATAGAAAACAAAGTAAATTTTCACGCATTAAAGTCGTCTCTGCAATCCCTCCGTATTAGTTCATCAAGACATATTTCATTGTATACACTAACACACACATACAGTATATCTGAAAGTAAGAGAGGTGAATGAAGAGGAATCTTAATTATTTTCAGATCAATTTGAAAAGTGCCTATGGTTTGCATGTTTCTGATTTTATTGTCTTGCAGTTTGGGACCTGCAATGGTCTGGTCATGATCTTGACTTGGCCTCAAACTCTTGGTCTTGTCTTGGTCTCAATACCCGTTGATCGGGGTCTTGACTTGGCCTCAAACTCTTGGTCTTGTCTTGGTCTCAATACGCTTTGACCTCGGTTGTGACTTGGTCTCGGTTTTGATGGTCTTCACTACAACATTGCTTCAAATACTACGGACATTTTAATGATGCATGATCATTTATTTGTTGTTTTGTATTAATCTGAATGTGGAAAGTACAACATTTGCCTCTGAGTACAAAATGTCATAAAATTAAAACACTCAAGTAAAGAACAAGTACCTTGACATTGTCTGTAAGTACAGTGCTTGCATAATTTCCAGTACCTACAGGCATGAGTGCAAGATGAAGGATCATAAGAGAAGGGCCATTAAAACATCTTAAAAACAGCAATTCAGTTTATTTGTTCTCCAGAAAGCCAAAAATAATCCTACAAATTAAGATACACAATATGTACTATGATTTTATATCAGGAGGGCTTACTGGCTTGAAAAGTGCACGTGTTGTGATTTTAAATGGTCTCATACCCCCTACATACTGTACAGCATGTTAGCTATCATTTAAACAAAGAATAGTTTCTGGTCCATTTCATAGCCATCCATTTTTTCCATCCGATAACATTTTGGTGAGCTGCTCCTTTGACCCATGAATTTCAATAGCCAGTGGGATGGAGGATGCAGAATGCAGCCTTTAATGACTGACTGACTGTGCAACAAGCCAAGTCTTAAAGGGTTCACTTAAAGGTACAGTGCAGCTGGAACCGTGGGCTGGCTGTCTCACTGCAAGGGAGCATTATTCTCTGGAAAATGACTAAAAATACAGCGGTCAGTTTGCAGGAGGCAAGATTTTTTTTGTTTTGTGATGCTTGGCTTCACTCCGGAGCCCATTTTTTGAAAAGTAAGGTGACTGCTGCAGCTTTTGAAGACGCAACCTGCTAACACTTCCTCTTTAAAGGTCTCTGCTGTCCTGTGAGATTCAGTCACGCTCCGAGACTTGTTGTAAGACATCATAAATAATATCTTTTCTTCAATTTGCCTGCATTCATTTTACATTTTCTCAATATCTCACTCTTACTTTAAAATGTATTAGCATCACAGTGGAGTTCTGACTTAAATCAAGGTAATAAAAATACTTTATCAACCCTGTACCTCCGCTCTCCCTTCAGGGATCAATAAAGTTAATTTAATCTTCCAGTCTGATTTAGATGAAGTGCACCCCCCTCCTCCCACACAGGAGCATGTTTAGCCCCAACACTGTACCTTGTTTCCTTATCAAATACGCAATAATGTGTAAAACGGCTACGAGGTGACCCTCCCCTCACGCCCCCAGGGCCTCTTGACCACCTCCCCCGCCCGTGACACAGCGTGCACGGTGGGGATCCGCTGCGGCCCTCCTCTCCTCATTAACCTCGTCTAATTAGATGGCAGGGAAGTCCATTGTTCGCCCTAATGAAGCCTCAATGGAAAGACAGGGCCTCGGCTGGCTCTTCTGACACTGCTGTGAAATTACAATCCCCTTTCCTCGCCATCCCTCCCTCCCCCCCCTCCACCAAAACCAGCTCGATTTCTCCTTCTTCCTCATTTCTCGTTTCTGTTGGGGTTCTTGGAGAGGCACCGCGTGAGTTTGTCTATCAGGAAGATCCAGAGACGGGCAGAAACAGACGAGCGAGCAGGGCAGATAATCCGTGTGATAGCTCGGCACATTCCCATACAGCTAATTTTGCTCCAGCAGCAGAGCCCAGGGTAGCATTAGCTCTGCTTAGTGCCCCCAGTATGGATCCCATCCACTAATTACTTGAGCTGCCGTGGTTCGCTGAGATTTAAGTACCACCTCAATTCCATTATCTTCCATCCCTACAGCTAGCCCCTGTCGCCGGGGCCCTTTGTAGTGGAGGAGCGGGGGCTGCAGGGTTATTGATACAGGCCTCCCTCGCAGATAAGATCCACGGCAACTGAAGGAGGAGCGCTACTGTACCATATGGATGTTAAGGGAGGTGAATGGACTTGGATCGGCGCCGGAAGGGGAAACAAAGAGCGCTGAAGGGCTGAGGGAGTGCGTGCATGCACCTATGTGAGAAAATCAAAGGTGCGACAGGAGCACAAGGTGGTGATTGGGGGTTAAAATTGGATGTATTATTTGCCCTCTGGCGTTTTTTTCTCTCCCTCCCTTTTTTTTTTTGGTTCTTTTCTCTTTTTATTTTTTGGGAGGTGGGGGTTTCGCTCTCTGCTCACCCCAGAGCGACTAATTACAATTCACATGTCACACACTCCACACATAATAAGAGTTAGGAAACAGAATTAGAATATTCCAAAGGCCTGCAGGGGGTGTCATCTCGGGAGAAAGAGGGGAAAGTGTGTCTCTTTTTTTGCGGGGCGGGGAGAGACTGTGCATGTGTTTATGTGCCAGTGCATGTGGCATGTGGTGGTGTTTGTAAGGGAGAGGTGGGTGAGTGGGTGGCTTGGGAGCAGAGGGGGAGGCGACGGAGGGAGTGCGAAAAATCTACAACGCTCCCACGCTGTGCATTCCTGCCTGATGCCTACCCCCCCCCTCCTATTCCCCGTCCCGTCGATATGCCCGCCACCCTTCTCTTCACACGTCGGGTGTCACCCGCTTGGCACGCCGGCGCGGCTGCCTGTTAGGGTGGCGGCGGGGCGGTTGTGGTGGTTTTCAGGGGAGGTGGAGGGCAATTGAGTGACATCTGCTCTGCCGAGACGAGGGGCAGGCGGGCTCCTGGCATTGGCTGCCGCGGTGTCGGAGGCGTTGGCACGAGGCTGGCTGGGTACAGCAGGGGTGGCGACGCCGGCAGCAGGCGGTGGATGGCCTTAACGGAGAACCGTTTGCTCAAACAGCATGACATCTCCTGGAATGAAAGCACCCCCACACACACACAAATACACACTTTTGGCAACACACACCCGTCTATGCTTCCATGCACACAAACTGGCACTCCACCCTCCTTCTCTTGCTCTGTCACTTCCCTCTACTTGACTATTTCTCACCTCACACTTCAGGTTTTCTCAAAGCCGCCATGTCCGGCACGGAATTGCCGTTCAAAGGCGTTTTCATCTGCAGTCTACGAACGTGGACAGTGTCAGGGCGACACCGGGGTTCATTTATGTTGCCAATTACTTTTCCCCGCCGCCTAGTCCCTTCCATCTCTACCTGTCTTTTCCTCTTTTATCCTCTTTCTCTTTTGGTTTCTCTAAACCAAACACCGTTAATGAACCATGAAGCTGACATCTGCAAGAAAGCAACAACTACATTAATGTGAGCGGCGGCAACATCCCAAATCTCTGCCTTGTCACCTGCCACCTCCCAAAGAGAATACATAAGTAAACGGGACAAGAAGAGGGACGGGAAAGTGAAAGCACGTTGAAGGAATGAGGTTTAGTAAGTTTCAGTGGGATGAGGATAAACATGTTGATAACTAGCTAGCGCTGTACTTTGGTTGCTATTAAAGCTTCAAAATATATATAAAAGTTATTAGCAAATTTCCAGTGGAGGACAATGGATTCAGGTAACCTGGGGGTGACGGGAGAGAAAAAAAACAAGATGAGTGACGTTTATTAGATTGTATCTAAACGAATCTACCACTCTCCTCTGTCTTTCTCTCAGAAGTTGTTTCCCTCCTCTTTCATATCACCGCTGTTGTCGAGGCACTGTGACGCTGATGCGGTGTAAATTGATTTCCCGGAAGATGTGATGGATGAATAGAGAATGAACATCTTCATCGCTGACCCCGGCGCCGATTGCTTCTCCCCCTGCCCGAGCAGATGATTGACAAGGCTGCTAACGAGTGCCGTCGCCGGTCGTGTTATAATTTCGCTGTGTTGAAAACAGCCGAGACTCGGTCCCAAGGTAATGAGCTTCTGGAAGAGAGGGAAGAGAGGGAGGAGAGAGGAGAGGAGAGGCTCACCCCGGGAGAGGTGAAATAAAAGAGTGGGAGTAAATAAAAAAGGGAGACAAAGCACATGAAAGTAGATTAGAAAGAAGTTGAGGTTATCATCGACTTGAGAGGGGCCGTTTCATTGTTTATCTGCTGTCTTGATGGATGTCTTTCAAGCTGGGGTTTCTTAGCTGGAATGTATTCATTTCTCAATCGCTGAGAGGCAAGAAATTTCAAAAGCCACCATAAAACGTGGTATTTGCATTAAAAGTATTTGATGTAAAAGTGCTGCGTGCTGCAGATTGCGTATGCGAGCGTGTAGATATTCAAGCTTCGCCGTGTGTTTTTAAGCGAATTCCGTGCGTATGTGTGGGCAGGTATGCATTTATGTGAGTGTCATTGTTTGCATATGCATGTAGGCATGTGTAAGACTCATGTGTTGATGTAATTTATTCCTCCACGTTGGGGCTGAGGGCAGGTCTCTGTTTATTTGGATGATTAGGAGGTGACAATATGTTGCTGATGATCAGGTTTATAATCAGCTACCATCACAGATTATTCTAACCTTGATTAAAGACCTGCAGTCTCCCTATCATCTCCCAGCTCAGCCTAACAAGATAGGACGACGCTCTGATTAATGCCAGAGAGCGACTAGTCATGACACAAAGGACAGGCCTGCATCACCGCAGGAGGACTCGTGGAGACTGTCACGCATCATACTTTGTTGTCTTTCTGATTTGTCTGCTTGATACAGGACCTTTGTCTTAATTATTTTTCTTTTACAAATTAATCCGTGTGAGACTGATTCAGTTTTCATTACCGCAATAATAAGGACGCCGTTGTTGACGTCTGCCGTGATTAGATATCAGAAGGAACGTTGCGCCAGCATGCTACTGCTGTGCATCCATCTGCTAACACTACCGACGTCTCACCCCTTTCAGAATAAGTCATAAACTCGTCAGCAAACTTTCTTTTGTCTTCGCTGGCAATCATTAGTGTGACGTGCGTACATGTGTGTGTGTGTTTATGCGGGGGTTTGTGTTTTCCTGGCAGAGTGTTTGATTCATTATGCTGCGAGGTGTTGTTGAGGTCCCGGAGGTGTGTAGGAGAGGACTGAATGAATGAGTCGCTCTCACAGGTTGTCAGATGATGAAGGCACTGATCCAGGGTCTCTGGCAATCAACCGGCTGGAGGCAGACGCAGCAGCCTCTGGCCTTTGATTCAGTTTAGCACCGAGCAGCGTGGCCCGGCCTCTCTCTTTCTTTCCAGCCCTCCTCCGCCAGAGTGGGATCATCACGTACTGTTGGCGAAAACAAACCTCCAGTTTAGCAGCAGTGTCATGCTGAGGAGGAGGTTCAGTGATCCACTATTATTACTAAGCAAAAGTTGCTTACTGTTTTCTTCCCTGAATTACAATAAAGGTCAGATCTCTCTTCTCACTATTTGACTTTGGGAAGGAGAACTGAATATTTTTGTTGACTGGGTGGATCATGAGTCGTGGGATTTACAAACTTTCTCAAGATTAATTCCAGTGCATGCGCCGAAACTGGATTTAATTGTCCTCACTTACTGATGACCTCAGCTTTTCTGTGTCTTTTTTGTGAAGTAGCTGATGCTATCAGTCAGTCAGGTAGCATGGCCTAGTCCACACATACACAGGTATTTTTGAAAACCTTTTTTTTTTTTAAACTGCACATTGTTCCCACCCAAAATTCCAAAGCCCTGTGTGTCTGAAAAATGTCCCATTGGACATTTAGCCCATTCCTTTGACAGCAGATTATCTTTAAAACAAACGTTCATTGATCCAAAGTCGTGGTTATGCAGAAATACACACTTCCTGCAGTTACACAACCAAATTGCTAGATTTTTTTTTCTTGCACTCTATGTGTCTATAAACCATGGATGCGTTTATCAATAACTCTGTGGTGAATGTGTTTTTAGGCTTAGGCACAAAAAACACTTGGTTATGGTCTGGAAAAGGTCATGTTTTGGCTTATAGCACCCATGTGTGGTGGCACAAGAGTTGCTGGTAAAGCAGGGACGAATGGGTGGAAAAACACCAAGGTTTGGTCGCTTAAATGACCCTGGAAAAGGCAGCAAAGGATCAAAAAATGTGCCAGTTGGGAGGTTCAGATTGCTGCTGAGAAATGATACAAGGGTTGGTAAAAACATCCATGAACAGTGGCTCAGTTGTTGCCCTGAAATGCCACGAAGGGTTGGTAAAACTGTCTGAGATTATTGGCTTAAATCATTGCCGAGAAATTTAAAGAAGGGTCAGTGAAAACACCCAGGGTTAGTGGCTTTAATGCTCAAAGGGTCGATGAATACACCCGAGATCTGTCAACACGTTTTCACTCCAACCCCGTCACATATCAACATTTGGTCATGGACTTTCCACTTCGATATATGATGTGCAAGGCACCCTGGGTGCATTGGTTGTCAATGTTCTGGGACAATGTGTCAAGTTCTGCCTGTTACATGCATTGTCTGTTTTCTCAATGCACATACATTTTCACAGGAGGTGTACAGTTTCCATACAGTCTCTTTCAAAATAAACACACTGCATCGGTACAACACCGTGCATTTACGTTTTTCCATCTACAACAAACGCACATGGTTACGTTTTGGCTTTACAATCCTAGGGGACGCAAACACGAACCTCCCTAGGGAAAGTCGGTGGTTGTTGGATCCATCCACCACCCCTCCTGCTGCCCACCCCACTTGGACTTCTTGCCCCCTTAACTTTCGTTGTTGTCCTATTGCGTTTCCCCAACGCTGCCGGGCACTGTTGCACAGACCAACTGACTGTGTATCACGCAGCAGTGAGAAGGCAGCTTTTTTCGTCGGTGTACGATGCTGGAAGTTGGGTTTGATCAGTGGCTCAAATGACGCTGGGACACTGAAAGTAAGTGCAGAGAATGTGTATTTTCAGAGACTTTGACTTTGAGATAGTGGTTGTTTGTTTTTGGTATAATGGGCTGTCAGAAAAATGTTTTGGAAGGATGAGGCCTTGGAATTTTTTAGGTGTTCGAAAACAGTGGCATGGCACCTTTTTCCCTCCTGTTTACACAAGAAGTGTCCAGAAAAATCCAAATAAAATCTCCAAATGTAAATGTAAGAACAACCCTAACCCTAAAACCACACAAAGAAAGAGAATAAGAAGCTATTAGCCAATCAGAAGCCTACGAAAATGCTTTTACTGTCAGGCTACCTGCGCAATTTGATGTTACAAGCCAGGAACTCTGTACGAACTCTATAAACATGATGTTTTTAGAGGTCTGTTCCAGAAACTGACACATTAACTCATGCCTCAGGCACCGCAGATGTAAAACTTGGAGTAACAGTTACAGTAGTTTTTACAGCGGTCTACTTTATTTGTCCGAAGTGTTCTTGTGTCCAGGTGCTCTTTGGACAAGGTGCCTTATGTGGCGCCACACTGAGCAGCGGGACAGTCGAAATGGAGGAGGTCCAGCCACTGATTGTCTCCTTCCTCTTTGATATTAAAAGCATTCTAGTGAGAATAATTTGTGTTTAGTGCCCTGCTGCGGGTAGAGCTGTCCTGTTTGACCACCGAAGCTGACCTAATTCATCCTCTCCAAGTGTGCATGGTGTGTGTGTACTTGTATTTGTGCTAAATGCAGAATAGCTGTTGTGACTAGCTGGCCGCACACAGAGCCTTGTTGTTGTTGCTGAGAGAGCCTGTGTGTGCGTTTGAGGGCCACTGAGTACGTGACCTCTCCTCCAGCATCCCCAAAGCAGCGGCTCAGCGGGCGGGTAATTCATGCCAAAGCCCGGCCGCCCCGCTGCTCGGAGCACGTGCCCTCCCCGAGCGCCCCTCCCCCTCCGTGCCCCCTGACCCGTGTATCCGTGGCGATGGGGTGTCCCGTCACAGGGAGCACCTGGCACCTGGCCACCCCCCTCTCCTCTCCTTTCTCTCTTCATCTCCCCCTCGCAGGCCTCATTGGGGGGTCCATAATGAAGTTTCACATCTTCATTCAGGGAGCAACAGGAAGTGGTCCAAGCCTGGAGCGCGGTCAAGCTGCAGCGGTGACGCAGTTTGAAGGATATTTCAGTTGTGGGATTCGACCCTGGGAGGCAAATACTGTACTTCTTTCATTTCTGTTTTCTCCCAGTTCAGCCTTTTCAGTCCTGAACACGCAGCAAAGGTTTATTTAACATTTAGTTCAGTAGCAGTTTTCTACGCCTGGATGTAAGATTTTAAAAGCAAGAGTTTGATACTGTGCTGGATTTTGTAGTTGGATAAGAAGATGGATACAAGGGCTGCACCATAATT
>JAPZEB010000017.1:7838016-7849229 GCA_029783705.1 Chaetodon striatus
GCACCTTTGGGATGTGGTGGAACGGGAGATTTGCATCATGGATGTGCAGCCGACAAATCTGCAGCAACTGTGTGATGCTATCATGTCAACATGGAGCAAAATCTCTGAGGAATGTTTCCAGCACCTTGCTTAATCTATGACACCATCATTAAGACAGATTTGAAGGCAAAAAGGGGTCCAACTTGGTACTAGCAGGGTGTACCTAATAAAGTGGCTGGTGAGTGTATATGTGAGTCACGCGTGTAAATACTCTTTCCAAGTAAACCCACTGACGTAAGTTCAAACAATTGGTTCAACAATTGGGTGAGTTTTAGTTTAATGTGTTTAATATCAAAACAAAATCTCATCGCCGTCATAAATGCTATTTATTATTGCAAGTCCTCTGTCTGTCCAATGATTGCAAACAGTCATTGGGTCTGTCAGTCTTGAGAAATTCCCATAATAATAATTTAAGGCATTTTAAGACTTTTTAAAGACAGTGTGTGGGATTTAGAGGGATATACTGGCAGAAATGGAATATAGCGCTGCGTTAAAATGTTTTCGTATTTACTGTGATCAAGAGAAGGCTAATTTACACAATGTAAAATACCATAGGCTTGTGCTAATAACGTTGGCAAATTAAATTTGTTTGGAAAACGTATTTGATGTAAGACAGTTGTAAGACAGTTGTTTTTGTGGGTGAACCTTGTGAGTTGTAACGGAGCCAAATTATGCACCGTTACCTTTGTTAAATGTTGCTGTTGTCCCTGGCTTTATATGAGCAGAGGAAATCTCTGCTATTCGCTAGGCTAATTTCTACAATGTAAAATGCCATAGGCCTGTGCTAATAACGTTAGCATGTTATATTTGTTTGGAAAACTTGTTTAGTATGAGAAAGTTGTTTTGTTGGTGAACGTTTTGAGTTGTAATGGAGCAGAAATTTGTAACGTTACCTTTGTTAAATGTTGCTGTTGTTCCTGGCTTCATATGAGTAGAGGTAAAGTCAGCCAGACGCTAGGCTAATTTATATAATGTAAAATGCCATAGGCTTGTGCTACAAACATTAGCATGTTGTATTAGTGGGGAAAATGTGTCCAGCAAAAGACAAGTGCTTTGTCTGTGAATGCTGTGAGTTATAGTGAAGCTGATTTGTGTACTTGTGTTTGAAATGGTCTCGACTGAACCATGTTTAATGTGTGTTTTGGGTGTGTTTTGAATTGATTGAACCTTAAAGCACTTCACAGAAACCCCACCGCTGGCTAATGTTTTGGAGGTATAACCGAGGAGTGACACAGACACACCACCGCACAAGTATAAATGCTCACAACAGCGTCGGCCAGGTACACAGGCTATGGCATGGGGTCTGAATAGAGTATAAATCCGCCTTTAGATGTCGCTATGAATTCTCAGCTCAGCTGCCTGTTCCACCACTAGAAACTGCAACTAAAAACTGGTGCGTGATGTGCACTACATACAATACATTCTCAATACAGCATCACTGTATGAGTTTTATAGAAAGATGAGCATTTGTATTGGAAGTCATATCTTGATACCACCAGTGCCTAATGGATATTACTTCAAATGCCAATCCCGAGTCAGGACCAAAGTGGTGAACCAACAGATTGACATTGCCATCCCCAGAGATAGAAAAATGTCTTCAAATATGGCTCCAGCAGCTGTTGTAACAGTTAAACATGCGGGCAGATCTTTAAATGTACTCTAGACGTATGCGGAGCAATCTTCCGAGAGTCATAAGTCCGGCGATTCCTCTGCATGGTGGAATAATGACTAAGGGCTATGAGGCCGCTTTACAGGTACACCCCATGGTGCAAGTGCTTTTCATTCATGAAGTTTCCATATTTCAAGATGGTAATGCCCCCGTTCACACCGGCAAGTGGATTCATGAACAGCAGGAAGTCAAATGCCTTTCACGTCCCCATGAATCACCACATATAAACATTACAGAGCCTTTCCAGAGAAAGAACTCCACCACAGGTGAAGTGAAGCTTCTCCAAAAAGGTTCAATATGGTAGAAAGTTCGGGACTTCTCGTAATGAATTGGGGAAAGGCACATCGAGGCAAATACTAGTAGTCTGACGAAAGCATTGTACAGTTTGGAGACACTGAAGTCTTCTAATGCATTCATCCTGCCAATGACAACAAGATAGTAAGTGACAGAACACACGCCTGACATCCACCAACACCCAAATACTTGAAGGCGAACGCCCAGATTGGCTTACAGTATTTACATGCTCAGTGATACGGCACATCAAAAATATAGATTCTCTTGACGTGAAATAAAACAAACCCTTAAGGGCCTTAAAACAATCACACATCATCTCCTTCAAAAAGGATGACAGGCAAAGACAAAGCCGCATTGGATAACAGAGACTTAAACGACAACAAAACAAAGAGGATATACAGTAGCAATAACAAAACGCTTAAATGACAAGCAAAGGAAATAAAATGTAACGCTTCACCTCTCGTAAACCCATCACCACATAAGCTGGGATCCTTGTGGAGATGGCAGTGAAGGGACATTTCATTGTAAAGCTTATTATTGAAAGGGAAGCTCAATGCAAACCCCATACAGGGTTGGTATGGATTCTCTTTTTAACACAAAAGATTATTGTTTTGTATCTGTAAAACACTGCTGAATGGTCTCTTATTTTAATTAACACCACAGGCACGTCATAATGTCACCACTTTTCCCTTTGTCTTCCAAGTGGCACCCCTTCTCTCTTTTTGTAACAAATGTTTTTCTTTAGCGGACCCTTAGCGGGCGAAGCTGTGAAAGGCTGAGACAGGGGATTGTCAGGGAGGAAATATTGTAGTCAAATAACAGCAGGGGCAGGTGTTTTGTTTGAGCGGCCCTCTTTGGCATTTCTCAGCCACTGAAGAACACCACTGCAATTATAAGCGACAATGGCTGCAGACACACAGGTATAGATTCATTACCTTTAACAACCTCAGGCTTCTTTCCCCAGATCCTATCAGTTGATCCTTTCTTTTCATTTGCTCTCCTTTTTTTCTTTGTCATTCATGTCCGCTAATGTATACACAAAACACAGAACAACGCAGAGTAGAATTGATGGTCTGCTACAAGCGGCATAGATGCACGCACACACAAAATTGCACACAAACTCCTGGGCAACCAGATGTTCACATCTGCGAAGGTACTATAAATCCATAGGAGACAGGAAGTCATTTCCAGTGGCACTTCACGATGCAGGAAGACTATTGGCATGTGGCAACAAGTGGAAACCAAGAACACAAACATTATCTTTATGCAAATGTGTTATGATGCATTAGAACAACGGCTCAAAGGAGCCAATCACAAAGAGCTTGTTGATGTTTCGCACTAAAGCTGAACACAAAACATCGGTTCCTTCTCGTATTTCATACGGCTGATGTTCTAGACAGCATGTTTAATACATTGCACAGTATTTTCTGTGTAGTCAGAGGTACATCCAAGGATACCAACATTTGCCAGGGGATTTTGCAAACCACATTCAGTCACATTAGTACTTTTCATACATATCATATCATATCATGTTTCTAAAATGACAGAGTGTATCAGCTGACTTTGTCATCCGGAGGTGGAGGGCATGGTGGATGATATAACACCTTGATTAGATTGCTGCCAGGCTGCAGACCATTGCTTGAGACCAACAAACAACACCACCGGATATTTTTTAGTGACCCATTGATGCGTTTCTAGCAGCATTTCTGCCACCAAATATAGGTGTTTTTTAGCGACCCATCCCTGCATTTCCAGTGGCTTTTGTGCCACCAAGAGTGGGGGCATTTCATGCCCCTTTGCCATGTTTCCAGCAGCTCTTGTTCTATAAAATATGGGTGTTTTTTATATGACCCTTTGGTGCATTTCCAGCAGCTTTTGTGCTACCAAATATGAGTGTTCTTATGTGCGCTGTCCCTGAATTTTCAGCAGCTTTTTTGCCACCAAACCTGGGTGTTTTTTATTGACCCATCAGTGTGTTTCCAGTGGCTTTTGTGCCACCAAACATGATTGGTTTTTTGAAACCTATCACCACATTTCCAGCAGCTCTTGCTCTGTGGCCAGGCATCTCACAGCTTTTGTTTTTTACAACCCTTTGCCTTGTTTCCACCGGTTTTTGTGCCACCAAACATAGATGACCCAGCCCTGTATTTCCAGTGGAGTTTGTCCCACCCAAAGTGGGCGTTTCTTGTGCCCCTTCACTGTGTTTCCAGATGCTCGAGTCCTATAAGATGTGGGTGTTTTTTCATGACTCTGCTGAGTTCCAGCAGCTTTTGTTCTACTAAATGTCAGTGTTTTTTTTACAACCCCTTACCTTGTTTCCAGCAGCGTTCGTGCAACCAAACATGAATGTTTTTTTAGCAACCGGTCCCTGCAATTCCAGCAGCGTTTGTGCCACCAAATATGAGTGTTTTTTAGCGGCCCATTCCTGCTTTTCCAGCGCCTTTTGTTCAAGTAAATATGGGTGTTTTTTTTGCAACCCTTTGTTTCGTATCAAGCAGCTTTTGTACCATCTAACCTGGGTATTTTAAGTGACCTATCATTGTATTTCCAGCAGCTTGTGTGCTACCAAATGTGGGTGTTTTTTGGGAACCTTTGCTGCTTTTCCAGTGACTTTTATGCCGCAAAACATTGGGTTTTTGAGCAAAAAAAACGTAATCATAACCAAGTGGTTTTTCTGCCTAACCCCGACCACACATTTACCACAGTGTTGTTAAAACCTAAACATATACTCGACATAATAACGTACAAATGTAACATGTCTGTGGTTTGCAGGAAAGTACAATGCCAACATTTCTTCCTGGTGATTGGGTTGACATTTAATGTGCCTCAGTTGACCCCTGAGCAGTCATTGTGTCAGTGTATCGTGGGGGAGAAAGAGCTGCAGACCATAGCAGCCGGCAGATAGCTGTTATCACATCCAACCTCACTTCTCGTTGCCTCCCGGCTACCCGGGGGCACTTTCAAAGGTGAAATGAGTTAAAACAAAATTAATTTCCTCTTTTCACTTGATTTCTTTAACCTAAGCACCGGAGGGTAAGTTTTAGGGGGTGCGATAGCAGGGGGGGGCTTGAATGATTCAGATCAGCGCCACAAGATGTCTCGAGAGGGCAATCATGGTGAAGAAATGACATGGCTTTGAGAGAGGACAAAGCTTTGTTAGGCCTGAAGCTGACCACTCTGTAGTAACCCTCATTTAGCTGTTCACTCCATCACTCATTCACTCTCAGACAGAAATCTCAGCCTTATCTGTGCCAGAGTCAGACAAGGAGTGCTTCTCCTGAGAGAGAGGGAGCATCTGACGGCGTGGAGAACAGCTGATTCTATTCTGAGAACAAGTTTTCCTCTTTATCTGCGATGCTTGTTGTTGACTGGCTGACAGACAGACGGATTGTTTGATTGGCAGACACACAGGCAGGTTGATAAACTGTAACCCCCAAGTTACCACAGCTCTGTAGCACTGAATTCTGTTTATGTTTATGTTGTATGTATGTTACTGTAAATCACTGTGATGCTATATTTAGTGGACAACACTGCAGGTAGTGAGACTGAAGTAAATTTGGATTTAACACGAATACGAGCTGCTAACCAAGAAAGTCTTGTGTATGTAGAGAGTGTATGTAGGTGTGTGACACAAATCGTTGCTGTTTTTTATTTGCATTTTATTTTATATAGTTTCATTAGTTTATTTGGTTTAGTTTTAACGCCTCTGTGCTGGCGACAGCCATGGTTGGAGTCATGTTTCTGGGCTGTCTGTCGATCCCATTCTTGTGAACACAATACCTGAAGAACGCCTTGGGAGGATTTCTTCAAATTTCGCATGACCATCCAATTGGACTCAGGGATTACCTGATTAAATTTTGGTGGTCAAAGGTCAAGGTCACTGTGATGTTGTATCGGTCTGTTTCTCGTTAATGTCTCAAGAACACCTTGTGGGAATTTCTTCAGATTTGGCACAAATGTCAAATAATTGAGGTAAAAGAGTTTTTTTTTTGTTTTTTTTCAACACACATGTCCAGCTCAATGTGCTCCACAAAAAGCCTCAGGAACCATTAAGGTCAATAACAGTATACCCGAAATCAGGAGATTTTCTCAGTGCTTTGACTGTACTGAAGGTACTGAACATTGAACTTCAGAGGTTCCATAACCTTTTGAGTCTTAAGAGGTACCAGGAACATATCCTTGAAGTTGTATTCAAATTAGTCACTAGTGAGCATTACGCATGCAAAAAATGGGCTTGGGGTAGTTCAGTCAGAAATTGATTGTCCAATCATTACAAAACTTGCAGGGTATGTTAAACAATAATGATGAACCCGTGTGTTAAATTATTTTGAAATCAGTCAATAGGGGGTGCCACCAGTTCTTAACAAGTAGAACGTCCTTTCACAAAATTTGGTTATAAATCAGTGAAGGTTTGTTCAAACATCAACAAACTCGGTGGACTTTTTTAAGCCATTAAAGCATTTCCTGAAAATGTTTCTGCAGTTGACCAATAGGATGCACCATTTTGTTATGCTTGCATAATGACAAAATTCTTGTGTCTCTGAATCTCTCAAAAGAAATATTGGCAGGGACACTGACAAAGAAAAAGAGAACTATAAATGAGCCAGAAAGCCAATTTTCAACTGGCCAGATTGCCCAAAAAGAAACCCTAAAATAGAATAAAACACATCTTATTAATTTGTACACACAACATAATTTATATGTTAAATAATATCGAGTACACATCCACCAATAAATAGCCCCAGTACCAAGTTTTTAAAAAAGTGAAGGCAAGGAAAGGTCATGATTTTACGTCAAAACATTTGAGTTTATAAAATAGGATGCAAAGTTTTCTTCAGCAAACCAACATTATATATATTGTAATTTATATATACAATCATACAGTATGTATTTTGATCGTTATAGTTCTTAACTTTTTTCTACAACTTAATGTTACATCGTGGTATTGATTAGTTCAAGTGAAGAATCTGTGTACTTTTTTCAGCAGTGCTTAAAATGCAGAAACCTTGAAACAGTTGGTGGGATGATAGTTGCTATTAAAGTTTTCTGTAGTCATTTGTGTGTAACTCTAATACAGCCTGAATATAGTTTACCAGGCAGGCGAGCAGACACACAGACAGACCATTAGGTCAACAGACAGGCAGCCTTCTGCCTCTGTTTACCCTGGAAAGGCAACAAGACAATTGGAAGGTCGGAGGTCAAACGGCTGTCTGGGGTCAACCCTGCGTCTGGGCAGGGGCAATTAATTTTAACACCAGGAGGCAGTTTAAAACCCGCTTAAGGGAAAAATGATATCTGCTGAGGACGTTTAACTGCCCCTGGGGCCCCAACGTTTGTGTGACAGGTAATTATTTTGAAGTAAACAGAAAAATCTCAAACCGACAATCTGTGGATAAAAAAAAGAAAACCTGAACAATTAAACATACATGTTTAAATAGTTTTGTAACCCAATCAGCCACCTCTGAGAGATTTTTAGTCTTAAATGTACACAGTAATTAGGAGCTAAACCCTCTAACAATGGTCGCAAATTATACTTCTATAGCCAAACAATATGGTAATGATTGCCACGTTTTCTCAAGCCTACATCCCCTAAAAATAACAATGTGAATAATCACATATTGTAATTATGGGCTCAAAATGGAGAGGAAATATTGTATTTTTTTAATTTACACCTCCTGTGTTGACAGCAGTAAAAGATTAACCTGTTAAGGGCAAATATTTGATTGAAAATGAAAGATTAATTTTGAAAAAAAAAGGGCTTTGATGCTTTAAAAAACTTTGAAAACCAACTTGTAATGGAAACACTTTGAGTCCGAGGGTTAGACACTGTGCCTAACGATATCCCCTTGACCCTGAAATGATCATATATGTAACCAAGAAGAGTTACATGTGTGAACCAGACAGGTACAGCGGTAAGCGGAGCATCAGAGCTCAGGCCCGCAGGTCAGTGAGGGTGGCGAAGAGCAGCTGGTGGCTGTCAAAGGCGGCGGACATCTCCAGGACACTGGCTGGGCGGACGGGTCACAGCTTTTATTCCAAAGCTGTTCGCACCGATAACTTCTCACCTCTACTTTTTTAAGTGTGGGAACCCTTGAGATGGTGTTACTGTCATGTTTCGCCAGAATGAACATCTGCATGCAGCTGGGCTGTGATAGCACATGGTTAAAGTGTTACTGTAAGCAGTTTTAAAGTTGATCTCACTCTGCCATGTCCTGTTTTTTCATTCCTGTTCAGTTATACCGACTGAATCCAACCAAAACTTTAAAAACTGACAAAAAGTTGTGCTTGACGGGGTGAAAAAAGCACTTAAACTTCTAATTCTATGGTGAAAAAGGATGACAAATAGTCTTTATCCTACAGTTTTGACTTACCCTTGGTTGTTCCTCGATGCAGCTGCCTGTCTTCAAGTGTTGGTATAGTGCTGGTGCTTAAGTTTAGGTTCAGATTAAAATAATTAAATGCACACCATCTAATTATGGACTGAATGGAGATGTTTAATGAAGCGTTCTCAGATTTTTAAAGTGTATGCTTTGTAAAGAAGGACTGTGTGGGAGAGAAACATGTATTAACTCAAAGGATTTTCCATCAGAGGCAATAATGTGATCATCAATAGGTCAAATATGAAGCTTGGAGTTATGTTTTTATATCTATTGGTTTAGGAAGTTGAAGACTGAGGAAAGAGTGATGGCTTTACCTGAAAGTGAAGCACATTAAGTGGTGGTATATTAATTGTACTTTACTTGAGTATTTCCATTCTGTGCTACTTTAAACTTCTACCCTCCCACATTTCAAAAGGACATATCGTAGTTTTTACTTCACTCCATGTGCTTAACACTTACACTTACTAATTATTTTTTACTCTAAAAACAAATTAAACACACTACGTCAGTACAACACCCCTAATTGATGTCTTTTTCCTTCAAAAACAAACAGACATGGTCATGTGTAGGCAACACAAGCATGTCTTTGGGTTTCGGGACAAAAAACAGTTTGACTTCACTATCTTACGGGAAGCTGACAGCAGCCTCCCAGGTGAAAGTTCGTGTTTGTTTAACCCATCCGCCAACAATACCGCCCACCACACTCGGACTTTTCATCCCCTCAACTGACATTGTTGTCCCGCTGCTTTTCATCCTGAAACAGCTGGGCAAAGTTAAACAATGACGCTGACCAGTATCATGGATTGCTTTTTTCATCAGCCCAACAGGGTTTGGCTTTAAAATCTTACAGGAGGTTGTCTCGCCATATTTCCTCCCGACACCGCCAGGCATGGTTAAACTGAAATGTTGACCAGCCACGTAAAAGGAGTCCTTTTTTCTGTCAGTGTCTGTCACCGGGAGTCACCGACCAGCTGCCGATATTCGATGATTTTGAAGTGAGACCGCATTGATTATTGCCCTGGTTTAAAAAGTTTACATTCACTTGCCTCTGCAGCAGCCGCTCCTCTCATCCATCAATCGGATCTAATCGGATCAACTGTGACTCAAACTCCACAAGCTACTGATGAGAGAAAAAATAAGCCATAAAAAGTTCCAACTGCGCTGCATTTACAAATCCGAATCTGTCAGGCTTGCGTGGACCACAGACCTTATTTCAGGCATCTAACCAAAAACCCATTGACTTTGAGACAAGGGAACCAGAGTTGCTAAAAGGCTAACTTGTTTCCTGGGTTTTAGGACTCATTCCTGTACCTCCTTTAGTCAAAATATCTAAAATTGCCTCCACATTGACCAACTGCAACATTAGAATACTCATATATTCATTTGTTAGTGATAAAAACTGAACTTATAATGTTCTATGATCATAAAACACATTGAAAGGAGCCATTCTGCACACTGAGTACTTTAACTTTCGATACGTCAAATACATTTTTGCTGATGACACTTTTATTTTAGTCACATTTTGAATTTAGGACTTGTAGTGGAGTATTTTTATACTATGGTTTTTCTACTTTTATTTAAGTAAAGGACGTGAGAACCTTGACCTTAACCCTGGTACTCAGCTTCCAAAAACTGCTGGTATGAGAAAACCCACAAAGGTCAATATTCTTGTGGTTTAGGAAAGGCAAGACACGCATCATTAAGTTGGGTATATGTCGAATAACCAAGGTCACCACATAATTTCAGTTTGTTAACGACTAACGCTACAGAATTATTAATATTTTTAGCTCACAGTTCCAAAACTGATTTAAGCAACTGTTCTTTTCTATTAAATAATAATCTTACTTTAAAATCAGCAGGAAGCACTGTAGTGAGTGTGGTGTTGGTGGATATGAGTGTCAGTTCATGTTTGTGTGTCCTCACTACAGCTCAGCATGATGGGAAAAACACTCCCTGTGACCACTAACTGCACACACACAAAAAAGCCTCGCTGACATTATTTGTTCTCGCCCGTGATTCCCGCTGAATGTGGCAGCGGCAGCACAAACAGCCCTGCTTGTAATCCAATTGTGCCTCTGCCAGGTATGGCAGGCAGAGTAGTGTTTGCGAAAGTTGACTTGAAGTACCGGAAAGCGGTCTCTCTGTGACAGCCTGTCAATCACCGCCGATGGCGGGTTGCCTGGTGCCGCGCTCTTAACACACTCCGCCAACATCGACTGTTCAAACCGTTGTGCGCCGCTAGTTTGTCCTTGCTGAGATATCTGTCATTTTGCTCCTGTCGAACTTTTATTTTCAGCTTCTCCTTCTGTTTATCAGCCCCTGCTGCACTGCAAATCTCTTCTCTATCTTCCTCCTAGATGGTTAAACCAAACACCTTCTCAACTAACAACCCCGCAACACCAAGCAGCACACCGTGAACCATTCCTATCAATTACTATCAATCTTAGCTGGCCAATTACAACCCGATGACGCCATTATCACTTCAAAAACAGACAAAAAGAGAATGAGAAAGGAAGGGATGGAGGGAGGGAGGTGGAGGGGAGAGATCCAGCCTGTAATTAGTGGTCCTAACTGGAAGAGAGAACAGGGGGCCACATGGTTAGGGCATCTGTGGCCGAGCACACACTCGCACACACACATACACACACGGTCCCGCTGGCGTCTGGGGGTCCGGCAGTGTCAGCCCTACTCTGGGCCAGCGGCCAGCGCCTCTGTCCCTGTCATGTGGGCCCGTTAATGAGGAAGTCACATATGGACTAGGGACCCTCGTTAGGCAGGCGGGCAGGGAAACGCACACACACACACACACACACACTTTAATGTGGGTGGAA
>JAPZEB010000017.1:7872921-7883877 GCA_029783705.1 Chaetodon striatus
CAGACACTTATAATTACAATCTGAGTCTGTCAGTGACAAAAACAAGCACGTATAGAGGACGGGAATTGACCATGCCAACATGCCAACTAGTCACATTTTACTCTGTTTGGCAGCTGTTGGGTGCAGCAGTTTCATTTTAATTTCTAAAGTTGTTGTTCCCCTCACTCACTTAGACATAAAAATATGAAAATATGATCTAGGTTGAAAAATGCAGAACTTACCATTTAAGTTAATATAAAAAAGGAACAAATTGAAGCAAATAATCAGGCCCACTTTTCTGAATATTGCGTGCTCTGGACTACTTTGAAAGAAAACACATAACCTGCCGTAGCCTGATGGAGCATCAATAAACCCTTCACTCACCTGATGAAGCATCAATATTTCACGTAATCAATTTCTTTGAAGGCGGTTGATTGAGGGCCTAAAATTCATTTTCAGACATTGCAGTCGATACAGTTTAAAATATTAAAGCATGGTCAGCTTCTCTTTGTTTGTTGCACCCATGAGGTACGCCGGCAAGAAGCTGAATCAGAGATAACGGTTATTCTCCCTTTGAATGGCATTGGAGAGTCTTTATGAGAGCATTAACATTTAACACAAACAGAGTTAGAGCGGTGTATTTACCGTCAGCTGCTGCTTCAGTTTGGTGATTTCTGTTCTTCTGTTTGTGGGTATTAAAGGCTCAGTTCCTTATGGCCAGTGTGGAGAAGTTGAAACCAGCCCAGTTGTCAGAGGAAAGTGTTGGCATTAAATAAAACCACAGATACGTTACATTTGTAGGTTGTATATGTATCATATCAACCTTTCTGAACTGATGTAGTTCTGACTTTGTCACTTGCAGCAGCAGAGGATGGAGGGTGGCATTACACACGACCACTGCAGAACACTGTTCAGAACTTACACAGAACATTCCCAGTGGTGACTATGCAACCAAAAGTGTGTGTGTGTTTTTTTTTGTAAGACATTGGCATGTTTCTACCTGGGACTGGTTTATCATAAGTGGCTATTTTTTTAGCAAGACATCAGCTTCATTTCCAGGCATGATTGTTCCACCATAAGCAGATGGTTAATTGCAAGAAATCTGTGGCATTCCCAGCGTCAATTGTGCTATCAAAAGCGGGTGTTTTTTGGTGAGACACCGGAGGCATTTCCAGTCGTGACTGTGTCACTAAAAGCAAATGTTTTTTAGCAAGACATTGGCTGCGCTTCCAGGAGTGATTGTTCCACCAAAAGCAGGTGTGTATACACCCGAGATTGTGCTACCAAAAGGTTTTTTTTTATCTTCTGTTACACATCAGCAGAATTTCAACTTGAGATTGTGCCACCAAAAGCAGATGTTTTTTAGTGACATTTCCAGCGTTGATTGTGCCACCAAAAATGGCTTCTTTTGGTGGGACATCAGCAGCGTCACCACCCAAGATCACACCAGACTAGGTATTAGTTGTTTTTCCATCCGAGATTGTGCCACCAAAAGTAGGTGTTTTTCTAGCGAGACACCGGCGGCATTTCCAGCTGTTATTGTCCCACCTAAAGTGAATGTTTTTTTAGTGAGACATTAGCTGCGCTTCCAGGAGTGACTGGTCCACCAAAAGTGGGCGTTTTTAGTGAGAATTCGGTGGTATTTCAATATACACTTCTGGTCTCACAGGAAATGTACAACAACAAACTACAGTGGTTACATTTAGCCAACACACATATAATTGGGTTTAAGCAACAAAAGCACATAGTTGGGTTTAGAAAAAAAGAATCGAACACAAGCGAACATCAACCTGACAAGTTGGTGGTTGTTTGACCCATCTACCACCCCTCCCACCTGCCCTACTCGGACCCCCATCACCTTGACTTTTGTTGTAGCTCCACTGTATTTCCCCCGATGCTGCCAAGTACTGTTAAACAATAACTGTGACCAGCCGACGTCAAAGGATGGCTTTGTCGTCAGTGTCTGACACCACAAGTCATTGCCTAAACACCAAATAACAACTACTTTGGAGTAAGACGCGGTGGATTGCTTCACCAAAAGGGGGTGTGTTTTAGTGAGAAATTAGCAGCATTTCCAGCTGTGTTTCAAGCCTTTTCCTAACTATAACTAACTGCTTTTTGTGCGGAAACATGGCCACACATTGACCACAGCATTGCTGAAAATATAAAGAACTGTAGTTCAACATACCCACAACATAATACGTACAAATGTTACATATATGTGGTTTTAATCTGGGGATTTGGTTGGCTTGATTGTGTCTTTGAAGGTTGCCGAAGTGTACCTGACTGATGACTTTTGCCGAGTTCGCTGAATGAAATCACATGTGAGCGGTAGATCAGGTTTCATGATCCAAAGGGCAAAGCACTGGCAGGTGTGAAGGAAAGGGAGCAAAACTCTTCAGTGGAGGAAGGAGAAATTTAAATATTCACCCAGAGGGTGGAGAGAAGGGGGCCATTTTCACTGACCCCAAATGTCTGCAGGTCCAACACTGGCCCTCTCTGTAGGCAGGCCAGATGTTCTCGCACATATATTGGTGTGAACATGCAAACCAGTGATCTCAACTGGTTGTTTTTCTATCATTCATCACCCTGGTGTCAGAAGTCATTATTTAGCTTTTGTTTTCATAAATGAAAGGCAGCAAAAAAACGTAATAATTAATGGGCACCCCTGATTGGATGTGATCTCCACTTCCTGTTTTATGTGTGGCCATAGCTTACAGTTTGTTTTTCTTTTATTAGAGTTAAGACATCTTCTAATTTCAACCTCGCTGAGGTCTATTTGTGAGGCAGACAGCGACAAAGACATATTCCACACATGGCTGAGCTGCCGTTTACCAACAGTGCCTCGACGCTGGACGCTGTGTGGGTGTTTGCCTCTTCTGCAAAATCCGAGCTGGCACTCTACAAACACAGAGCTTCCTTCAGGATAATTTGGTCCTCAGGGATGGTCTTATGAGCCATTAACAAACTTCCCTCTGCTGTTCCAACGGGCCGTGATTGTAAGAAAAACTAACACTTTAAAAACTTAATTTTCCCTCCTTGTTTGGTCGACCTGATTAGCAGACTGCTAATTCTCCTCCCCGGTGCAATTAATCACATTGACACCTGTACTCCAGGCTTCGTCAGAGTCTTCATTCTCACCCTCTGCCAAGCGGCTTGTAACCGGTGCGCTGTAGGCACATCAGAAAGTGTTATTTTTGTCATCTCATTACAAGGGTTCAGAAAATTGCAAAACAAAAGTCCAGAATGTCACACCTCAGATTTCTTCGTCTTTTTTGGGGTGTTTCTCTGGAAGCAATGTGAAAAAAAAATATTGGCGTGTGAGCTTTGGCACGTTTCTACAATCAAACGACGTCTCTTGACACTGTTGGAGAGATAATGAAGCAAATATAGCACTCTAAAGTCATCTCACCTAAACTGCATTATGCATTTCTTCTATCAATTGAAACCTTTATGAGAACATGTAAGCATGCCCGAGGCTATCTTGCTGTATGAATATACCCATTAAATCTCATTAGAATGAAGATTTGAGAAATTGTATTTGATAGAGTGTTGCCTTTTTGACTTCTTCACAGCTTTGAGAGCACCCAGCACCAGAAACTGTACTTTTCTGCTGGAGCCATCTCATTTATTTCATGTTATTGGGTCTTAAATGAGGTGAAACTGAATAAAAAATCGTGTTAAATTATCTCACCACTTTACTGGCTTTTATGAAATTTGATTTCAGAAAATCATTTCAAGACCTCACAGAAGATTAGCAACCTTTTTATGGAAAGTAATCAGGATCTAAATAAATTTTAATATTAAATGATTAACACTTAATTTAGATTGTGTTTTTATTGCCTCACAAATGAGGAAAAGTATAATTTCAACGAGCGTCTCTCATTGGTTGATTAGACTTCACCAAACTCAAAGTAACAGTAAGAATGGCTGTAACTCATTCTTCCATACAGATGCTCATCAAACAGCAGCAGGTGTAGATGCTATATATATGAGGAAGGGCAAAATTCCAAACACTTTCATCATTGTCAAACCAAGACTTTTTTATTGGATTCAGCCATGACAAGCCATGCAAAGTATGTGCTCATGAGTCTTTATGTTTCCAAGCCCAGTGTCCACATAAGAAAACGGTCCTGAGAGGAGTTCTAATGAGCAGGGGTAGAGCTAGACATTGTAAATATTCAGGGCTCAGACTTAAGGGGGCAAGGGGCATGCTCCCCTGGGAGATTTTTTGGTTTTGTTTTGACATTTATATGCACAAATTTTCAAGCCATTGGATATAATATAATATAATGCCTAAACATCTGTACATGATTTGGGAAAAACAAGAAAGTTGCTGAGGAGAAATAAATTCATACTTCTGAGCCTACATCCTATTTTGTATCTACGAGTTCTTCATCCGTCTTAATCATTCTGAATCTATAACACAACAAATCTCAAATTTGAGTTTTCACTCCTGGTAAAGTAGAAAACAAATAAGTCGCCACACCAAGAAACTCCCGTTTAGCAGATTTTAATGCAGAGTGACGTTTCAAGCCACACGTCTCTTTCTCAGACCTCTGATATAGAACAGGAAGTCGTCAGCTGAAATACCCATCGTGCCTGTGCCAGTCATGTGACATGCCATACCTGTTGCTTATATTCATAATGAAAATAAACCAAGAGAATGCGTGTATATATATGTATACTCGAATATTGTACCAGAGCTACTTCTTATAAATATAGCTTTCGGCCCAAAAACCCTTTCGTTACGAAAAGACCATCTTTAGGCTTAAAAATCCTGGTTTCGTGGCACAAGCTCGTCAGAGAATGCAGCAATGTCTCGGCAAAAAAACAATTCCTTTCGTGGCGCTATCCCCGGTGGAATAACAGCAAATGGGCGCAAAAAAGCCCCACGTTTGAGGCCTAAAAGGCCTCTGGAAAGATGGCAACGATTTTGATTGTTAGTCTCAAACAGTGGTCCACTGTCCTCTCCACCCCAACTCATACACTACATTGATTCAGAAACATTGATAAGATAAGCATTAAATGTTGCAAAAACATAAAATGCCAACATTTCCTTCTGGGCTGTATTTTTAAGTTACGTAACATAGGTGGGGTATGAATTTGGCGCACACATACTATGTTTCTGCACCCTCAAATCCAGCTCAAATGCCAGAGTGATACTGATGCGGCACGCATGTGTTCCTGAGTGCCTGTTTTTCAGGGTCTTGCTTTTTCCCTAAATATCAGTCTGTTATAAATATGGAGGAGAAGCTGATCATTTCAGTGCAGGGCTGCCACAGCTTTACATCTGTCCAACAGACAATAGCTCCTACACACAAACAGCGCCAGGATTTAAGGTAAACCTGCTGCTGTGCTCTTGAAAGCTGGCACAGAAAAGGTACAAGAGTGGCACGGAGCGCCTGACCCCGCATTTTCCAGGTGGTTTAAGTTGCAGCATGTTCACAGCTCTTCACTCTTCTTGAAACCACATATTATTATCTGAATACACCAAGTTGAAGGGATTTTAAAAACCTAACCTCCCGCTTCACGCCGCACCTGTTGACATATCACAGACCTGGGACACACTCGCCTTCTGGCTGGCTGTGTGTGACCAGAGCAGACCAATAATTCCTTCAATTAGCCAAAACATGCTAATCGATACCGATCATTATTTTTGAAGAAAAGTGATAAGGCTGCAATATTCCACTTTCCGTCTTGCATTTTAAAGACTGCTGAGCTTCACACCAACATCACTAAATCCTGCATACCTCACCTTTTTTTTGCTTTAAAAATCAATCGTCCCAAAATGAATGGTATAGGCAATTACTTTATTGTCACGGCCATCATTATCTTAGAAATGATTGCCTTCCAAAAAGCAGGTAATGTTTGGGGTAATAACGTACGTAATGCGTAATGAGGACAGGCTTCACTGAGATGCATTTATGTCTACTGATAAAAGTGTAGCTCTCTTTGATGTCTGGAATGGACGAGTTTTCTTCCAGTGTTGGTAATCAGGCTTTGTTTAAAGAAGAGAGAAGCTCTGAGGAGTTTCACAGAACAACACACAGCTGATGTGATTTAATTGCACCAAACTCGGCGTGAACTCGCACGCCAAGAGTACATTTATGATCCTAGAAAGTGATCTTGTCACAAATGTCACCCTCCACATCCATGGTGGCACTCTTGACGCTACCCACAATGCTAATCTAGTCACTGTGGGAACAGCTAGTTCAGAGTTGTCGTTTGGTATCACAACTTTAGTTTGATTTTGGTGAGAAAGTGTCTAAAAGTTTTGCTGGGAGTCGATTTTTGTTGCTTTTGAAATTCTCACCAAGGCTCTTTGAAATTGTTAGCGTATTGCATCACCTTCCAGTCCCTCGAAATTGCAGGCCTGCTGTTGTTTGAGAGGTCAGGGGCCAATCTGGGCATCAGAATGTCCTGGAAGCCTAATGTGACAGTGCACCTGCCTTGCATTTCGATCCTCACACCCCAAACCTCGCACCAGACCTCGCCATCAAAGAGCTCGGCCCGCGCTGACTCACACGCGGCAACAGCCAGGACATCTGTGGAGTGCTGGCAGCCCGATTGTGTACATGTGTGCACGTTCGCTTGTGTGTGTGCGCGTGCATCCAGACAGTGTGTGAGACCTCGCATTCCAGCCAACACTGACTCTTACTCAGGCTGTGTTTGGCCAGCAAGCCACTGGGAGCCGCGCCGCGTGTTACAAGCGGCGGCCATGTCGGAAGCGGAGGCCCGCGGCTGCATCCTGGGAGTCTGCCGGGGAATCACTTTTACAGCAAAAAACCCCTACAGTACACACATGTACTCACTCGCGATTTTTTTTCTGTCTTTGTCGCACTAAAAACAGGCACACACGTAAATACTTTACACACAGGCGCCCTCCGCTGCATGAATATTCATTCGCAACTGTGATGAGCTGTGACATGCTTTGCTGGCAGGGCTCTGGGACCACATGGCCGGGGTGTTAGAGGAAGAGAAAGGCCGTGTCGGAGCGTGTTACTCAGGCCTGCCTCATTCAATTGGATCCAACCACGATGGTCGGATTTCTCAATCTCAGATGGATTCCAGACGTTCCCTTAAAGCCACTCCTCCCCTTCTTCACTCTTTGATTTCAAAAGAGGGACTTTGGGGCTGCAGGGTGAGGGGATATCTGCGTGTGTGAGTGTGTGCACATGTGGACGTTTAACGGAGGAAAATGGAAACCATGTCAAAGAAAAAGGTGCACCTTGCTCTACATCTCCAGCACCTTTCTCAAATACGAACCTTGTGGGTAAAAAAAATTTCAGCCCACTTTAACGAGATGTTGCTTTTGTGCGGCACGGGGAAGCTGGCATGGCC
Source organism: Chaetodon striatus (assembly GCA_029783705.1). Classification (NCBI taxonomy): domain Eukaryota; kingdom Metazoa; phylum Chordata; class Actinopteri; order Chaetodontiformes; family Chaetodontidae; genus Chaetodon; species Chaetodon striatus. The sequence continues at coordinate 7,880,245 of JAPZEB010000017.1, forward strand.
GATCGTGGCGGGAACAATGCCGCCTTTCCGCGGCTGCCCATTGTGCACAGATCTTTGCATTGTTCGGTCCCTCCTCGCCCCCTTCGCCACTCACACCCGGCCAGCTGGCACGGAGATGGCAGCGCCGTTGACAAGGTTCACAATACCCCCTCCAGTCCACGCCACAATAGAGGGACATGGACACAGGCACCTCTATGGCACACAAGAGGCTGAGGAGGGGATACTGGGGCCTCACAGGCAGGTGGTGCTGCCAACGTCTCCGTGATGTGTTGGTAGCTTTCAGCGCTGACAAGGGGCTGGCAGAGAGGTTTCTTCTTTTAAAATCCACATTGTTCACGAGGGACTCTAGAGGATGAGTGTTTGTGTGCTGTTTTTTTTTTTTTCTCAGAGAGACGGGGAGCTTAGTCTCCTCTCACTCTCACATGCAGCAGAGACACACGAAATCCAACTCTTCCTCTCTCTGTCGGCCCCAGCTTATTGCACTATTGCACTGACTTTAGACTTTTGTCAGAGCTTATCAATAAGAGAAAAGTGGCAGATTCACATGTCTTGGCAAACCGGTGGGGAAGGAAAGGGGGTTTTATTTTCTGAGAGAGGCAGAATGCTGAGGTGTTTCAAGTCTCAGAGAGTCTCTGAGTCTCTGAGTGACAGCTGGATGCCAGCGTGCTGTTCCTCAAGTCATGATACGGTGTTTGCGGCGGGTGTCGTATTTGTCTGGGTGCTCTTGCTGGAGCCTGAGCTGCTGGTTTGTCATTTCACGAGGAGCTTTAGTGTCTTTGGGAAGCTCCGACTGGGTTACACAAAGTTGAAGGGTGTGTGACAGCGCTGTCAAGGTCCCTGAAGGTCATGGTAAAAATATTTTTTTCTGAAAATAGAATCCCAAACTACAAAACAAGAGAAACATATATGAAGTGTTGCAGCAGAATTGTTGCATATAGGGGAGAGCGGGGTTGGTTGGGACAAAGGGGCAGAGAGGATAGTGCCTTAAAAACCAACCATGCTCATACTCAAACACACCGTTGTCACTTCCAATCTCAAATTTTTCTTTCTTTTAAATAATTCTCATATTTTATTCACAGCCTGCAACAAAATTTTGGCTTTTTTGTTGTTTTTGGTCCATACAGATTTTACTTTTGTCACAAACAACACAAAAACAAACAAACAAACACTGTTTAAAAGCTAATTTTCATTCTAAATTTTTGTTGGTAGCTAGCTCGGAAGTCCAAGGTGCGTATGCTCTCCATGGGGCAGCTGGGACAGTTAAAAGGGGGTGGCTGGAAGAGTATTATTTGTATTTCCTACCTTCTTCCAAGTCAACGAAAAGTTGAAAAAAAAGAAAGAGAATTTTCCCCATTAAATAAGACCCACTGTGAAGTCACTAGCCCCTTTTTCACTGCCTCTTCAGGTGGGAATTTCAGGCCGTTATGCTGCCTCACTTATCTGTATAAATTATACAATCCCAGGGGCCTCCCATGTACAAGGGCATTGTCTTTGCCGCAGCAGCTGCCGGTTCAATTCCAGCCTGCAGCCATTTGTTGCATGTCATCCCCTCTGTCTCCGCCCCTTTCATGCTTAATCTGTCCTGTTAAATAAAGGCTAAAGCCAAAATAAGTAACAAAAAAGATACCCAGAGCAGAATGGGGGGACAGAGTTGATGGCATGTAATGCGTTCGATGCATTGTGTGAGATTCAAAAAGTAGCAGTTAGCAGCTAACTCAAAGAAGAATAGTAACTGAAAATGTCAGCAAATTGGGGAAACAATGACGTCAGAGAGCCCCTTACTCCTCAAACAGCGGACGAGATCCGTCGCCATAAATCAGAAACGTTAAATTATTGTTGTTGGCATGTCATTGTTGTTGTTTGTACTGTGTAAAAATGCAAAGGTAGCATAAGTAAAAGACTTTGTTTCGTTCCAAAAAACGCGATTTTTGTGTAAAAATGGCCACAAAATGATTGTTTATTTAAGTTTACTTTAAAAACCCTTGTGCTCCATAGAGAATTTTTAGAAAATAGAATAATTGTAGATTTTTTTTTTCTCAAAAAAAAAAAAAAAAAAAGGAGCAACATTGTAATTTTAAGCTGTTTTAATTTGGTCTACACATTTCATTTAAATAGTGATTTTTTTTTTTAGCCAAGAACAAGGTGTTGCAGGGATACAGAATTACGAGAAAATACATTTCATATACATTTAACAAAATGGCACCTTTCATGTTTGAATTAAAAAAAAAAAAAAATTTTTAGCAGACATCTGAATCTGTTTAAGTATCAAATTATTTTTATTACTGTCCCCAAGTAGTCTGTGAGTAATAGACAGTTATTTTGTGTTAATACTAAAGTGTCCCAACTGACCCCGCTCTCCCCTACTAGGGATGTTTTCCATGTGTGATTGGTGTATCCTCCATGCTTCCTCATTTCATGAGTTCAGTCTTTGCATTCCACTCCATAGCACCACGTGGTACAAAAATGGCTGTTTGCCTGGTTGTTTTCTGTTATTTATTTATTTCCTTTAATGGCAGGTTGCAATTTGGAACCTTTTCACCCGTGGACACACAATGTCAAATGTTAATGTATGTGCTTGCATAAATTCGGAGGGGTTCTGTTGTCAGACGGAGGCTGTGTGTGAATTTCATTACTGTCAGGGAGGTAAACAGAAGGCCAGTGGCAGCACCAAGATGGTTTTGATGTTGAGATGTTTCACTGCTTCGGGTTTTCCTGCGCGGCCATGTGGCTGCGGTGACATCGAGGGATACCTGATGGGGGTAACAGTCGTCCTGAATCGTAGATTTATACAGTATTAACAATTAATTAATTTATTTTTAAGAGCTTGTTTCCATATGTGGCATTGTAAACATTTTTAGCCATAGCAACATAACTAGCGACAGCAGTGTTGGGCAGTTGCCATGCATAGCAGTAAGTGTGTAAATTACAGATTTCATCACAATACAATATTATATTGATTCTTTGGACAACCATACAATATTTGCTACCATTTGCATTTTTGCCACAATAAATTTGATTTGATTCAGTTCACAGACCTGTGATTAATATTAGACAATTACCCATTCTCCTTTTCAAGTTTACAAATACATATGCTTTATCCCGCCTTTTCCACACGGCATCTCTTAACGACGCATAGGGCACCCTTTAGCAAATCTATGATCCGCCAAGACCAGGCGGTGATAGGAAGGTGGAGGGTGCACACAACTGTTGCATGACAGAACTACATGTAGAAAGAGAACCATATTTAAACAAGAAGCAGTGTGCCCAGTTTATTTCATAATGACAACAAGGGCTGCCTTTAGCGTTGATATCACATGCCAAAGGGCATGACAAAGCATTGTTATTTGAGGTCCTGGTCGTGATAATGGGCTGGGAGATATCTGTTAATATCCTTGTTGTCGTTTTTTTGGCTACGTCCCATTATCTGCCTGATGCTCAGACGTCGCCACTGTTTGAATAATTAGGAAGAAGGTGCACTTGGACTCACTTGGGCTGCCCCGACTAAGAATTTTCCAAGTCAACCAACAGTCGTCATTTAGGGCCATAAGAGGACTACGGTTTGAGTTGAAGGTGTGAGAAAGAATAGTCTCAGTAACATTGTTAACACTGTGCTACATTACAGAGAAATACAAA
>JAPZEB010000017.1:7888303-7898889 GCA_029783705.1 Chaetodon striatus
TGAACAGAGGGGGAGACATTTAGTCAGATGCTGAATTGGTGACACTAATCTTGGGTGTCCACCTTGAAACTGTGCTGGTTGAGTAGATCTGTGCTGTCTGGTGGGAAGATGTGTGTGAAGCATGTCTCCATAGACATGAATGTAAACTGTAAGTGCAACATACAACTCGAGGTGGAAATCGTAGTTTCTTTAATAACTTAAGATCCAGACTTTGAGGAGGTTTATCCCAGAATTATCCACAAAGTTCTCTTCATCTCCAAATTGTGTGGATCAGGTGATTTTAAACTAGTAAAAACACCAAATGAAGCAGTTTCACGTTAAAAATCAGTGTTTCTCTGATGCTGTTTGGCACAGCAGGGGCTGTAACTGAGCTGCTGCTCATGTTTGCTCCATTTTATCTCTGATAACTTAAGATCCACACATCTGCTGACTAAAATCCTTCATGTAGTTAAAACGTATGGTTAAAAACAACCGAGATTTAAAATGTGAATCATAGAAATGTGGCTTAAACTGATTCAAAAGTCAATTTATGACAGCTTCTGGCAGACAACCACAACACTAATGTGCGTGCAAAGAGGATATGATGTCACTGACAGGCGACTAAATGACACAAACTGCATCTCTGATAAGAGATTTTCTCTAGGTGCTTTTTATTTTGCTGCCTCTATGACTTTCTTTCTCACTCCAGTTTATTCTAGACTACCTTCTGCAAACATAAATTACATCACTTCCTGTGTTAAGATCAGCGACTGTAAAAGCTTTCCTGAACCGGCTGTAGGTTTACTCACAAATCAACTATAAACGATTGTAAAACATTCACTTTTTAAATTTTATTTATCTTCAAGTGCAGTCAACCTTTCATTCCTCGGCAGCGGAAGGACAAGTATTAATTTCGAGATGTGTTTTTAAGGTGGACTGACCGGTGAGCGTTCTCGTGGAGGGCACCTGAAGGATGGCAAACAGTAGACAACAACATCCGACTGCAGGCTTATTTTTCATCCTAATTGTCAGAGCCCTTTGTCGGGGTGCAGGGGCGGCCAGAACGTTTGGCATTCTTGACTTCCTGCCAGCTCTCCCTCTCTCTCTCAGTATCTATCGTCCTCACTGGCTCTCCCCAGCACTAATGAAATTTTTCCTTGCTTGTCGTTGCCATGGCGAAGGGATCATTGCCAGACGTGTTGTGTGTTGACACGTCTTCTGCTGTGCGATTGGAGACGTAAACGCCATGGAGAAAAGGAGGCTGGCGTTGGCAGATGGGGATTGAGAGTGACTTGATGGAGAACGGGGAAAGCCTGATGATGACCTCTGACCTCTGATGCATACACGCAGATGCAGAAAGTTGCAACAAAGCAACCACATGTGGGCATCCATAGATAAATCCACATACATCCACTATATTATGGATCAATGCTGCAAAGTTTGAAAGTATTTCTTTCTTCTCTTTCTTCATATTCTACCGCACTACATTTCTAAAGTATCGTACATTTAACTCTGCAACATTTATTGGACAGCTTGAGTTACTCCGCAGATTAAGATTTACTGACGACACATGCAATCATGTTTATGATGCATTGTTAGAGACGAAACCATCACGGTACAAAGTGATTAAAATTAGCTCCATCTGGCCCAGTGAAAATAGATTGCTTACACATTATTGCATAAATAATAATAACCTGATAACTTACTATACTGTATAGACCAATGTAACAATCTGAAAGCAGCCTTTCTGAATATATTTACTTTTTGATACTAAGTACATTTTGCAGCTTTAAACCTGTACTTTTACTTTTTTATTTTAATTCTCTCCATTATGTTTTATTCTTATTTTTTATTTTATTTTTTTCCACTGTGGTCTTGCTACTTTTACTGAATGCTTCAAATATACCATTTTCCTAGAAATGATGTATTCTAGTTTTTCAAATAGTTGCAGTTAAGAGAATGCAGATGTATGCTATTTAGACACATCCCTTTGATGCGTTATTATGGATTCCACTGCGTGCTGTGATCAGCTATCACTCTTAAAGTTGACATGTCGAGGTCAGAAGTGGTTGAGATTAGGACAAAGAAGTCATGGTAAGGGCAAGTACTCGCCAATCTTGGATATTCTCTGAGATTTAAAGGTAAATTCATAAGAAAAAAACCTCTCAAATGTACAGCCAGAAAGTCAGGTGATGTGGTATAAAGAACAACACAGTCCACAAAGGTAGTAAGACATGATGGGTGAATGAGTTAAGTGAAGGACTTTCACTAAACAGACTGTGGTTGAAGTCCTGTGTGTTGTTGGCTTATTAATTTTAGATCTAGTCGACTCTTTATTATCAGTTTTTAAGATGTATAAAACACCTGAATGCTAACTTTGAACATAGAACTCAACAGAATAGACGTATTTTATAGCTGTATATATATTGTAATATTTCAACAGTGCTAAAGCCTCTTTTCCACTGCACACAACACCCACTAACATCTGGCTTTTTAATGTAGCGGAAAAGGTTACAATCACAGTCGGGTCAAATAATTCTGCAGTAATCTTGGGTATTTATCAACTCCAGCTCACGTCAGCATTGATGGAAAAACAATACACTCGGGTGGATGCACACATTTTTTAGCCCCTTAACCAGCAATATGCAACAATACACCACCACAAAAAATCCTCCGCCTTCGTCCAAGCAGTTGTCAAATTAGTCTGCACCAAGTTTGAAAGAGAGACTGAATCAGTAAGGGATATAACAAAAAAACGTAACCACTGTAGATTTTTCATTGGCTCAATGCTGCTTTCTGCTGTTTACTAACCAGTTTTCAGACCTGTCCATGACATCAGATAAGACACACCAAAAATATCCCACTACACAAGGACAGGCATACTTGTCTCTGTACTCTGGACTATTGGCAATGGGAAAGGAGTCTTTCACTTATGTGCGTTTCTACACCCCTGTCGTCCCAATATCAGGATATCGATAAGCCATCCAGCGGCATACACGAACAGGGACTCACATGTACTAACATACATGCACGACGAGACAGTTTACCACAACAGAGAACAGAGGAGCTTGGATTATAACACACACAGAGATAGTATGACTACCGTTCTCTGCTCAGGATGGCATTACTCACATATCTTCACATAGCAAATAGCTGTTTGCTGCCATATTGTATAGACACAGCGTGGCCAAATGCAAGTATGACGCTGAATATATTAAACTGTGGGACCTTGAAGTCATGACAAAGAAGAAATCTGGACCCTGTGGCTAAACCAGTTGGGAACCACTGCTCTATAACAAAATTAACATGGAGCATTTTTTAAATATTGAGTATAAATTTGAGTAAAATGAATAAATAAATGGTCTGAAAAAAAAACCTGCAATAGCTTTTGGGAATCTGCTTTATCATCAAGCCGATGAGAAGTGATTGGACTCATGCTCCATCTGAGGGGCTGTGAAAGCCCAAATTATTTGTTGTAACAGAACAAAATCATCACATTTGCAAAGTTGCACTGTCTGCCAAACAGCATAGCAATGAGAGGACCTTGATTTTTGCAGCTTATGAAAACAATTAGATTATGTCAAAAATAATTTACCAGCAAGCTAAAAGCAGAGCTGTTGTTTCTCAGTTGACATTTTGGAGATAGGAGGTTTTTCATCCATCGCTGACACACACAAACAGACACTCACACGCACCTCCTCTATTTCCCACAACCATAACCCCTGGATCCCAGCATTCTCCCTCCATTGTTCCTCCGCTGCTAGTCATTACCATCATAAAGGCTGCGAGGATATGCATGGTTTCATTCACAAAATCATCTCCCAGTGTATGGGCGATGAAATCTAGGGAGGAGTAGGAAGAGGGGAAAAAAACTGCCCCAGGAGCAACAACTAAATGAAAACAGCAGTCTCAACCCAAAGCGTGTTCACTCAAGCAGGAACTCCCAGAACAAAGGGGCTGTTGTGTGTTTTCAACAACCCTGGTGTTGTACGGGGGGCTTGACCTTCGCTGAGCTTGACCCTAACCTGTAAGAGAAGGGGTTGTTTGTTTGGAAATGACACATTACACCTCATGTGTTGGGCGACAAAGCCGCTGTCAGTCACAGCACTGCGTTAAATCTTTGATTCTGGGCATCACTGATTCTCACGAGCGGGTAAATTTAAACTTCGTACTGTGTTTTATGTCATGAGAGCATTTTCAAAACCACCCTTGGGTACTGGAAAAAAAGTGTTTTAATTCAAATTTCCATTTACTTGCTTGTTTATATGTAGAAAAGTTAGCAGCACTAGCAAAATTTAGCCTCCCATAGCCTTTTGCTTCATGATGGCAAGTGTTAGAGTATAAATTTTGCCCCTTCAATGATAGAACACTTTTTTTATTCATTATAAACATCATAAAATTCAATCAAATCTATGCAAGGCATAACTCATGTGTCATTTTTATCATCTTTGTGAGCTAAAATAAGGCCTAAATGTCTCAATGATGGGTTAAAGAAAAATTGGTGGATGTTTCCTTTAAGATATACAGCTAGCATTATTTTAATTTTTTGTTACAGTCCACAAATTTCATTAAAAGACCAAAACCATCAAATGTGTCAGTCCATCTTTTAATGTTTTCCAATTGGCCTACACTGTCAGTAGCATTTAAACCCATTCATGCATACTGTCAGGGACCAAGCAGTGAGGCAATGAGAAGAGCAGGATTTGGTTGGAAAAAGACGGCTTTATTCACCCCAAAAAATGCCCAAAACAATACAAATCAAGAACTTAATATGAGGCCTATAAAAGAGATCAAACAAACAGAACTATACTCAAACAAACAGTGACAAAACAAGGTGTGAACTGAACAAAGTGACCTAACTAAGTGAAACATGAGGGGACAGATAAAGTGGTTTGGCCAAACCATCTAACACAAAAGGGGAAAACAAAATGGCTGCCTTACTAGAACTAATACAAAGGCAAAACTAACTACACAAACCCCACCCCTCTGACATGGCAGGCGATGGTATGGTCTGATGAGGTAGCCACAGTATTTAGGAGCTGTCTGCCCTTGGCCCCGCCTTTTGCCTCTCCAGGAAGTGACCTCCCACCAGCACGGTAACTCAAACAGAGAACAAACAAAATGATTGATATGACAGAAAATAACTCAGTCTAGCCCTCCAATTAGTGATGGTGAGATGAAGCTTCATGAAGCATTGAAGCTTTCCAGCAAATTGGTTCAGAAAAGGATTCATGTCTCGAGGCTTCATGTGAACACAAAACCACCTGGTGGCCAAAGTGTGTACAACAGGCAGCTGTGATGTTTAACATGCAATTTGTGATACACTGTATTTTGTGTCAGTAATGGCTGTTGGTAATGACTGTAAATAATGGAAAAAAATGTATTGTGGTGTAGTGTCAGGGTTTGAATTTCACAGTGGCTTTGGCGGGAGCCCTATTTTCCAGTGCGCACGACCACTTAACAGGTCACATGCACGTGCATACATATAAGGCTGCAGCAGCGCCATTAATTGCAGGGTTGCTGCGAAAAACATTATACTATTACTATGACAGGCAATTAATACTGTTAGTAACATTTAATAGAGGCTAAATAACAGCATAAGAATCAATGATGACATTTATTAGCCCACTCAGAGCTGTGGATTGCTGCAAAATCATTCTGACATTCTGACTTAGCCCAAAACACTGAATGAAAACACTGTTTGTTTTACGGTTTACCTTGCCAAAACAGCTCAGGGATGAGTTCAAGTGCCAACGTAAACCCAGTAATTTGTGTCGCACCGCCACGTATGGATTGCCACAGCAGGAATGGACAAAGAATTGTGTTAATTTGTGAAGACAGACATTGATATGTTTATGTTAATCATTTTATTTTGTTTCAGAAATCCTAATGTATGGGAAAGAAAATATAACCAGTAACACAAATATGGGTTATTTTTGGAGCTCCCCCTAAATGTCTCAGGTGATGCTTTCAGGGGAGCTTGTGTATTGAGTGTATTGTTCTCTCATGACCACCAGATGGCACAAATAAGTGTCCACAAATGAGGACAACAGATCCAACTTGAGCAGAATGAAGTACAAGGCGCAGGAAACCAAAAATGTCCACAGGGTCTCAGAAGGATATATACACAAGAACAATGTAATAGTATGTAAAACATGACTTTTTTTAATGTTTATGACTCAAACACTGTTTGTGGGTAGGATTCAATTCTTTTAATGGGATATAAAACAAATTAATTATTGCCCTTGTGTCCTTTAAACCCAGGTATATCCTCAGTGGGTGACGTCACATGGGGAGCTGGTTGCTCGGCTGGAGCACACATTGAGTCAATTGTCCACAGTGACTGGTCGGCTGAACTGTAAGTACCTTGCTAGTGTGTTTAGCTGTTGTCCACTCCACACTGCTGAGCGAGGCTCCCCCACTGTCCTGAAAGACTGCAAACATGAGGCGGCACTCAGTGCATGCTGGGCCTTCAGGCCTGCTGGGAAATATAGTGAATTTGAACAATGGTTTCCTCTGGAGAGACGGCAGGCGCAGAGAGGATCTGAGCGTGACCTTCTCACCTCAAGGGTGGAATAAACTGCAAACAGCTAAAGCTACAAAAAAAAGTCAACAATGAGAATTTAGGTGAGAAGGCTCAATGTATAAAAATACATCCTGCAGGATATCCTGATTGTTCTCTGCAACGCCTATCAACATCCACCTTAAAGAGTTTCAACATCAAGACGCTTATATGGACTGGCTCCTGCAAGCACTTAGACAAATGCAATTTCAGTTTATCGGGCAGAACATACTTTAGCAATCATCTCATTTTCCACTTGGTCTCCCCCTCACGTTCCCAATCTATATTATTTTCACATGCCAATATGGTGATCATACAGCTCATCCACCGGAGGGGAGAGGGATTTGCATACAGGTTCTCATGGTGAATGTTGAGACTGTGCTATCAGAGCGGGGGAATGAAAAACACACATGGGCAGGCAGAGTGTGTACATACAGAAATACTTTTGTTTTAAATGGTTTCATAAACACATAAGTTCAATTTGCTTGAAAAGGCATGCACAATGTTTCCTTTTGCTGGTGTACACAATTAGTTTTTTAACATATACAACAAAGATGTAACACAGTTCAATTGCAAACATGCGTAACAAAACGCACACGCATACTGTACACATTCACAATATGTGTGTGAAAAAAATAACTCTAGCATATGCAGCATATGCTCAGCAATTCTACCATTTAGATTTATTAAAGTGACAGTACACCAATTTTAAACTTGACGATATGTTTATTCATCATGGGGCGCACAAGTACTCGTATGATGACTTCTGTGGCTCCTGAAGAGCTTTGTCATATCCGTGAAAATAACTAATGATGTCACAGTGATGTCATCGGGGTTTCTTAAGCTTGGGCTTGGAGGCTACTTCTTTTAAAGAAGTCCGTTGCTGCATTCATGTGCTCCGTGGATGGTCCCATTTCCTGAGTTGAGAGAGTGTGTTGATGGGCATTGAAGTCGTAATGTGGAAACAACATGTACGCTACAAATAGGGTGTGGTGTATTTTATGTCTGAGTGTCTGAGTGAATATTCATGTTGCTATCCAAGTATGCCTTGTCAGTTTGAAGCTTTGCATTATGAAGTGATTTTGTCACTTGTTGCTGCAGCAGTACATTCCCTAAAACCACGAAAATACTGCTTTACCTGACTTGTTGTCAGGGTTGATGCTAACAAATAACGTTTCTAGCTAATGTACGTAACTTTATGCAGGTTGTTTAAATGCACAGATTGTAAAAGTAATACACCACAATCGGTATAACCAAGGTAATCATGACCCCTTAATTCATAATTTATTTTTAACTGATGGAATTGGGAAGGCCGTGATCACCTGACCAGTGTGCAGATGGTAGTAAAGAAGGAAGTACAATACAAAGTCTGCATAAGGAGGCAGGTTGGGGTGGTGGATGGGTCAAATAACACAGGACTTTCCCCCAGGAGACTGGTGTTTGTGTCCTGTGTGAAACTAAGTGAACTTTAAGTTCTTTTAATGTACATATTCACCATGTTTCTTTTCTTAAAGATAACCATGTAACTTTGATTGCCTAAACCTAACCTACTTAACTCTGATTGCCAAAACTGAACTTACGTAACTTTACTTTAACTTTGACTGCCTACACCTAACCCTTGTTATATTGATTTTCTGAACCCAACTTCCGTAGTTTTATTTTCTGAAACCTAACCAACGTAACTTTGATTGTCTAAACCTAATCAAACTAACTTTATTGACCTTAACCTAACATACAAAACTGTACTTTCCCCAGCCAATCTACATAGCTGTGATGGCCTAAACCTACGTCACATTACTTTTTACGAAACCTCACCAACATAACTTAAAATTAAGAACATAACTTTTATGCGGCGCCAATGCATTAGATACCCTACGAACTGTTGCATGTTCATTTTTATAAGATGTGATATGACCTGCTTTCGAATACAATGCTATACATGGACAAAAACATAGACAACCTAATACCGTATCACAAATTACATGCAAGTAAAAATTAATATGCAGCTCAGGGCGTCGGTAGCTTCGTGGATAGTGCCGGCGCCCCATGTACAGAGGCGATGCCTCGCTGCAGCGGCAGTGGGTTCGAGTCCAGCCTGTGGTCCTTTGCTGCATGTCATACCCCGCGCTCGCTCTCTCTCCCAGTTTCACTCTGTTCTATCCAATAAAGGCACAAAAGCAAAAAATAACTAAAGAAATTAATATGCCACACGTAAATTAATGAAAAATTTCTTGCCATCAACCAAACATTAACTTTCATCTGCCATGTTTCTGTGTAATACAACGTCAACATAAATGCAGGTAGTGTTACAAACTGGAGGCAAAAATGTGGGCAGTATCATGAAGGGAAGGTTTAATAAAGGACACGATCACTGTGCATGATGGTACATGTAGGATTACCTGTTTCTGGAGTGTGACCCCAAACAAAAGAGCAAAAGTCAGAATGTCACACTTTTTCTTGCATTAATTATCAATTAAATATGTCTTGCAAGTCTCCAACTTTATGGAAGTGCAGTACTTAATGCTGAAGTGTCTCTTTGATTACTGCGGTGGCCATTGTTTTGTTGTTGCATGGGGATGTAAGTCTGATTAAACTAATCTACTACTTTCTAAAAGTTGAGGTCGTGCTCAGTGAAAAGTTTTAAAAACTGATAATGATCAGACATACGAACAAAAATGATAAATTGTCATACATGGACAAATGTTAACGAAATAAGAAGATGCATGTACACTAATCATGCCAACGCACACACACTGATCGTAGCTATACACAAATTACAGTTCATATGACATGGCGATGCCCTCACAGGTACATTCCACATTCACAGAAAATTAAAACTCTCTTGCAATAATTAATGGAGAAATGTAGATAATTGCCTCCCACTTCTCTCCCAGCAGCTTCAGCAGAGCTCCTTTTGACAATCAAACCAGCCGGCTGATCGTTTCAATATGTATGCTTGTTTAAATATTTCACTTGTGATATGTAATATGCAGGGGGAGTACAGCAGTGAAATAGCCCTCAGATGGTGAGCTTGATAATTGGAGGGTGCAGTTTTCGCTCCCTTCCTCGCTCCTTCCCTCCTTCTCCTCTCCTACCCTCCCTTCGGTTTTGCGCACCTTGCAGACCTGCGTTTACCGCTGACTTCTGAATGCCTTTGTTAAACAGCCATTTACGCCCGTGAATACATTTCCTCGGGGGTGAATTCCATAATTTTTCATGTGCCAACGTGATGGATCGTCCCGATTTTAGATCCCAACTTTGACAAGCAGCCGAGGAGGGACCACACCACTGCCGAGTGGCCTTTGTTTTGCATTGCAGCCCATTTACTGATAGACAATAAATCTTCCCCATGCAAATTTTATCTCCCTTAAGTGTATGATGCTTCCTGAAGGTTAACATGGATTGTGATGGAATTTAGCATTTTAGCCACAAAATGGTGTCCGCGCTTGTCCTCACGAGGAAATAAGCCATGCAGATAAACTGGCAATACAGTCGGGGATTAGTGACGATGAGTGATTTTATGTTGGTTGTTACAATTTGATGGCTCTTCCGCTGTAAATGCTTGAAATAAAACCCATTAAAGTTTTTAGTGTACACTGTCTCTACACTCTCCCCGTACTTTTACAAAACCATCTAAAATTGCCCCTTCAGGATTCCTATGAGCCATTATGCATTATGTGTGTGTGTGTAGCTACGTGTGCGTGTGATTAAAATGAACCCGCCAGCTTGAGTACCTGCAACCGGCGAGCCTGCGCGCAGAAGGAGGCACAACAAAAGCGGGCGGGCCATTCTCCCTCTGATAAACAGACATAATTCAAATGTCAGCATTTGAATGTCATCCTCAAAGAGCCCTCTCCATCAGCGCTCGAGTCATTACAGACGATAGGGGGAGAAAAAAAGGAGGGGGACATTGTTTCATCTGTTTGAGCTTTCTACCCCTCTAATTATTAAAGCGCCTTTCTTCCTCTCCCCCCCTTTTGAAAATGCACAGAGGGAGAAAGAGATTAGAAGTATTGTTGCCTTTTGACAATTCTGTGGGGGGCGG
>JAPZEB010000017.1:7911913-7921994 GCA_029783705.1 Chaetodon striatus
ATCCTCCTTGGGTGTCTTGAACTCGATGTAGGTTGCCACCTCATCCTCAAGTTGGAAAGTTTAATCACTGTAGTCCTTCATGGTGGTGACAAATGTAACGACGGGGTCAATGGTTCGACTTGTGGCACTGACCTGAACAATTAAATTCAGATTATAAAAAATATTACAGATATACTTCACATCTTTTTTCATTTGTTTTATTCTGAAATATAAAAAATACAGTTCTGTTTTCCCTTGCCAGCCCACATCTAGCTCATTTTTACCTATCCCTGTACCTGTGAATTCATATAGATATACATATTTTTGCCTTTTAAACAGCTTTTACGTACCTGACCCGGTGCAGGACTCTGTCTTACTATAACATGTCAACTGTATAGCCTTTCTCAATCGAAACGAAACAAGAATTGTGGTTAAAAAAATTTGTATTTTGATCAGCATTAAGAAGACTCTTACTGACTTTGAAAAATGAAATGGCTGCTCACTAAAACTGCTGTGAAATTAATAAATATATGTTGTTGTCAACTCTGTAAGACGTCAGCTCCATCAGATCTTACCTCTGACATCCATCATGTATGCTATTCAAAAAATAAAATTAAATCAATGGGAGGTCGGCCCATTACAAGGTTTGGTAGTCAAGACGGTGATCCTTTAAATATATTTTCCCAGCCAATTTGAAGAGTATAAATCAAATAGCTTCCCCAAAATTCTCCAGAATGAGTGGATAACTTTATAAAACAAAGCAAGGGAAGACATTTTGCAATAGTGTTCAAGCACAAAAATCGACTTCACCAAGCATGGCAGTCGCCTTTGAACCCTTCAACTAGAAATCACCGCCCTTTCCGCACATATCAGTGACCTTAAACCCACCACACTTAGCCGCCTTTTGTCTTAGCACACAAAGATATCCAGACTGTAGTTTTAAAAAAGGAAAAAAAAAAAACAAAGTAGATGTATGGTAATGTGCTGTCCGGCTGCACTGGCGCCGCCGCTGTGGCAAACAAAACACTCTCTAAAAGACCCATAGAGGGGGAGAGGTAAGGAGATACATCAATCAATTAACAATTACCCCTGCTGCTAATCAGCTGTCCCCGGCCTGCGCCGGCCGGCCCTTTTGTAATCCCGTTGGCAGCATCAATTAAATTCTTAAGGTTAGTCTATTGAATTTTCCAGATAGTGGAAGATGGGGGTGGGGGGAGTTCATGGGGAAGGACAAACTGTAGCCCAAACCTTCACCTCCTTTTCTTTCATCCTGCCCCTCCTCACATGTACTGTATGCGGATTCACTCGCATCTAACCAAGACAGACAGACCTGAACTCAAGGTAGAATTAATAGAATACAGCTGGGACGAAGAGTAAAAGAGGAGACAATAAGATATAATGGGAAAGGAAAGGCTAACAGTACATGATGGAGCAGGGCAGGAGAAGCCAGTAGAATACAATAAAGCATAATACAACAAGACAGAGCAGGACAATAGAAGAGGAGAGGTGAAATTCTCAAGTGTAAAAAGCACCGTGGGCTGAAATAAAAGTGAACAGGGTGACGGTCTTGTAAGCTGAAGGGTAAGAGGGTGTGATTTAATGAAGCGAGGTAGTGAAGTGAGACCATGTAGGAGCAGTGCGGTACAGTATGTGGGTGTATTCCTATCCTTGTGAGAACCGGTTAGAAGTTCAGACCTGGAGAAGTGAGAGTTTTTTGGAAAGTGAGGAGATTTTTGGCTGGTTTTCTCATTTTTGGATCTTGTTTGCTACTTTCTATTTTACTGGTAAGACTAGAATATTTCATTTAGTAAGAAGACAACAAAGCTTATATGGGCATTATATACAGATAGGAAACATTGAAAGTTACCAGTTACTGCCTCTTCTTCTTCAATTTATGTGAAACAGCATCTGAAACACTTTCCTCAATCACTTTTATATACAGAAATCGACACACACCACCGTGTACAAACTACTAGTTTTTAGGCATACCCTGGCTCCTAAGGTTAACCTTGAATTTTGATGATTCTGGCATTGATCTCTCAAAACTTTTCACTGACCGTCAAACCAACTGAAAATGACAGGTCCCAAAACGAAAAAAAAAAAACCAAACAAAAAAAAACTAAGTAACGTTATGTTTTACATATGTCTCATATGTCATGTTACATTCGTCACTACCATAGGATGCTATACTGACTAGCACACTTGGCTATGTTGTCTCTTAAAAGAAGTCAACGTTGACCTTGGGAGATGAACACCATTGTCCTGGGTTTAAGTCCTGTACTTTTATCCTCCCACCCAGTCAACTTATTCTCATAGAACAGTCCATAGGATATCCTACGAATTTGCACCCCACAAATGACATTATGTCCTTAACTTAGGCAATAAAACGTACTATGGTTAGGTTTAGGAATAGAAACCTGGTGAGGATGTACCTTAAAATGACCCAAAGTTCACTCAAAGTTCACATGAATCTGAACACGTGACTCCTGGAAAAAGTCCAGGTTCAAGTTTTTTGTGACCCATCCACCACCCCAACCTGCCTCCTCACAAGCGCTCAGGACTGCTTCTTTGTTACCTGTCATCAGCACATTGGTCACATGATTGCAGCCTTTCAAAATATTTGGGATATGTACGAATGTAGGTGCATTGCTTTTTCGTAGGACAATATTTGAAAAATCTGTAATCACAGCCTGACCCTATAGACATTTGTTCAATATTTATACAACATTGCACAGATATTGTTGCTTTTTATGCTACGGCATGTCACCTCCTCCTCCTATTCTGTAACAACCAGTATGGCCAGTAGAAGAAGCAACCCTAAGAATAAACGTAAGCATGTCCCCTACAATTAGGCCAACCAAACTTATTTTATTTCAGTTATATGGACTGAGGCCAAAGGAAACAAGACTGACTGGTCAGATAAGAGCCTTAATTACTTGTGGCCATAAACTCATCACTGGTGTCAGACACCTGTACCTGCACCTGTACCTGTGTGGGCTCTGAGTGGCTGCAGTTTTAGCAGTCCCTCACTGACCCCAAACCTTTAGTCAGCTCATTGAGCTCCACACGGAAATACTGTCACAAAGCAGAACACAAAGCCGCTGCAGGTCTTTGTGGGTTAAATAGATTGGTTTACCTGACATGGCGTATTGTGAGGCTGATCCATTCTGACGCGGAAGTGTGGACTTCTGCGACATTCTCATCTGGACCTGCTCCTTGACGCGCCGCGCTCTGGCCATCTCGTCCGACATGGTGCCTCCGTTCCCGAGGTGGATCTCAGACGGGAGTCCATAGGTGGTGACCGTGGTGTTGGGCTGTAAAGCGGTCAGAAAAACGGTGTCTGAGGCCACGACACTCATGGTGACAAGTTAAAGAAGACGAGACGCGAGAGAAGCGTCCGGAGAGACACAGTGGTGCGGGCAGGTTGTTAGCGCAGCTGAAAGTATGTGAGGCGCACAGAGAGGCGCACAGAGCGAGCAGAGCTGCATACTAGCAGGAGGCGGAGCCTCACTGAACCCAGATCAGTACCTGACTCACACAGGTGCTACTCTTCTTACCTTACTATTCCAGGTTTTAGTGCCATTGGCATCTTTAACGTTGCATTGCTGCCTCCCTCTGGAGTCAGTCTCCCTTTATGCCTATTTTTAAAGTCGTGTAATTAGTCCAGCTGCTCTCATAAAACCAAATAGCCATTTTCTGTCCTCCACACTGTCTCTAATGTACTTTTTACTGGCCCTGTTTTCTCTCGGTGACTCACAGGTGAGCTGCTCCTCTTTACGCACTGCTGCTGTTGGTCTAGTCAATTTTTTGTTTGTTAAACATTTAAAAAAACAATTTAGTTTCGTACTTAAGATTACATCTCCAACAGAGTGTTCAAGTAGAGGTTAAGCGTAAGGCAAAACTGGATTTCAAAATGTATATGTGATTTTATTTATTTGGAAAATACCTGAAATGGCGTGAATTTATATCTGTGAAATCTGTATTAAGATTTAAAATCCTGTTTTCCTTCTTGAACTAGGTGACCTGAAGACTGCTGTGAAATTTAAGAAAAAGTTAAATAAACTTTAATGTATTTTTTAAAATTTAATCTTACATTATTTAAAATGTAAGCTAAAATACAAAAAAACAAATAAAGATCCATGTTGAATCAGAGCTAAACATGAGGTGACAGTGTGGATAAAGGTCAAATAAGTGTCAGTGATTCAGCGCTCTTGAACAGCTCTGTGGTCAGTGGAGTCATACCCAATTTATTAACCAGGTTAAATGTGACAAGTCTAATTCATTAACACTATGATGTCACATGTCATACAGTGTTACAACACTGGTGTTCATAGGGTGGAATAAACTACTGTAAGTACTGCAGTGAAGTTCAATTCAATACTGTACTTCCCTTTCATCATACTTTATACTTCTATTCCACCACATTTCAGAAGCCAGTGTCGTACAAAACTGGTTTAAGTTACTTTTCAAACTCTTATTGTTAATACAAAATATAAGTCAACAAATAAATTATGATGTATTATTACAGAAGCTGCTTATATAAAATGGTTGTAAATCATTCCACTTTTATCAGCTGTAACACTTAAATAAAATTATTAAACTTCATTTTTACATTTAAATTAAATAAGATATGTATGAAAAATCAAACAATCAGCCATAAATCAACAGATAACGGTGAATATATCTTGCAGACTTTGAATAAGCAACTTAAATAAACAAAGGAGCAAGTTGTTTGTCTCGTCTTACCCCCGTTCTTTACTAATCCCTCAATAGTCAGTCACATAAAACAGACACTCCAGTGTCCATCCCCACAACTAAACCACTAATAATGGACAGCACTATCCAGTCAAGTATGTGAAATGAAAAAAGACAAAGAAAAGTATTAACAACAATATCTCCATTAGCATGCTTTACATTCTCCTTCTTATTTCTTAGCTTGCAAAAAATATCTATAACTGTCTGATATTTTCATTTTGTTTCACATCCTCTTCCTATCGTTCCTCAGAATCACCCCACAAAGTGATATGCACGTACTTTTAGTGCAAACACAACATTGTTCCAAATGAAACCAAACCAGAGCTGTACCCACTTTGAGCTAAATGCACTCAAACTTTTAGTGTATTGGTGTAGTGTGGTATGTGTACAGTGGTTTGTCTATTGTAGTGTGTGGTTTATGTATTTTATTGTGCCTTCCGTATTTAAAGTGTACCATGGCTTTATGTTTTAAACTGTATATTATAATAGCATTTTAGGTCTATATGTAAAAGCCTAACTAGAGACAAGAGTTGAACATAAGCAATAGCTATAAACTCTCTGTGACACATCAGTCTCATACTCTGTATTGGAACTGTGTTAAATTGCATCGTCCCTATCAAATAAAAAAAATGAATTAATAAATCTTCATCTTAATATGTGAGCCCCCTCTCTGTCCAGCAACTTTCTTGTATATTGATTAAAAAATGTATTCTTGCTTTGTATATTGTGCACTTTTAAATTCCACCACATCCCTTAATTTCAGTACGTGGGACCTTTAAAACAGAGTGTAAGTGTGTTCCTGATATCAAATGTTGGTGATGCTCACTCATTAATGCATCGTTGATTATAATCCAGTGACACACAGTAATGTTTTTATTCTAAAGTGGACCATTCTGCATTATGAGTACTTTTACTTTTAGTACTTTAAGTATATTTTGATGCTAATATGTACTTTTACTCAAACTTCTAGTGGACTATTTTACACTATGGTAGTGGTACTGTAACCCTCTTTTCTTGATTGTGGGTGTTCCCCCCGTTCTTCCGGGCTGTGCGTAATGAGACGGCTACAACATTTGTTTCTTCCTCTTCGTTTAAGTTTTACCAACACGGCAAGATAGTACTTCTAGCAACTTCTCTTGACTGTTAAGCACAAGGAGCAATAAAATAACCCAAAAATATAATGTGTGGAGTAATTATGGTTACAGTACGTTACTTAAGTAAAAAAAATCTGAGTATGTCTTTCACCACTGTTTTTTAGTTTTGCAACAAACAGTTTTATTTATGGTTTTATTTAACAGAGAAACTGCTGTTCCTCTTAGACCTGTAAAAATTACGTTAATACGTGTATATCCAATAAACATTATGCTTCAGTGTGCTGCAGTGAAGACATTTGGGCTCTAGAGAGCTTTGTCTGTGATGTCCTCACAAATTGGCGTCATATCAGCTTCAGTCTTTCTAATGACGGTAAGTTTGAATGGAGGACTGTTGGTGCGCCAGGTGTGGCACAGCCTTACTCTATTATTAAGGTGGAGCCACACCTTAGTTTTTATCTGGTTTGTTTTATTTGAGCTTAGCAACTGTGAGTCACTGCAGACGACTTGAAAGCGACATGAAGCGTGGGAGTCATACATGATACATGCAGCATGTCTGCACTATAATGTCTAGCGGTCTGGATAAGGGCTATATGGTTAGAAACAGTCTAATAGATAAACATCTCTCGTTGGATTTAAGTATAGATAAACTTGTCTGCTCTAATTGCTTTGTTTCCTGACTGCCTTCCTTTGTTGAGGCACATCTGAGCTGAAAAAGATAAACCGCAGCCTGTCCAAAGGTTATTTAATCAGCCAATCATTTCCCTCGGGGACAGCAGAGGATCTCGTTTCCCTAAAGCAGATCAAAGTTGATGGGTTTACACCGAGCAAGATGCAGAGGGAGATCTGTAGCGGCATCCCTCCTCTGCTTATCAGCTCCTCATTTACCTGAAAAATCACCTTTCACCTTTGCACATATTTGTTCACACTCAATCACGCCAGCCTCACGTCACTGCATATTTGTACATAGAAACAATAACTCAAAGCTTCACACGCAGGCGTTTGATGTCTCAGTGAGTTTGAGACTGTGGCAAAGTAAGATTAATTAACTTCATAATTAAAACAGCAATAAAAGAGATTAATCTGTCATAAACAATAAAAAATAAAATCACAGATTCTGACTCACCATAACCATTGATGCTGTGTCGATAGTAGATGTTCTCCTCTTAGAAAGTGTACCTGCTTGTCTAATCAAGTGATCTGATCTGGTGGGATATTAGAAAGTGTTTAAAGTTATAGTCACAGTCACCGCCCTAAAATTACGATTCCAATTTCCATAGCAGGTGAATGCAGAGCGAACACAAAACAAAGAGATGAGTCAAGCACAGGGTGTGTACAGAGGAGGTACAGTCTGACTGTCGCACACAACCAGTCAGAGAGATAAAGTTTATCTGTTAGGGGTGTTTTCGCTTTTCCTCTGTATAACTATTGCTTTTCCGTAACAAAACTGTTCTTGGGAAGGGAGGCAGTTTTTTTCTGTAATTTGCACAAGACTTTATTTATGGAGTGTGATTCAACATCAGTGCTGTTTTTTGGAAGGATGTTGCGACATTTCATTGATGACTCATTTAGTCCGAACAGTAGCACATCATAGCAGCTGTATCCAGGTATTCCCAGCAGTGATCAGAAGTGCAGAGTGACAGACATCAGCCTCAAGGTTGACTCAGGTCGATCTTGAGTGTGTGTGTGCGTCAGAGAAAGTGATTGCATCAGAGAGCGAGAGTGACACCCTTGCTCTGCCACTTGTCTCATGCGTCAAGAGCCAACTGTCTGTCTGTCTGTGGTAATCCCTGAAACTACAGCAGTATGAGGACACACCAGCTTTACATAAATCTACAAATAATAGAATAAAAGATATTATAATAATAACAGCGACTTAATGCAGAAGCTCTGGCTCAGTGTCCCCCCTGAGCCCCTGGGCCTGGACCAGGTAGTCCTGTTCAGTGATACACCCATAGCTATACATGAACTAGTATGAATTCCATTTGTTTGCCAAAAAGTAATTCACAGATAAATGAATGTACAGTGATGTTACTCATGTTTGGAGTCCGTCAGACCCCCAGATTAGGATTTGGGTTTAAGGTAGTGCTTCATTAGTAGTGTGGTTCCTAAATGAAACTGCTCACAACAAGGTCTGTGGATTATCTTGAGTAAGTGCATCGTGATTTCTGGAAAGAGACATTGCTGTCGACATTTTTTGAGCTTTGAGCACCACAAGCTGAGCGCCATCTAGTTCTACTATACTGAAGAGAAGGCAGACATCTCTATGGCCAATAAGGCATAACTCCAGCACTCAGCAGCTCACACCAAAACAATCTGGATTGTTAAATAGCACTACATGTTGGAGGCAAAATATGTGTTTTCGATTTGGGGCTAAAGTGTCCCTTTAAGTCTGTTTTTGAGCTGTTAAAAAGCCTCAGCACTCTCAGCTGAGATGAGTAATGCAATATATAAAGAGACGCAGTAAACGTGGGAGATGGAGCTGAAGGTGTGGACGGCTTTCTCCAGGTCAGAGGGTCAGAGAATTCATCTGAGTTTGACTCAGTCTTGATTTGGCAACCTAAATGTGTTTGTTTGCGGCCTTACAGTGGTGAGAGAAGTGCTTTAACCTACGTAAAAGTAGCAATACCACAGTGTAAAAATACAAGCAAAAGTCCTGCAGTCAAAATCTTACTGCAGCAAAAGTACATAAGTATTAACATCAAACTGTGCTCAAAGTACCAAAAATAAAAGTACTCATTATCCTTAATGGCCCATTTCATGATCATATATTGGACTGTGATTTCTGATGCACTGATGTGTAAACATCACATTAATGTTGCAGCTAATTTCTAGTACTTTATATGTTGCTGGACAGCATGTGAATTTCCCTCCTGGATAAATAAAGTTTTATTTTAATCTATAATAATAATACATCATAACTTAACATATGTGACTGTTGAACGCTTCTTTACAAAAATGTGTGCATGAAAATGCTGCAATAACATCCTCCACTTTTCTGGGAAGTCTCTCCACCAGATTTCTGAACTTGGCTGCTGGATTTTCATTCAGCCACAGGATTGTTAGTGAGGTCAGGGTGATAAGAGCCGGCTCTCAGGCGACATCCAAGTTTATCCTCAAGGTGTTGGACAGGGTTGAGGTCAGGACACTGTGTAGGCCGCTCAAGTCCTTTCACATCCGTCTGAGAAAAACACTGTAACATGGACCTGGCCTTGTTCATGGGAGCACTGTCATGTGGAAACAGGAGAGGGGCTTCCCCAAACTGTTGAGCATAACACATGAATGTGTACACAGTGATGTATGTGTGTGTAACTTAATAAAATACAATAATAATGCAATACAGCCAAATTTCATTCAGATATCCTTCGTAGATACAGTATAATGACTCAAATGCACAGCCAGTGTGCCGGTGTTTTCGGAACACCTAGCTGTATAAAACAGTCCTAAAATATATCTTGTCTTCCTGCAGGGGCGGAGCCAGACTTTGTAAACATGGGGGCTCCGGGTGTATGCTAATCCCCTAGGGAGATTTATTTCCATTTACGGCAGCTAAATACATTTGTCTTTGAGATAAAGAATGCTTAAAAATCTGTACACCATTTGGTAAAACATTATAGAGCAGGGGTGTCAAACTCACTTTGGTTCAGGGGCCACATACAGCCCAATTTGATCTCAAAAGGGCCGGACCAGTAAAACCACTGCAGTATAACCTATAAATAGCAACCCCTTCAGTTTCCCCTTTTTTTGTGTAAAGACATCCATGCTGACAATGCTCATCCATTTACAAAACAAATGATGAGCAGCCTGTGAAATCCTCAGAAAAATACGTGCATATTTAACAGTATGTCTCAATATTTCCACATTCCGTCAGTCTACTACTCCCTGTCATTACATGTACAGTTAGTCATGATTTTCCACTAAAGTGGAGGCTACTGAAGAAGCAGGTGAAGTCATCCAAACCATTTACAGTCTGAAGTTTTGTTAGTTTCTACTCACTGTTTAAATTGCTCTTGAAACCTCTCAGTCTTCACATGTGCATCAACATTAGGTGTGCAAACTCATCTAGTGGGCTGGACTGGACCCTTTGGCAGGCCAGGTCTGGCCCCTGGGCCGTATGTTTGACACCCCTGCTGTAGAGCCTACATCCTATTTTGTATCTAATTGTTCTCCATCTGTTTCAATCATTCTGAAAGCAACACACAGCAAATGTTAAGGATGACTTCTTTTTGCTCCTGTCACCTAAAAAGAGGAAAAAA
>JAPZEB010000017.1:7949027-7964764 GCA_029783705.1 Chaetodon striatus
CTGAACTCGATTCCTTTTTGTCCCTAGATCTAAAACAAAAACAAAAAAAAAAAAAAGACTGTTTGTCTGGTTTTGCTTTCAGCCAATCACCACAAGTGTTCTTCAGTTTAATGCAACATGTCATTGGCCCACTAACACATCAGCTGCAACCGAATTCTGAGTCTGTGATGTGGTGAAGTTGAGCATCATGAATGTGATGGAGTTCGGAGGTGCCACCAAAACTTTAGAAAATATGGCGATAGGGCCCGAGTATTGGTACTGTTGTTGTAATTTATACCCAGCCCTAGTTACACATTTCTTTTTCCCTTGAAACAAATCTATCAGGGTGTAACGTCATAGCTACAGAAGAAGACATGAATAAGAAGATGTAATAGAAAATACAAAAGTGCAACGCTTCCTCTTAACTCCTGTCACTGCTCAGACATCACTTCCTCCTCTTATTCCTTTCTTGAACAGTCAGTTTCCTAAGCAAATGTCAGGTTCATGCGTCTGGTGTGCTGTGGCAGTAGGTGGTGTCTGGCAGGCAGGGAGGCTGAACCAAGTTTGGGAACACCTGCAGAGCTGCACTCCGCGCTCCCACATTCAATTAGAGGATTTCTCAGGTGATAAGGCCAGCCAGCGGGGCAATATCCCGGGGATCCCGGCCGTCCCCTTTCCTCCCGTCCCTCCATCCGTCAGGGGCTCCAAATCCATTGTCAGAATTATGGCGCGCAGTTCAATAATTCAGATTAGAGCTCATGTTTATTAATGTCCTACATCTGTGCAAACAACGTGTCAAGCCGAGAGTTTATTGTAATTGCCTGAGCAAACAAAACCTGAAAGAAGCAATTTCCAGTTACAATGTGCTATGACAAGTAATGAGGCCATTGGCATTCCGCTCCCATCGTCGCCGCCGCTTCTTTTCATCGCCCCAGTATTGTGTGTGATAGATATTTTTATAAGGAATGAAGGTGCTGGATAATGTGGTGGCGCCACTAGAGGCAGGTTAGTGATTAAAGATAATCATCATTTTTCCCCCCTCCTGCAAGATCTTATTAGGTTTCCCTTAGCATTACTTACTCCGACTTCCACGTGGGAATGAACGGGCGGCCGTCCCCGCAATGACCGCGACTAGATGACAACTATTAATTTGCATTCTTGGAAGGAGGAAAAAATAATAATATTGCCTTGTGCCACCTGAGGGATGCACAGTGCCTCACAGTCACACTGTTTTGAAAGTAGCTGTTGCATAATCTGCCAAAGCAGCTTTAAAGGAGAGCTCTGAATAATTGGAATTGACACAGGATATCAACCCTGAGTTTCCTATCTGTGTCTAACATATTAGCCATCTCTGGAAATTAGCTATTATTGCGTAATTGAATTTTGGCTGCCAAATGTTTAATTAAATGGCAGTTGCAGGTTTATTGAATTCGCCCTGTATTTGTATAATGGCCGAGACCTGTGAGCAGATTATGGAAAAGTGCTGCGGTTTGATACATTTCCCCTTCCCTCTATGGCGTTTTAATGTGATCACAGTCTTTGTTTTCAGTCACAGATGGTTGAGAGCAACCAGGGGCTTGTTCGGCAATAGACAGCCGTGCTGTTACACTGGAGCTGATGGACCCATGAGGACTCAAGATGCCGATTGATGTCTCTACTTAGTATTGTGCGATGTACCTAAACTCATCTCTTTTGGGTTAAATAGAGCTATATGCTGCTGAAATGTGCCGGTGGAGACATTTATCTTGTCGGTGCCTCTATCTGGAGAATCAATGAAATATGTTTTTGCTTTTATACACTCCAATTAATCTCGTATAATGTCAGCTTTAAAAAAAAATACCAGGACAGATGTTATTTGGCTGGATTTATGTTTGGGAAGTGTTACATAATATGCCTATTTTTCTGGCATTGTCCCACAGCAGGTTTGTTACTGTCATGAGGGATTGTTCAGGCTGTTTTATTACTGTACTTTGGATGAAAACACCAGGAAGGCCAAGCTAACATCATTTTAGAAGTGAAATATCTTGCGCCAACCATACACTAACAGACTTTGGAAATTATTTTAAAGGCTAAAGTTTGACACCTTGTTTATCTTAAGACAACAAGAGTTTTCAGTCACACACTACAAGATTTTGCAAAGATTGAGGATCTTGCAGGGTCATTATTTTTAAGACTACGACCACATTTTATCGCTCTAAACTCCCTTTAACTCTTTGAAACCTGGAGTGACATCACTTTTCTTGTGCTGCTTTCAGACGCCTGTGCAAGTATTTTCAATCCTCTGAGCCCTGAGCTAATTGGTGCGATATCTTTCAAAAACATGGAAAAATAGAAAACAGGAGCAACTTGGTAAGAGATGACCAACAAATTGGGAAAAAAAACAAACAAACAAAGTTTCAAAAAATGTCAAAAATTGTGCAAAAAAAGGGAAAAAGCTAGGGAAGAACAAGATTTATGATTATCAATATTATGTTACATTATTATTGTCTACATACTTTTTCTTGGTCATTTCAATTTTTGTTTGTTTTTTAACTTTTTTTACTTTTTACAAATTTTCTTCTTAAATGTCTTTTTTTAAACCAATTTCTTGCATATTTTGTGGGTTGTTTCTTCTTTCGTTGCTTATTTCTTTCTTCCCAAATTGCTAACAGAATCAAGCTATTTTGCTCAGGTTTCAAAACAACCATTCCTGACATGTCCACAAAAACAAATAGTTTTAGAAACGCATGATAAAAGGCGTCATATGTCGACAGTATTCTTGTCAATACGGCATCAGTGTTATCCATTAAGATAAACTGTGTTTGCGCACAGACCTTACATTTTGGATCTTGTCACCCCAACTTGCTATTAGCCTCCGTTGGTTAGTTGTGCTATTTAAGTGGGAGGAGACCATGGAAATGAGAGAGGAAAATTATTTCTAAGTAAAATAAGTGCTGGTTGGTGGATAAGATACACGCTGAATCAAACATGTAACTCCATGTTTATTTTCTGCCTGGTTCGCTGCTTCCTGTTTAGTGCTGCAGAGAGCGCAGCTATTGGTCACTGACAACGTTCACGTTACTGAACTTCAGGATTTGCATGAGCCAAGACTTAAAAGCTTACAATAACATTAAAGTCTGATTTTGTCAGAACATCAAGATGATAAAAAGACTGACATAAGGCAGCAATGACTCAGTTTAATGACCACCTTATGCCAGGTTCACACTACAGGAGAGGAAATAATGGATTTCTGTGCACAATTCTCATTGTCATTTACAATCCAAGCTGACACCATACAACGCTGTGTCCGGCTATAATTGTGCTGACATTGTGTAGTGTGAGCCCGGCATTATACCAAATAATTATGATCAAAGAAACACATACCAACTGAGGTAAAACTCTCATGATCATATTGTGACATTTTAAGTTTGTCTATAACTGGGAAATTGCTCAAAGTCATCTGGCGAGGGCCATTATACACCAAACCGACAGTCAGCCGTCAGTCAATGTCAGACTGTCTGACCGTATATCTTCTAAGTTTTTGTGGTGTGTCCTGTGCTGTTGGCACGAGTTGACCCTTTATTTTTTGGCAGATTTAGCATGTTGAATAGGTGTTAGACCTGGCTCAGCGCACTAGAAAAGAAACAGTGAAGTGAGGAACGTAGACAAAAAGCTAAATTCATGAGGAAGTGAGACTGACTTTGAGATTTAAGGTTCAGTTTGTCATTCGAGCATGTTAAAAACATGAAGGAATAAATTTTGTTACTGAGGTCCAACAGCAGACAGAATAGATACAATTTGAAGACAGACCCTGTAGAAAATAATTACATAACTGAAAAGCCTGTAATAAATAGAATGCGTGGTTAAAAAACCAAGCAGTATTTTAACAAAGAAACTATGTTAGGTAGGATTACTTTTTATTTTTTGAGCTCTTAAGCAGAACCAATTCATAACTTAATTGTTTGTTTAAGTGTTGGCTAGTGCACGGTAAATATCATTTGTTCTTTCAGCATCAGGTTGTGTAGTTCATGTGCTAATTGGCTAACTAGCATCTCGAATCCATATTTTTAGTCTTGAAGTTTCCATTTTTTAATGACAAATACAGAATACTGCTGCCTGCTGGTATGGAGAGTTATTTCCTCTCACACTGGCGCACGCAGAATGTACATGCTGGTTGGTCTCAAGACCCATTTCCTGCTTAAATTTTCGCCATTATTATACTTCAGGAATCACAACCTCTATAATACTGATCATTGCACACTGCTCTGGCCTCCTCAGTGTTAACAGAGTAACGTGTGGAAGATGAAACATGATAAAAAGGCCTTTTTCTACACTTCCAATCTTTGTGTAGCAACCTGGAGGCTGCTCTGTCGCTCAAAGTGCTGTGTTAACTATACGCTAAGTGTGTGTTTACAGCAAATGGGGGTGGTGGTGGGGGGAGCAGCTCGCACCGTGACAAAGTGTTTAGGTTGCAACTCTGTCTGATGGCTCGGGGATTAGAAAATCCCTCTTATGATTGATAGATTTATTTGTCACTGCTGTCTGGACGCGAGCGGCTTACACCCTGCCAAAGCCGGGGACCATTAATCAGTGTAAATAACGCTCTTCTTATACACATATCAGGAGTCCGTACAGGGAGACATTTGACATGGGGGAACGGCGGCGAAAGCATATTTGCAGCAAACAGGCGTGTGACCGGATGATCAGAAAAGTGGCGTGCAGATGTTGGCGTGGAGTGCTGCTGACGCCAACCAAGAGGAAATTGGTATTTTTTGCTGTGGGGCTCAGGTTGTAGAGTTTGGGACAGTGGGGCGTGATTTGATTAATGGCTCTATATCGGACGTCCCCATGTTGAGGACGGCGTTTCTGAAATATCGATGGATTTATAATTTTGGTGATGACACAGGATTGCAGTTAAAATAGTTGTCCCACCTTTTCGGTGAAAGTTGCAGATAAGTTTGTCTCAAATTTCAATCAGCCCCAAAAATGCAACCCAATCCCCCCTTTGTGTGTTTCATGATAGCCGGGTGGTTATTACTCTATTAATTATCATTCTAAATACATCCAGGGCAAATACACATTGTGATGATTATCACACATGTTTAATGCACTGCATAACAATGGTCAAACATGTCTGCTGGATGCATTTAATCTCAGTCCATTGTTGTCCAAAGAAACAATCTGATTGGGCAACTTCTCCAGGGTATCACCTCACCCAGGGTTTGCTATTATCTTTGCATAAATGCACACCTTGTCATTATTTATTGCTTAATTAGCGCGCTGCTTAATTAAATCGGCATTAATCAAGGAGACAGAGGTGGCGCTTGGGGAACGCTTTACACATGTTAGCGATACTGTACTTTATTATCCAAGGAAACATAAATCAAGCGTCCCTCACTGGAATTAACTGATAACAGTTGGTTGTTAGTGGGGGGAAAAAAGAGTTGCGTCTGTGCTCAGGTATCACCACGGTGTAATAGAGGTTTGTCATAGAAGTGTACGTGGGGAGAGTGGGCAACAAAGGAGACGTTATCACCTCATTTCTCCCTGGCAACACAAAGAAAATTAAGTCTTGTGCTGCTGTACGTGCCAAAGGACAGAGAGGAAAAGGTGATAACATTACAATCTCTCCTTTCTAATCTTTCCCCAGAGAGTTAGAAACCTAGTTGGTGTTGACATCTGATCTGAAACATTGTGCCCACACACTCCAGATCTCTCCACAGCCACCAGAAGAAAATAACAACATACAAACCACAGATATGTAACACTGGCACGTTTTATGTCTATCATAACGTTTCTCAAGCCACATGGTGGACGGGCTGACTTTGTTGTCAGGAGACCTGCCGAGGCGTCACCTAGGCTAAACACCTCCCAAGCTGCAAACTACAGTTAGAGACCACCAGACAAACAAAACCAGGTGTGTTTTAGAACATAGAACAGAACGTGTTTTGTAGCAACTGGTTTGTGTTTTTCCAGCAATTTTTTGGGCTCCATTTGTGTGTGTCTTGTAGCAAATCCTAGGTGTGTTTCCACCGTTTTGTAGCCTCCGAAGGTAGGTGTTTTGTAGCAACCTGTCAGGGTTTTTCCATCAGCTTTTTAGGCTCCAAACAGTGTTTTGTAGCAACCTGTAGGTCTGTTTTCATCAGATTTTTAGGCTTCAAATATGGGTATTTTGTAGTGAACAGTCTCTGTTTTTCCATCAGCCTTTTAGGCTCCAGTTGTGGGTGTTTTTTAGCAATCCGTGGTAGTGTTTCCATCTGGTTTTTAAGCTACAAACATTGGTATTTAGTAGCGACATGTCTCTGTTTTTCCATCAACTTTTCAGGCTCCAGTAGTGGATGTTTTGTTGCAATCCATCACTGTTTTTCCACCAGCTTTTCTAGGCTCTAATTGTGGGTGTTCTGTAGCACCCAGTCAGTGTTTTTGTCTGGTTTTCAGGCTCCAAACTGTTTTGTAGAAGCTTGTAGGTGTTTTTGCACAAGGTTTTTAGGCTCTAAACAATGTTTTGTTGCAACACATAGGTGTGTTTTCATCTGGATTTTAGGCTCCAAACGTGGGTATTTTGTAGCAAACTGTCTGGCTTTTTAGGCTGCACTTATGGATGTTTTGTAGCAACCCGTAGGTGTTTTCGCTGCCTTTTTTGGCTCCATTTGTGTGAATTTTGTGGCAACCTGTCTGTTTTTCCATCAGCATTTTTAGGTTTCAAACAGTTATCGTATGTGTGTTTTCATCTGGTTTTAAGGCTCCAAACGTGGTCATTTTGTAGCAAACTTTCTCTCTGTTTTTCCATTGGTTTTTCAGGCTGCAGTTGCGGGTGTTTTATAGTGACCCACCTATGTTTTTCCACCAGCCTTTTTAGGGTCCAAACAGTGTTTCATAGCAATCTGTAGGTGTGTTTCCATTTGGTTTTTAGGCTCTAAACCTTGGTATTTTGTAGTGACCTGTCTTTGTTTTACCACCAGCTTTTTTAAGCTCCAACCAGTGTGTTGTAGCAACCCGACGCTGTGTTTCCATCTGGTTTTAGGCTCCAAATATGAGTATATCTGCAGCAACACATTTCTGTTTTTCTATCGGCTTTTCAGGCTCCAATCTGAGTTTTGTAGCAATCCCTCTGTGTGTTTTCATCTAAGAGTTAGACTTCAAATGTAGGTGTTCTGTAGTGACTCATCGCTGTCTTTCCAGCAGCTTTTTAGGCTAAATTTGGGTGATTTGTTGCAACCTGATGGTGGGGATAGTGCCATGAAAAGCAGTTGTCTTGAACAAAGACATCGCTGCTTTTCCTGCTGAGATTGTAACTCCCAAACACGATATTTTCTAACCTAAACCAAGTGGTTTTTGTGCCTAAAGCTAACTATACATTAACCACAGTCTTATAGGAACATAAAGTTTCAGCGTATCCACCACACAATAGCATGCACAAGTAACATATCCATAGTTGCACAAACGTTCAATGCCAGTATCTTTTAGCGATTGGGTTGCTCTCAAAGTTTGTCCAAATTTGTTGAAAAGCCCCAAATACATTTGGTTGGATTTTCTGAGAAGTCATCCACATACAGATGAGCATGCTCAAACACATGAATCATTTTTAATTTGTTTCAAAAATTTGTCATCTATGGAGGGGAAAAAAAGAAATAAATAAAACCAATCTGTGAAAAGACATTTGAAGCTGAAAATGGTATTTGCTCCCTGCTGCATGTGTGGAAGTGGTAGACTCTGCAGGCTCCTCTCCCCTCACTCTCTCAATCTTAATGGAGAGGAGACAAGGAGTGCTCCCCTGTGGAGAGGGAGAGATAGGCGTGGGGAGGGCGGAGGGGGGAGTGTGAGGCGGAGGAGAAGGGGGAGGGAGGGAACTGACTGGAGGAGTCATCTCTGTGTAATTAAAGCTGTTTTAATGGGAGGTGCCAGGCATTGGAAGGGAGGTCAGTCCCGACGGAGACGAGCCCCAGAACAGCCAGCCCCGTGCCCCCCTTGTCCCGCGAGGCGAGGTGGGCGCAAACTCTTCTTTTAGCCCGCTGCCACTAAGAGGATTTCACCGCCGGCCCTCATGGGGAAGGGCGCTTCGGTTAGAGGGGAAGGGGGATACGAATGGGAGCCCCTGCTATGGCACCATGGAAAGCCCTGATTAACTCCCCTCCGCCAGTCCAAACCCCGCCATGCAAATGAAGGCAGCCCGGTGCTTTTATGAAGGGGGAAGCGCTTGTCAGTCAGGCTTGGCCGTCCCTTGATGTGCTTCCATTGTAATTCTAGGTGTGCTGGTTGTACCGTCTTAGATAGGAGCGCAAGGTTGATTCATCCCCATAGGATTGTTAAAAGGTGGATCCGCTAAGTTTTCAAAGTGACTCAAACGGGGGGGAGGAGAGGGGTGGCTAGCACTCTCTTGTCAGCTCTTTCTTAGCCCATCACAGACACTGGTTTTGAAGATTTTGCTGTCTGACTTTGTGATAATACATAATGGGGATTCTTTGACAGTATAGCCGTCCCTTGAGGAAAGGAGATATGTTTGCACCCTGAAGGTATGGTCTGTGCATCGTTCACAGTCATTTAAGTGCTCTATTGAGCGAGGCTTCTCCCTTTTCATTAAGCGTTTCCACAGCCATTTGTAGGCAGATTCTTTACACTGTTAATTGCCGCTGTATAAAAGAGGTCAGTTGAAATTGGGCACCTCTCAGTGTTTAATGGAATACAAATAAAATATATCAGGGCGTTTAATAAATAAGCACGCAGCAAGTGTTGCCAAAGAAATCTTTGGGGTCATGGATTCACATTTCCAACCAGATTCACTTCCATCTACATTGCGTTCTTTGGTCTTTCTCATGAACCCTTTGGATGCTGCATGAGAGCTAATTTGGAGATTTACTTAACCCTCCAAGCTGGCTGCAAAACCAGTGTGGGAGAAAAAGGCACTTCGTTTAGGAGCACACTGTAAATTAGTGCCGGGAGGTATGTTGCAGTTTTCTGGGGTCACACACACAATTTTCTCTCGTCCTATTCTCCGCCTGTCACAGATTGTAGCTTAGCAACCTTTATAATGAGCCCTCCGTGACCTTGACGGGGCTTTTCCTTCTGCGCCGTCCTCCTCTTAATCACTGCCAATTCCCTCCAAATTTGACCATCATTAGGGCGAATGTGGAAGCCAGATTTTAACTCGGCTTTCCCTCAAACATGCCAATAATCCTTCTGACCCGCTGGGCTCGTTGGATCTACATTTTCTGACATCTTCTTTCTTGAGCGTGTTAAACATCTAAGAAACAGATCAATCTACTTTATGGTGGTAAAACTCTGAAGCAATCACTACACAGACTTCATTTCCTTTCTTACTCCACTCACTAAAGCAGTTTCTCATATAAACTCTGGACAATGTCAGGAGAATCTGGTCCATACATTGTCTGGAATGTCCCTTTTACACACGCAACCTGGTGTCACTTCCAACTTGTCAAATATAGACACTTAGCCAGCAGCCCTTAGCGTCAGGTACTGATCCATAGAGCCTCCCACCAACCGTATCAACACACAGGAGGAAGTGTCCATCTACTGCTAGCTAACATTACAGCTCAGCCAAGGAGGATGCCATTAATGGTTACATCTTGCCATGTCACAAGCACAAACCTCCTTCTGCTCCAACCCGGTCTCACTCCCAACTATTTTGAAAAGAGACTGTGTGCATTTAACAAGCAGAAACTGTACATTTCCTGTGAAAATGTGAGTTTATTTTGAAAAGATACAACACATGCAACAAGCGTTAATTGACGCACCTTCCCCGAACGGACTTTGATGTTTAGGGCCACCAATCAAGCGTCGCTATTTGACGAGTTGGGCGTGAGAATGTGTTGAAACATGTAGCACATAAAAGGAGATTGTTTCAAAAGAGTTTTCACTTACTGGAAATACTTTGTTTGGTTTCGGCAAGGGGTGGCACCTGGGTAGAGCGTGCAGGCGGCAGTGCATGACACGGATTACACTGTGGTCTTGTAGTCAGTTTGCAATTTGGTCAAAACAGAGTCCTTTGCGATTTCTTGTACTAAATTGATCTGACAATTTCAGATTGTCCCTTCCCAACTGAAGTTCCCCAATCTTATCACCTCCTCAGTTAGACATCTCCATTGTCGTCTTTGCATGGAGGGATTACTGAACTTGCCTACAGGAACAGGCTGAAGGGCTGAAAGTGTAATGGGACCCTCTAGCCCTTACCTGAAAAATATCACTCAATTCACACATACTGACCAGGACGAGATTAAAATGACCACAAAGAGAGGCAAAGGAACTGCAAAGAGACACAAAATAAGTACAAAAAAGGGCAAAGAAAACCCCCACATTGACACAAAACTGCAAATAGATATATTACAACTACAAAGAGATGCAAAACAATGGCACAAAAAGAGGCTAAATAAGTACACAGTATGTGTGCCTTGCTCTCACACGGGGGCCAATGTATGACTTTTCCTCTTCGCCCTCATAAGATTATCTTCTTTCGATTTTATCCTATTCCATTGGACAAACCATGTACTAGGGAGCTGGCAGGTTAAAGTCTGTTTAATGTCCGATCCAACTCATTATGACATTCATGTTCTCACATACAGCTCCTCTGGGTAAGGTATATATAATTCCAGGTTTTCAGTGCATGTGTGGAAGGGGCTTAACAGCCATCTGTAACAGTGAATGTAAGAGAAACATGTGCTCTTCTTCACCCCTGGAAGAGCACTAGTCTTCATTTTAGGAGAGGACTTGAAATGAATCGATGGCAACTCTCCCATCTCCCGCATTTGTCATTTGTTAACGCACTTGACCTCATAATCAGAGTGCCGGCGCAACAAGGCAGCAAACAAGTTATGTCATGTTATCAATTTATCCAACATGACAAAGTAATAACAGCAATAAATGAACATGTACTTTGGAACGGCGGCGTTGCAAATTGAAATGCCGGAGTGTGAGATGTGCCTCTCGCCAAAAGAAGGAGCAATGAAGATGATGGAAAATCTAATATGAAGGAAGACAAGTGTTTACATTGCAGCTCTGTGCGTTTTACATCCTAAGTACTCTCCGTCTCTTTGTTAGCATCCCCAGGGCTGCTTGCATTGTTAGCAAAGAATTGAGTTATAGTTCCAGTTCTACGCAAGAAGAGGAGCACTGTGAATGTAGCGAATAAAACACGATCTGGTGAAACAATACTGCAAATTGATATCATTTGGTTGCATTTGGTTGATTTTGCACAGCCTGTTGGGTGTGTTTTTTCACTTCAGTTGGTTCCAGTTTGAGAGTCTAAATCAATCCATCAATCACAGAAGAAAATGATTTCAAAGACGGTTCGACTCAAGCTGGAATACATCTCGATACATATTTCATGCCTCTGACCAACCTCTGAAGTCACTCTCATTTGACATCAATTCTCTGTGCAGTCCACAAAGGCCTCTGGCAGTTCACCTGCACACAGGACAGGCTGGCCGGCTCATACACCGCCAGTCCTTCTTTATTCTCAATGCCCCGGGCGCTTCACAGTTCAGCAGCTCTGCACACCAAACAGCACATCAGCCTGACAAATACAGAAGACTGAGAAAACACCATGTTCTCCGCTGTGTTTATTCACACGCTGCAAGAGAGCCAACAGACCACATGTAGGAGTCACCTGGAATCATGAAAGGAGGCATCGGGGGAACTTATAGCCAGCTTGAATCCCCTGTACACCTGCAGGTCTGGGATCAGATCAGGCCAGAGACCTCTCCTCCTCTTTCCTGTGTGTTTTTGTAGAGGAAAAAGTAGACTGATGGAAATCATCAAAGAGCAGAGTGTTATAGTCATTTTGTGTGGATATCTATCTTAGTAAGGGACTTTGACTAGATTACCTTTATCAGTTGTTCATTGAGATTTTAATGTCAGTAGCTTCCAGTTAATGTTGGGGCCTCCATTAAAAAAAAAAAAGCTATTGATACATATCTTTTAATCCTCCAAAAAAAACTAGTTTTAATACTGATCAGGGTTGATTCTGAGGCAAAAATTGTAATGTTTGACAAGATTCTTACCGAAATTGACCGATTAGTACATTGTTTGCCTGAGAAGTAACTTCTTGTGATTGCACGCCATTTTCTACAACCTTCAAACTAATATGGTTCTGACTATGACCTCGATCTTTGACGAACCTCAACCAAGTTGTTTCAGGTGCCTAAACCTAATCAAACCATTGAGGTGACAGATCAGAAATTCTCCTGACATTGTTTTTTTTTTGAGTGGAGAAATTGTTGCTGTATTTTGGAAGGTTACAAAAACATATCCCAGAGTGTGCAGGACACCTTTACAGCTTGAACTGAAATGTGTTTATGTCATTGGAGTGCAGATGTAAATGCATCTGAAATGCACCAGATGGATTGTTTTCCAATCAGCCAAAGCACCTCAAGATGTGGTCATGTGGTCTCCCTGCAGGTAGATGATATGGACCAGAGTTTAAAGTTGGTTAAGATGTGGAGGACCTTGACAGTGGCCCTTGCCTCAAACGTAAAATCTATACATTTCACATTTTCAGAAAAATCTGCTTCAATGCTATTAGCATTAGCAGTTAGCAAGTGGTTTTGCTAATAGTGGTATGTTCTCAAAACAATGTGGTAATAATTTATTGATGGGCGAATGCTTCTACCTTTTTTTTAATTAATTATTTTTTTATCTTAGGGGACAAATGTACAACTTTAAATGGTTGTATTTTTTATTTATTTTAAATATCCTCCGAACCCCAAATCCTGAGGGCGGATTTACATGTCTACATGTTTAATTTTGCAATCTGGACTAACTAGATCATGTAAAAAATTAAATTCTGATCTTCTGCATGCATTATCATAGTGAAAAAATATGGCTTTTTTCAACCCGGTCTCACTCTGAAGTCATCGAAATCCAGTGCTTGGACAGTGACTTGCAGCATCAGACACGGACAAAAAAAAAGCCATCATTTAAAGTTGCCATGATTCGCGGCCAGTTGCCGTTATTGCCCTGGAAATTAACCTGATTCCTGTCTGATATAGTGGTGAGTAGGGTGGATGGGTCCAACAAACATCGACTTTCACCCAGGAGAGTGGTGCTTGCGTACCATAAGATTGTAAAGCCAAACCCTGTTCTTTTTTCCAAAACCTAACCACATGCTTTTTTTGCTTAAACCCAACCATGTGTGTTAGTTGCTAATGTAGTGCTTTTATTTTGAAAGAGACTGCATGTGAACAGTAAATTTCCTGTGAAAACGGAAATGTATTTCGACAGAATATGATGTATGTACCAGGCAGAACTTGACATGGCGTCTCAAGGACGTCAACAACCAACGCACCCAGGGTACCTTGTGTGTTGCATCTGGACATGGAAAGTCCATGACCCAACGTCGATGTGTGAGAAAGGTCGGAGTGAGAATGTGTTGCTTTTGAACGCTCCAGGATTTCGTTTTCAACTTTTAACTTTCATACACTAAAGTTTTTAAAATTGCTTTATTTGGAAAAGCTGTCAATTTATGCACACATTGCTAATGCCTGCACTGTGCATTGTTGTAATGTCATTGTTGTAGTGTTTCATTGGCTCCAATTGCTACATTTGGTGTGTAAATTTAAAAAAATATGGGTATTTGTGGTGCACTTTTTTCTCAGTCACTTATACAGGTGCAAGAAAACAAATATTTGTAGCTTTAGGGAGGAGCAAGTTAAAAAAAAAAAAGCCACCCGCCTCCGCTGATAAATAAAGTACAGTCTTTTTGTTTGTTTTAAGCTTTGCTTTAAATTTAGCTGCCACATGCATCGTTAGTAAAGAGTTCCTGGAAACAGACTATTTACTCTCAATCTGATTGGCTGTCAGTGAAAATTAAAAACTTTAATTATACAGCAGCTAGCACGTGAGGAGGGAGGGGGGAGGGTCTGTTGAACACAATGTCTAAAAGTATAATAATGATGACAACAGTGATGACCAGCGACGATGACCAGTAATTATTTGCATGTCATTTAACACCTGCTCTCTCCCACTCATGCCACCACCAGACCTCCCAACTTCCATCCGCAGCCTCAAACAGGATCTGAAGCTAAAAGTATACCCTGTCATCTTTAGCTTGTAATTGCTCGACTTGCCGTTGCCCCTCCGTTCTCCCGGGCTCCGGCAATTACAGAAAATACAATGTGGCTTGGCTTTTTCTCGCGGGCTGTAGAATGTATATACTAATTCGCAATAAAGTGCTACAGCTGTCAGTGCATTTTCTGCTCGGTTACTTCAATAAATTGGAACTCCGAGTAGGGAAAAACGTGAATATCGTATTATGTGCTTCCCACACTAGACGTGGGGACTCCTCTCGCAAACACAATTTGAACAATCCCATTTTCCTCAGATGAGAAAATGTGACTTGTCGTGGCAGAGATAGACAAACGCGGATGCCTCGGCGCCCTAATAATGGATTTCACTTTCAGGAAACAATTATTACGGACTAGAAATAAAACAGCACAGTTCTGATAGGTTTCAAATTATGTAAATTGACAGGAACAAAAGTGTTTGATCACAGTTCGTCTTTGTCTTTTAGAAGTGACCTGCTTCTTTACCTTATTACACATATTGTCAAAGACTGGTGATGTGTACGCTGTGTCGCTGTGTGATCCGTCCCCTG
Source organism: Chaetodon striatus (assembly GCA_029783705.1). NCBI lineage: Eukaryota > Metazoa > Chordata > Actinopteri > Chaetodontiformes > Chaetodontidae > Chaetodon > Chaetodon striatus. Next base: position 7,963,591 of record JAPZEB010000017.1, read on the forward strand.
GCTTGACCCTTACCCATGATGCTTAGAACAGCTTCCTCATTGTTTAGTATCAATGATGGCCGGGGCCAGCTGGAGGGTCAGCTTCCAGATGATTAGCCATTTCTCCCCCCCCCCCTACCCAGTCTCCCTTTCTCTCTATTTCTCAGAGCTGCTGTCATTCACATCTGTTCCCAATGGCTTGTTCGGCTTGGAATCTGAGCCGGCCAGCATCCGGAAGCGCCGCGGCCGCAATCCAGAAACGGTGCCGGAAGCGTCTGAAATCAAGGCTCTAATGATGCCACTGCATAATGCAGGATCTGCAGGGTGATGATGATGCGGGGAGGAGGAGAAAAGGAGGGGGGGAGAGATGAGGAAAGAGGGGGTACCCAGCAGCCAAATGAAAGCAGAAGGACTGAGAGGGAAGTGGAGCCAGAGTCAGTGTTAGCAGTGTTGTTCTGTAACTGCATGGCGTTAACAGCTGCCCCTGCCATTAACACAATGGGAGAGAGAAAGAGAGAGCTCCTTGTTAGGGATCATTTATTAACTGAGATCATCTTTTCGTTAGCCTTGGGGTAATGACTAATGTCAATGGCAAATTTCACAGTTGTCTAGAGAAATGAATTAGATTTGCAATAAAAGGCCCCTTGGCTTGTTGTACATGCTCATTTGCTGGAGTTGGTGAACTTGGAGAACTGTAAAGAGACCAAGGTTCCTGGCTTAATATCCTCTCGCTTCTCCCCTCCTCCCCCTCGCCAGACACTGACCTTTTTCTCTCATTATGAGGGAAAAAAAAGGGATCTAGATAAAGAAGCGTTACAGTATGCGCCATAACATCATTACGTCGCGTTCAGCAATGCAAATGAGACCTATAGATTGTGGCGTAACCGCCGATGTGAGCGTTTAGCGCACACACACAAGCTGCGTGGGACCCGACCCTGACAGACTCGATTCAGCTGTTTGTGCATCTGTGTCTGCGCAGTTCAAAGATTAAGACTCGGGCGTATTCTTTAATCCGCCCATTGAGCAGTAGCAGAGTGTGGAGACAGAATGGAGTGGGTACAATGACCCCCCGTTGGTGGCGACTCACGCCATCTCCGACGCTGCTGACGGCACCACAAAACCGGCCCTCACCTACGTGCACCCCCCTCCTCTGTGACCCCCCCTTACAAAAGAACCTGTCAGGATGGTACCCCCC
>JAPZEB010000017.1:7993568-8005312 GCA_029783705.1 Chaetodon striatus
CATGATACATTTCTATTGATTGGTTAGTAGACGTCGATCGTAACAGTAGTCACAGAGTGAGATGGTCATCTCAAATTTCTGACACTGTCAGAATTTTATCCCAGGCTGTCTTTGATTGCAAGACCGTGACAGCCATCGTTGAATCTCTCTCACTGTATGACGTAGGACCACCGTTTTAGAGCCATAACCCAAGATATCGCCATGTTTCTTTCGTGACGGTCATCTTTCGTCTGGGACAGCCCAGCATACACCGTAGGATTTGAGCCTGTTTTAGAAATGTTGTTTGAGTCCAGCTTGTGCTGTATCTGTAAATCATCTGTGATGTAAAGCCAAAGCTCTCACTTTGTCTGTTCACACTGTAACATCTGAACATCAAGCCACAACCTGAGTGCTCACACTGTATGTGTACGATTGAACATAAAGCAGCCCGTCGGCCCCTGCAGACTGTTCTAGCTGTTGACAATTGTCAAGACAGATTAATTTGGAGACTCCAAGGCAGATAGAAGTTTGTTTGCTTGCAGAGGTCTGTAACGTTACATCGGTGCAGTTAACAATAACGCGTGACTGCGAACACTCATATTGGTCATGATAGGAGGAGAAGGAAACATCAGAGTGGTGTGTATGCTGTTGCCACAGGTTGCCCAACCTGGCCTCCATATTTTCTGTCCACATGACACATCATGTCACCATGACACTTTCAGCAGCTCTGTTTGCAACTCAGCACAGTAGCAGTGAGGGGAAAAAAAGGCACTGACCTCATGGCTCTGCTTCAACTGTGCAAGATCTCGGTGATGGTCAACCAAAATTTCTGACATGTCAGATCATCCAAACTGGGCCACAGTTGGCTCAAAGATTGTGTCAGAAACAGGCTGAAATCTTACAGGGCCTTATAATGTCAGTTAACATTGTGACTTCTCTACTCAGTGTTAAAAAAAGATGACTAACTTGCATGTTTTTTTGGGTCTAGGTCCTTGAATGCACCACCACAGCAGAGCATCAGCCCTTCAGGACTATGACAGAGCCATAGTAGGAAGTAAGTGGCTACATAGTGAAGCGATAAATTATATTTTAGTTGAGTATGATGGGGGGAGGGACTGGCTTCATTTCTATATCTTACAGTAAGTGTGCATATGGACACAGATGTGGGGAAGAATCTGCGATATCTCTCCTTCTCTCGACTCCCTGGGTTTCAAAACAAAACCTTCTAATTTTCACAAGTCTCTGTCTCACCATCCACATCACACATGTCATTCGAGCACATGTTGCTTTCAGTGACTTCTTTACAAATCAGGTATTTGTCACTTTTAATGAACATTACTTCACACCTGGCACGAAGACAATCTGCCGTACAGATGTACGTTATTCCAGCGCTTCAGCTGCAGCTTGTGTTTGGACCCCGAAGATTCAAAAAGGTGTTATTTTGTTAGAGGAGGATATATTTTTAACACCATCCGACCATCAAAAAGCTGAAGATGTAAGAGGAGTGGATGGAAGAAAACAGTTACTGTATCAGATTCATTGGGTGGAAATGTAATTAACTGCAAATGAACTGGCGCCTGATACTTCAAAATGCAACCAAAGCAGCACTTTGAAATTCTCACTTTGTTATCTGCTCTTTAGAAAGAAAAATAGCCATCTTTTTCTGCTGATTATCCATTTAAAAAACTATTTATTCAATTCATCTTTAAAAAGACAAAACATTTTCCTTTCAATACACATATTTTTAACTGATATCAACATCTGATTGAAGCAACAGAAAAACATGTCAACAACAAAACAGACCCCGATTGTCCTACTTTATGGCTCATTTTGCCAATTAAGGATAAATTATTTCATTCTGTTATTTTTTGCATTACAGATTCAGATGAACCTTTAAACGACACTATTCAAATATCTAACAAGTATTGGATGGACTGCTTTAAAATTTAGTGGGATATTTATTAGGATGAATCCTGATACCTTTATGGACCTTCTTGGCGCCATTAAAATGACGTGACTGTACAGGCTGCTCTCATGCAGTGTCCGTGTGCATACCTATGAAAAGTAATGCACCAGGATTCGTATATAACCCATGTAAACATGAGCCAGTCATTCCTTTATAACCAGGGAAGGCTGCGATCATGCAACAAAGGCGCTGATGGGAGTAAAGAAGTCGTGTAAAGAGCATAAGTCCATGTAAGGAGTCAGGTTGGGGTGGTGAATGGTTCAAGCAAACACAGGACTGGTGTTTGGATCCCATGCAGGATCAAGTGAAGTTTGAGTTATTTTAGGTATGTCGTTAACGTGTTTCTTTTCCTAAATCTAACCAATGTAACTGTACTCGCCTAAACCTTACCGACGTAAGTGTACGTTATGTACAAAACTTTAATTAGGTATGTAATATGATGATGCCTGAGCCTAACCTATGTAACTTTGCGTGAAGTACGTGACCTGACCACACCCAACGATGTTTCTCTTCCTCAACCTAACCTACGTAACTTTACGTTAAGAACTCTAAGCCACAATGTCCAACCATACTTTTTTCCCTAAACCTAATCTACGTTACTTTACTTGCTTAAACCTTACCTACCTAACTGTATGTTATGTACGAAATGTTACTTTAGGTATGTAACTATGTTTATTTTTCTAAACTTAACCAACATAAATTTACTTGCTCAAACTTACCCTACGTAAATTTAATTTCCCAAACCTAACCTACGTAACTTAACTTTTATTTTTTAATAAACCTAACATATGGAACTTAACTATCTTAAAGCCAACCTACTCAATTTTACGTTAAGTACATAACGTAAAAATGCCCAACATTGTTTTTTCTTTTTTTTTTCCCCTAAATCTAACTTGCGTAACTTTATGCTAAGTATGTGACCTCATGGTAACTATGTAATGTGATGACGCCCAGACATGTTTATCTCTCTAAATCTAATCTACGTAATTTAACCTGCCTATGCCTAATCTACGTAACTTTATGTTAAGTCCCTCACATGACGACGGCCAACCATTATTTTTTACTAATCCTAATCTACGGATCTTTCCTTTCGTAAAGCTAACCTATGTAATTTTAAGATAGCATGTAATGCAACAAACTTAATCTACGTAACTTTATGCCAAGTATGTTACATCATGGTAAGCCTGAAGCCCAGCCATGTTTATTATTTGAATTCAACCTACGTAACTTTACCTTCCCAAACCTAACCACCATATTGTCACTTTAAGAATGTGATGACGCCCAGCCATGTTTCTTCTCCTAATCCTAACCTATGTAACTTTACTTTCCTAAACCTAAACTATGTAACTTTATGTCAAGCTTGTAACATGACCACGGCCAACCATGTTTCTTTTCTCAAACCCACCCTACATAACTTTACATTAAGTGCATAACTTTGTACATAACATGACAGCGCCATTCGTGGGGCGCTTATTTATTAGATATCATACAAACTGTTGTATGTACATTTCCATAGAGTTGTATGTGCATTGGTATTGGTATTAATAACCATTTGATGGAATACCGTAGAACTGTATGTACATATTTATACTGAAACATTTTTTTTATCCACCCCTCAATTTGTTTTTATTTATAATTAGAATTGTGGCCGCATGGAGCCACTAGTGTGGCTGTAGACTTAATTATTCCAATTAAGGATAAATTATTGCTCAGTATTTTTTACATCACAGCTGCGGGTGAACATTTTTCTTCCCCAGCAAACTGTAAAAACCTTGTCCAACAGTGTGCACTGATGCTCAAAGCCTGCACTGTGTTGGGCACGGGGAGTTTCCTCCTCTGAAACCAGAGGCGGAATATAAACAGCGGGCATCCATCCATCAGTGTAGAGCAGATGAATCGGTGTGATTCTGTTAAAGGGTTGTAGGGGTAGGAGGTGGCGAGAGCTGGGCCCTAGATTGTATGATAAAGTATGGTTCGCAGATTAAAACAAATAGGACCAAATGAGTAATCGGGCCCTTGCTTCCCCCGATACGTCCCTCACAACAGAAGTACCATTGCGCTGAGAGTGTATGCAGACGCTATAGTCTGGTCATGAGGTAATGCGAGCTTGTTTTGGGATAGGTGGTGGGCGGGGGGGTGCCGGCAGTGTAATTTGTTCTGTCTGGCGGAGGTATGTTGTGTTGATGAGGATGGGGGCCTTTGTACACTTGCTCCCAGTACGATTCCAGTCTGGGGCTGCAGGGCCTCCGGTGGCGGTAACAGACCCACATCCCTCTGCCATGTGAGCCCACAGAGGCCTCCACCGGTAGTCCTGAGTGTGAGATGCATAGATAACACACACACACACACACACACACACCCCTGGCAAACAATGTTTCCTTCACTCACAGTTAAACATTTTCTCTGACAAGTCGGAGAGGTATTTTTCCTCCCTCCACCCCCCCCAGCCTCTGCAACCTGGGCTATTTTCCTCAAACAGCCTTCTCTGCAGCAGCCGGCCCCGGCCCTGGTGTCAGTTATTTCATGGTGACAGGGAGAGTTAGGCCGACATGTGTTAGCGCCGAAGCCTCCCTGCAGTCGAGTCTGGCGGGGCTGCAGCTGATGAGAACAGACAGCCAGGTAGATCCACAGGCGCGATAGAAGTCAACGGAGGATTTCTGGGCTTCTCGAAGGGTTTCATCAGTGGAAGATTTCTGGGTCCCTCAAAGTGTTACATCACCCCCACTGCAGTGATATACAGTAATAGATTGTGTGCCTGTGTAGCAGCATAAGTCCTGAGAATGTGAATTCTTTTTCCATTAAATATACAGTTTTGTGTTGTTTTAGGTGGATCAGCATCTTTTCCAATTATTTTAATCTCTTATTTAGACCATACAACATTGTCCCTTATTTTTCTTTTCTATTCTTTAGTGTTGGTTAGCACACACATATTACAAGTAGAAGTTAACATGCTTTGCATCCATGCATGTTGATAAATGTGTTCGCTAACAGTTGCCTATCACATGTCTTGCAGTTAGGCAGCAACATTAGCATAAATTTGGAGTCATGTTTGTGGTCACCACCAACTCCTGCTGCTCTTGAGCTGCTAAATGTTATAGTTTGCTAACTTTGCCATTTTTTTTCACAGCTGTCCCAATAGTATCATCATTGGCACGGCCTGTGTTTGGCCCAAAAGCAATTACTTTATGTTTCCTAAGAGTGTACGTCAGTCGCCCTTTTGTTTATCAGTTCATTTGTATCAATCTGCTCAGTGTGACAGCTCGCCATGACCACCCTCTGCTTTGCAAGCACTATATTTTGTGTGATTTCCTACCAGTGCTATGCTGTGAAGAATTAGGGCAGAATAAGCTACACAAAAAATAGTCATTGTCAATTAACTTATTATTAGCTACTGTATGACATTTGATTGGGAGTTACTCAAGAACTGACCATTAACTAATAGTTTGTAACTCATTCATTCCTCATTAGTTCCTTAGTAACTACTTGTTTTTGTGTACCTACAGTAATTGTTAAGTGTTACTACGTAAAAGTGGCAATACTACAGGGTTAAAATACTCTACTGCAAGTGAAATTCCTGCATTAAATATTTACTTCAGTAAAAGCACAAAAGTAGCCTACTAACACCGAAATATACTAATGTTTTGATAGTGTATGCTTCATTTCTTCTATTATTGTAAGGCAGCAAAACTTGTGTAGCTCCTGAGACAAGACAAATTTTCCTATGGGTACAATAAAGTATATTTATCGTATTATATTGTATCACATCGCATCGTATCGTATCGTATCGTATCTCCTCCACAGCTCTACCTTCTTGTCAAATATGGTCACTTCTACCTCCCAAAATCCAAGGTGGCAATGACCAACTTGCCAAACTCAAGGCTTCAAAATGTCCACAAACCAGTGGATGACATCACATCCATTGTTTTATACATTCCATGGAGTAAATGCAACTGCCTAAACAAGACAGGAATGTCTTTGTAAAGGTACAAATGTGGAATGCGGGCACAGAGATGTCTTGCCTTCGTGTCGTATCGTATCATATTGTATCGTACTTTATCGAATTGTGTTGTATCGTATCGTTTCACACCAAATTGCATTGTACTGATCGTATCGTATCGTATCGTATCATATTGTATTGTATCGTATGGGACTACTCAAGTAGATTATAAGTTCCTCAAAAGTGTATATCAGTAAATGTCCTAAATCACTTTTCACCACTGGATTTTACAGGTGTTTGTGCTGGAATAGGATTGTATTTCTTTTTGTATAAACAACAACTACCATAACTACTTCGTTGAGAATAATTTCCATCAGTAGAGGCCAAATTTTTATTGACTTTAATTTAATGAATTGGAAATATAAAACTGGAAAGACCCCATAAAACAGCAAACTTTTTATATGACTAGTTACTTCTCAAAGAAACTACTTTCCTGTGTGAGTAACTTTCTCCATCACGTTTGGTAGTTGACTTCACTTTCTCACAAAAACTGACTCCTGCATATTCCTTTTGAAGCAGCTTATTTACTCCCCCTCTGCCCCTCTTCTCTCTCAGCGAGGAATGAAACGATCCCGTCCGCTGAGAATAATCAGACTCATGTTTGTATACATTTCAGCGAGCGTGCCTGGCTGTGCATGTTTCATAGCTCGTTGCTTTTCCTTCCTCATGTTGTTATATGAGTCACTGCTGTTCTGGGGTTGCAGTAAAATGTCTTTTCAGGGAATGTAAAGGAGGAGGGTGGGGTTTGTGACTGGAGGGTTTGGACTGGGAAGATTGTGGTCGCACTGGGAAGCTTACAGGTGTGAAGTCAAAGCTGGGCTTTGCTGGGAAAAGTTCAGTTTGACTTTCCCTGGATAAATAAAGGTTAAAAAGAAGAAGTGTGTGTTTGTGGCTGTGTGTGTGTGTGTGTGTGTGTGTCTGTTTGAAGCACTGCACCTTTGAAGGCGGCCTGCCTGTGAGCTGTCAGTGGGTCCCGGGGTGGGAGGCAGCAGGGACGAGGTTAAGTGCAGCTTTTACACGCACGCAGCGAGGGAGAGGATGAGGGCAGCGGTGGCGGCCTGGTGCCTAGGATGAACTGAGTAAATGTGTGTTTATGTGTGTGTGTGTGTGTGGAAGAAGGGGGGCTGGGGTCGTAGCCAGCAGCAAGGTTAATGCAGAGATCCTTTCACACACAGCCTGCCTGCTTTTTCTTTGTCTTTCTGTCTCAAAGAGGTAGATGTAAAGACACACACCATAGGTTCAAAGCTGAATCTTTTATTTGAAGTGAAGGCCATATTCTCGGCTTCATTAGGCTGGACATTCAGTTCTCACAGGAGCGTGCAGCCTCTGATACTTCAAAACTTTAACTGATCAGGTACCATTTTGTCACATATATTGTAAAAGTAAAAGAAAACACTCCGGCGATGGCAGTGCTTTCATGCTAAACAAATGAATACATGTTGTTTTCAATGTCCATATCTCGTTTTGCATTACCATACAACTCCGTGACAGCTGATCAAAACTTCCTTTAAGCATTTCATCGCACCGTAAGTGATAAAAAAAAAAAAAAAAATCATATTGTCTCATCAACATGCAACATTTGTCGCAAAGTTATAGGCAGGAGAGATGTTTGGAGTGTGGATAGTCTAACAGGAGATCCTTCAGGAAATGATTGCCATCATCCCTCCTTGTTGTCGCTAACAGCCCGTTCGCTGTGAAGTCCGCACTCCGCCTCGGAGTCTTGATTGTCCCTGTGATTTGTGATAGCATCGCTCTCTGTGTCTCATCCTGCACCCTCTCTGTTTCCCTCTGTGTTGTGTTTGCGGATGTAGAGATGGTGAGCTTCGAAAGAAGATGCTAAACGCAGCTGTTGGTGCCTCGCGTGTCTGGATCCAATTATTTGTTTGGTTGTGTGTCTCTTGTTTCTGTGGATATCGGGATGGATGATGTGCGGCCACAGAGACGTGGAGAGTGGTGGAAGCTATCATGAGTGTATCATAACATCCACATTTCTGATTTAGCTGTTCTGTCAGAGTATAAATTGCTTCACAAAGACATGCAGCATGGTTTGCATTTTGGATTTTTCTTTTGGCTTTTATTTAATAAGTAGTATAGATACAGACAGGAAACGTGGGGGGGGGGCAGAGAGAGAGAGAGACAGAGAGGGTGATAACATGCAACAAAGATCCCCAGCCGGAATCAAAGCGGGGATGTTGCGGTTTGTGCATCTTGTTTGAATTAAGTTTGTTAACTTACTGTCTGGTTTGTGCAAATATTCCACCACCTCCTGTTTGCTGTGCTGCTTTCTTTTCTGACGGGGCACGTAGTCCTTTAGTAGTTCCTTCTTTGACAGGTGAGGTTTCCGAATTAACCTTTGAATGTCTTTCGTCATATATTATGAAGTTGTTGATTGTGTTGTTAGATTGCTAGACTGCTCCAATCTGGTCTCACTCCCAACTTGTCAATTACCGACACTCTGTCTATAGCCTTCAGCGTCACATACCAACACACTGAGGCACCCTTTAGCGGCAGTATGAGATGCAGCGGGCAGTCGCATTTTGGACGCTCTGAACAAATGCCATAGTACAAAGAGCAAGACACAGGGTGGTCTGGGAAGGTCTGGATGGGTCCAACAAACTCCAGACTTACACCCAGGAGACCGCTGTTTGTGTCCTGTGTGAAACCAAGAGTCACTTGAGTAATTCCAGTTACAAGATAGTGTGCTAGTACGTGTAGCGTACGACACTAGTGACATTTGTCACATAACGTTACATCACATTAGTTACAAACATGCTTATTTTAAGCTAAACTATTTTTTTTAAACCTTACCATGTACTTTTATCGGCTTAACCTAAAGAAGTAAACCTGAAAACAAAGTTTGTACCTACACCGTAGGTTTATTTTTGAAAAGAGACTGTATTTAAACAAACAGAAACATGTCATGTGACAACAGAAGTTTATTTTAAAAAGACACAATGCATGTTATTAGCATAAATTAACATGCTGTTCGTTAGCATCCAGTACTGACACTGCAGGGGTGCCTGTAGCGTCATAGTTTGATGTGTAGGGCTGTTGACCAAGAATCGCTTTTTGACGAGTTGGGAGTGAGAATTTGTTTGTCGCCCTGTGAATTCAGGTGCTTGACTTCCTTTTTGTGCAGCCAGCGGGAGAACAAACTGTTTTTTGAGAGCCGTATAAATGTTTTTGAAAGGCTAAACACCAACAAATATGGACTGAAACATAATATTTAGTTAGATAGAAACATGTTGTGAATTTTAGAAATGATCCAATCTGTCTTTTTCAATAAATATTGACTTTTGGACTTTACAACACGTATTGGAAAAGTTCAATCACACAAGTCAGAAATAATCCTACGCAGCCACCTCTGGAGTCTAATTCTACAAATAATACTCGCCCTTTCTTCATCTGCAACAGAAATAGCCAACACATTCTTTCTCCCAATTCATGAAATACTGACATTTGGTCAATGGCCCGACTCTAGGTATCCCTCTAGCGACGGTTTAAGACGCTTACAGACGGCATGTCAATTTACGCTCACTGAATGCATTATCTTTTCAAATGAAATTAGAATGTGGGTACAATTTTTGTGTTTTGGTTGACTTCCTGAGATTAAGGCAACAGAATTACATGTCCAGATGTGTTCGGACGTTTAAACAAAATGTATAGGCACAGGGATGATGCTTCAGAGCTTCACGCTATTCTTCATCCTTTCCATCCTGAGCTGAATAGGACGTATGCTCCCTTGGTGTTGGTTGAAAGCCTTCCTGTAAAGTTAAAGTAGGTAAAATGATATCCTCCTGGATTACGCTGAACAGACAAACAATAGGATATATATTTTTTTATTATTCTGAACATTTCTTCTCAATGTCTCGTGAAATATTATGTTACAGAACATCAGTGGTCTGTGAGAAAGGATAGTTGTGAACACATGACTCTCCAAAGCTCGTTGTGGTACTTGTTGACAAGCAGTTTTTTTGATGCCTGCGATCGTCCTGGCCTGCGTTCGTCCTAATGAATTAGACGGGGTGCTAACGAGAATCACCAAGGGAAGACGACGGGAGCTGCTGACAGTTAGCGGATCGCAGTAACGACACTGGTCACCTCAAAAATGCCAGATTTTCCAGCTAATGATGAGATCTTAGACCACAGTCAGCATCACCTTCATACATATGGTGAAACACTTCTTTGTCTTTGCTGGATGCAGATTTTGTAGCATCTTTTGGTGTGTTGTACCACTGCAATTATTTTTAACCTCTCCACTACAAACATGTTTAATGGATAGGTTATGTGCTGCATGCCAACAAAGCAAAAAATGTTGCATCAGAACTGAGACTGGAGGCGAACAGAAAACATGATCTCACACCTTAACTGAGGCTTGAACTGAGCATCTCTCTTTTTAAGGACTAAAAAATCTAACTTTAGGGTCTTCTCTTTCACCCAGAGCAGGTTGCGCCTTCACTACAGATTCATATGAATCTTAAATATTAAAAAAGGGAGAGACAACAAGTGAAATAAGAAAATAAACAGCCATGATGCAATGCACACATTTAAAAGCTTTTGCAACCTTGGCCTCTGTGCGTCTTGTTTAGACAGTGCTTTTAGTGTGATTTGTGTCCTTTATGGATGTTCTTCTCAAGGAGATCAATTTCCCCACAAAGCCCTTTATTTAGCCATTCGCCCGGATTATGAAAAATGTATTAATTAAAATAAGAGCCTTCTGGATGGCATCACGTCACTTAAACAGATCAAAATAGAATATTTATTGGTGACGCTCGCACAGAGTGCAGAAGATAAAGTCGGTCTGACATAACCTTGATTGCAGGCAAAACTTAAGTTTGAGTTACGATCAAAGTCTTGATAGCAGGAACATCAATCAGTGAACAGGCGGCTGTACTTTTTGTTACTGGCTGGGTAGCTAACTTTCTAGAGGAGAAACAATTGATGAGATAATGACATGTTGGCAGCAAGGTGAGCACCTGGCACTGACTAAGACTGCTGTTTGTATTGTGAGTAGTTGATAAAAGCAACTGGTTAAAGAACTTAGAAGCTTTCTTGTTGTGTGTCCACACCAGTGATAGCCACGGCTGGAGGCCTTGTGTTTTCAGGTGGTCCGTCCACCTGTCCCTCCATCTCATTCTGGTGAATGCAATATCTCAAGATCACCTCGAGGAATTTCCTCAAATATGGTACAGACGTTTACTTTGAGTCAAGGATGAACTGATTAGAATTTGGTGGTCAAGAGCCACATGTCGAGGTCACTGTGACCTTGTCTCTCACACTCTCATGGTATCTCAAGAACACCTTGAGGGAATTTCTTAAAATTGGCACAAACATCTACTTGGTATCAAGGTCACTGTGACCTTGCATCTGTCATATTTCACAAACAAAATATCTCAGGGAGGCCTTTAATATTTTTTTGCCACACGCCATTTTTGGGTTATGTGCATGTTTATATTTTTGGTATGGATCCTATGCATTGTTTTATAAACAAAACCCCTTGTCGTCACATTTTTGTGAGCGTGGTATCTTAAGAACACCTTGAGGAAAATATCTTTAAATTTGACAAAAACATGTACTTGGAGTCAACGATGAACTGATCAGATTTTGGTGGTCAAAGGTCAAGGTCACTCTGACCTTGCATCTATCTTATTTCACAAACAAAATACCTCAAGGATGCCTGAAGGGAATTTCTGCAAATTTGGCACAAATGTCTTCTACTCAATGACAAATTGATGATATTTTGCCGCTGAAAGATCACAGTCTCCATGACCTTGCATCTGTCTTATTATCTTGAACTGGGTA
>JAPZEB010000017.1:8046656-8057132 GCA_029783705.1 Chaetodon striatus
AACTTGTCTGGCCCTCAGCCAAGTTGGTAAAATATGAGCCGACACTGAACACATGACACCACTTCTTCCCAGATACATTAGCAGCACTTCCCAAGCCTCACCTTCACCGCAGACGCCTCCCCCCCCCCCACCTCCCGCCTCTCCGCAACACAGCGTGCTTTTTCAAATCAACATATTCACACCTGAAGAAACCTGTGTATTTCTTTCTAGCGCGAAACTCGATAAATAGCTAATTTGGGTGTCAAGAAAGTCAACTAAAATCTCAAGCAGTGGTATCGGGATCGGACTGTTTTGCCATAAGCTAACTCAGGCTTCCTTTTTTTTTTTTTGGAATTTCTGCCGCTCCAGTGTCAGAAGTGTGAATTTCCCCCCGTGTGCTAGACTGTCGCAATGTGACTTTTTTTTTTTTTTTTTTTTTAAGAGTTAATTATTCCAGCCCCACATTTTCTGACGGTATTTTGAATTATGAATTCAGAAGCGAGCAGGAAACGGCACAACAAAATCAGGCTAACGATGTTAGCTGTAATTAAAATGGAGAAGTAGCAGGCTGCCACGCTATTGGCTTTGGAGAGAGATGTATTAGCCAGGCATATGGTTATGATAATTAATCCCAGGACTACAGAGAAACAAATAAACACAAGCTAAACAAACAGGGGGGACCAGCTGAGGGCTGCAGGAATTGGTACTTCTGGGGAGGGACCCAAAAAGGGAAAAAAAAAGATCCTTATCGTCACTGCTGCAAGAGCATGAGTCACACAAAATGCAAGGAAAGAGGGGCATGGAGACCACAAGATCAGCCTCTTAAGGAACTTCCTCGCATTAGAATTCATCTCAGAGTTTTCCCTTAAATAAGAAGGTCTTCCCTTTGTAGACTGTACAACATTTATCTCTTAAGCTGTGGCAGGAAACTTAACCTTTGCAATCATATGCCACTTTACACCAATAGCATATCATTGAGTCACTAATATGAAGCTATCAGTGTTGACGGCATTATCCCTGCTTTTGTTTTCCACAATACAAGCAAGCACAAAAGAACCTCATCTTCTTACAGCCTCCGAAATTAACAGCCAACCCTTTGTATGGGCTTATAAATAACTGGAAATGCTTCCTTTTTTTTCGTCTTAGTGTGATTCAGGGCTAAGACTGTGAAAGGAGAGGAAGGGAGAGTAGACAGGGAAGTGGGGCCATCCAGGCCCAGTGGCGTGTGAATAGACGTGGCGAGGGTTTGCGGTGAATCAGGAAGAAGAAGAGACGGCGGGATAATGCTCTCTGTTTCCCTCTATCTGCTCCCAGTTGGAGGATGAGGGAGACAGAAGGGAATAGCTGCTAATAAGGCGTTGGGTGAAAGGCTTTGGGAAAGCTCCCCGTGGTGCTGGTCTGTAATGGAGATAAGCGTTGCCGTGTTGTTGTCTCACAAAAATCAACAAAGGGAACATGCGATGGGAGATTTGCGGCCGCGTCCCCAGTGAAAAGCGGGGCTTTCACGGCGCCGTAATGTTTAGCGGCATTAGAAATCATTAGGCCCGGCACCGAGGGGAGAGCGTGCCAGACGCCCGTGCCCCAGTTAACGCTGTTTTCAAAAGCCGCCCGTAATCCATTCCTTAAACTTGCTTTCCTCCATTCACCTTCAGATGTGGGCAAATCTGATGGGAGAAGGGGAAAAAAAAGGACTAGCTCTCTGTGTTTGTTTGTTTGTTTGTTTTAGCTGAAGATTTAGCCAATCTACATCCCTGCGCCTTGTGATCTGCAGAAGTGATAAGGCCGCGGCCAGGCTTTAGTTAGACTAGCAGCAGGTGCCTTGCCAGGCAGAGGGGGGATACAGAGGATGCTGATAAATGGGGCCAGTTTCCCCGCATAAAGCGCAGCGCCCTACGTAGGGAGGAGAGATAATGTATGCAGAGTTCACAGGCGCTGTGGGTTGCTGCTGCAGGGCGGGCGGACATCTTTGGAGCAAAATGATAGCCGCATAGAGATGAGGAGACTTCCAGGAGGTTATTTCAGCCGAGTTGTGCACTCGCTGGAAATGGGGAATGGACTCCTGTGATCTGCAGTGCCATGACTGCACGTTTGCTTTGCTCGGATGAGAGGAGGCGTAACGAGACAGGAGTGGTCAGGAATACAAGCTCTTTTTATTTGTATTTCTTTATTTTTCTTCGAGAGTTTAGAGAGTGGGCTTAAAGAGCATTATTGACGACTTATTGCTGTTGAGGAAATCTATCTCTTCAATGTGTCAGCTTTCTATGAGCTCAGAAGGTATTCATTTAATTTCAAGTATGTGTTGCAAAGGTCAAAAGACCGGAGGCATGACTTATAAACAACATGAGAATGCAAGATTCGCCTGCACATTTTTTGCATCAAAACTTTACTGGCAGAAATTGTGAAATAAAAAGATTCTGTTGCTGGGAATTAGCAACAACTACTGGGATCCTATTGACCCAGACCAACACTTGAGGGTCCGTCAGAGGTCAGATGTTATACAGCCAACGCCAGCTGTCACCATTTTACATGTAAAGAGACCATTGATTTGATATCTAGTATGGTCCTGGACTACCATTTGATATGTTTTTAATTTAAGGACCTTCATCTGAAAAGATTTTGGTTGTTAACTATGATTAAGAGTAGCTGGTGTCGTGTTTCACAAGAGAATTTGATGTTTTTCTTCATCACACATGACAATAAACTTCATAGATTGGAAGTCTGTACTGCTGGTTGTATAAAATCTAACATTTAAAGAAGTCACCCTGGGCTCTAGGACATTAACCAGGCATGTTTTACTGTTTTCTGACTTTTTATTGACAAAAACATCAATCATTTATTTAAGAAAATAAAGAGCAGATTAATTAATAATGAAAAAAGTTATTTTCATTTAGGAGATAAACATAAAGGAAGTATCCCATTTTTCTGGGTATCCCCTGGGGTCCTTTTTCAAGGACCCGAGACCCCTGAGTGGGAACCCCTGGCCAAAGCTTTTGTGCATGCTTACTTTAAAATTCCAAAACTCCACAAGAATTTTGATAAAGTTTTGATGGTTTGGACAAAGGCTGGGTATTGGTACTTGATGCCTTTTGACGTATCAACCAAAATAACCCAGTTTCAAGTGATGTTGAAACGTTTCCAGTCACATGTAGGGTTGCAGCGATATACCGGTTTTAATGTATACCGTGATATAAAAGTTGAGGGTAATCATATCGTGTACATTTGCTAATCTACGATATAGAAAAAAAAATACGACTGGATGGAGAAGCTCCCCTTAATTTTAGGTATATTCAAGGGGGAGACTTTTTACACGTACTTCCATCGACAAAATGGTTTCAAGTTTCAATTATAGGCATAAAACATTTGTTCAACTAACACTGACCCATCTGTTTCATTCCTTTAGGGATCATTCTGACCGATAATAATATAAATTCTGTAATAGATAGATAGACCTTATTGTCATTCAAATCCATGCCATCAACAGTGCACACCAGAATGAAATTTCGTTGCATCTGAGTATAAATCAGCAGCAAAACTACTGGTGCAAATACCAAATATAAAAATGTACATTTTCATAGACTAATGCAAGTCCATGGAGCTCGGGACCAGAGATCAGTGATGGTGTGAGAAGCTGTGTACCTTTCACTTAAGACCAGCACGGAGAAAGAACAGTCCATAGTGGGGGTGTGTGGGGTCCTTGAATACCACAAAACCGCAATATTTTCTGAGATGGTTATCGTGACGTGAAAACCTGATAGCATTGCAACCCTAGTCAAATGATAACTACAGTCGATCCTTTTTGTACCCAGATCTAGAAAAAATGTGTATGGTTTTGCTCCCAGGCAATCACCACAAGCATTCTTTGATTTAATACAACTTGTGATTGGCTTATTTTTATGTCTGTGGGGTGGTAAGTTGAGCATGGTGTATTTTTGATGGAGTTGGCTGTTCAGCGTGCCGGAAACGCCACCAAAATGTTGGAAAGTATGGCTTTACGACGTGCCAGTGGCATCTGGTGGCATTTTATGCAACTAAAAGCTTCCATTGACATGACGGGCATCAAATGAAATAGCAAGACAAGGTATAAAATAAAGTACTCTATGGTATCAGTGTCACTTTAAGGGTGGTGGTATTGGTACTGGTATTGTAATTTTTTAAAGAATATGCAGCCCCAGCTTGAACAATATTTTGCTGTAGATGACTTTGTAATGATTTGATGCACTGGCAGGTCAACAAGGTCAAACATGCTAACCACCGTACAAGCCTGCTATGTGTTATCATATCCCTCCATGTTGCTGCTGGAGCTGCAGTTACTACAGCACATTCCCATTCTTGTGCTCCTACCAGAGGTCTTTATGTGGCCCTGTTAGCAAGCTTTAACCTCTAACTGCAGTTAACTAGCCGAAGCTAGCCGGCGCTAGCACTAGCTGCTAACCAGCTGATAATGAATGCTATGAGCCTGTGAGGTCAAGCCTGGTTGTCTAGGGACCCATTAGCGAGGCGAGTGAGCCCTCCCAGCCCCGCGCTCTCTCCTTCCCTCCCCTGCACGGGGCCCTCTGTCCTGCAGGCTCCAGCTAGCAACGCAGCCCCAGTACAGCGCCAGAGGCCAGGCCAAGCTCTGCCCAGGGACCCCACCTCGGTGAACTGTCATTTGTCTCGGCCATCCTGCCAGCACCGCAGGCTACATTAAGCCTTGATCTATGGGGCGGGCCAGCCTACTTGGCCCTGGGACTCAGACGCAGGATCAGCTGCAAAACCGCACTGAGTCCAGCTCAGGTTTTGTATTCTTCATGGTGTATCAATGTGGACTTGGTTAAAAAAATCCCACATTTTTTCCCCCCTAATCACAGTCATTTTTCATAAAAGCGCTATGCTACATTTCACCCTCAGCACAACAGTATCTTGTGAATCAGACAAAGCTGTCGAGTGAAGGCCTTTCTCTGCCTGCTGGTTTACAGTATCTCCAATCTACTGTGTCCTGGCTCTGGTGTTAAGTGTCTTTCCAAAAGGGTCTGTGTTGCTGTCAGCACTCACACGTTCACTTTTCAGCGCCGGACTCCTTCAGATGGCCTCCTCGCTCTCTCCCCCCCGCCTTTCGCCTTATCTCGGGGTTTCTCAACATGGCTGTTAAGCTGTATGTGATGAAATGAGATCTAGGGTTGAGCCCGGCTTGACCGCACCCCCTTTGTTTTCATGTTCCCCGGGCCCTTTGGTGGCGTATACGTCTCTTCTCGTACGGCGTCCCTGGAGCCCGGCCAATCGCCAGGCCTCGACGAGAGCTGTCAAACCCAATTCTGCCAATGGCGGGTGTTGAAAGCTGGAATGGTAGACATTGAAGAAAAGCCGGCGTGCTGCTGTCACATTACTCCTCAGTTGTGTGTGAGTGGGGGGAAGTTGCAAGCGAGATCATTTTGCAGAAACACTATAAAGCCACATCAAGATGAGGGACCACAGTTGCTGGCTCCCGCGCCCGCTTTCTGGAAATAGGCAGTGGGCATTTGCATGTTTCTTTCTCAAGCAGTCTATTCATTAGATTAGTGTTGTGCTAATGTGAAGACTAGCCAGACTTAAACACAGGATGTCATAAATCATAATGTTCATTTTAAGCTCATCCACACACAAATACTTGCGCACGCTCGCACGCAATAATCGCACACTCACGCAATTACACACTTAAACAACCCCAGTGTTTGTGTTGAGCACATGTCGGAGGTGGACATCTTCCCGTCTCTCCAGCTCTTTTTTGTGGGGCTCCCATGAATCATTGCCTCTTATTCCTTTCTCAGCGCGGGGGAAATCACATTAAGTGGAGCGCCGTGTTTGGCTCACACCAGTCTTGTCTTAATAGCTGTAATTTGGAGAGGAGAGAAAGAAAGGCAAAGAATGGAGAAGAAAGCTCGCTCACAACACTAATTCCAGTCAACAAAAACACCCCTCTCCAATCCCACCACATTAATTTGCATTAAAATATCCAACAGCTAAATATGTAAAGACAAAATAGTGGCATACTATTTATACCCAGGCACATCTCCTGCCATGTGTGCTGTGGCAGCAGCTGTGTGTGTGTACAACCTCCTGCTACTGTAGCATGCTGAACAGACCTCCCACACCATCATGGTTTACCATTCCACCTTCGCACAAGTTTGCGAGAGTGAGAAATGCCATGTGGAGAGGAAAAAAACAGAGTGTGCACAATATTACAGCCACCTGTTCTGAATTGAATTGTCCGGCTGAAGCCTGGTTACTGAGTGATTTTCATCTATTAATATCACTTCAATTAAGACGAACTGATCCGGTATAAGAGGATAAAGATCAGATCTATTACTTTTCCTTCCTTTGTCACGGCTGAGCTAAACTTCTAAAGCTGAGTTTCTTCCTTTGTCTCTTCTGTTATGATATAATGTATCACTACTGATGCTAAAGACCCAGTTCTTCCTCTTATATTCCAAACAAACCGTTTCTGTCGCTGGAAATATGAAATCCATCACTTCATGCATACCCAATGATTTGTCCTTGGAGATAAGGTGTCGCCAGCTGTTCTTATTCCAAGGTCATCAAATACTGGTGCTTTCTCACGCCCCTCAGCATATGATACCAACACCACAGGCACCCTTTGGCATCTCTACGAGATGCACCAAGTTTTCAATATCATGTACAAAGTGCGAGACAGTCTGTGTAGGGTGGGAATGAGGGTTGGGTAGGTTGGTCAAACAAACACAGAGTTTCATGCAAGAGACGACTGTTTGTGTCCTGTGTGACATCAAAAGTCATTCCTGTTTTAAGGTATATAATGTAACATTATTTTAATCCCAAACAAGATCTTTTTTTAACCCAATCAGGTGGTTTTGTTGCCTTAAACTAACCATCACAGTTTGACAGCTTTAACCATGTGTTACTAGTTTCACCCAGTGGACAGCTGTGAGTCATACAAAGAAATTCCTAATAGGCAACGGAGACCCTACATTATGCCGCCTTTGCAAACAGAGTACAGACGCAAACAAGGCAGGCATCGTATCACCCCAGTGTGTTATTTTAGATAGCATGCTTGCGATCTGGAGGCAAAAGAAGCTTGATGTGTAACACAACAGCATCTGCTTGCTTTGGGCAGCTGATCTGGCCCTCTTTTTAGAGGGTAAGAAGCTCCAAGATGTATTGTCACCCCGGTTTGTGGACATTTTCAGCTGCTGTTCTTCCTTGTCAGATTGCTGCTAGCTGCTTTTTAAATCTCCAATAACACGTCAAAACATCACAGTCCCATCCTGCCTTCTGTCACTGATACACAGACGTCAATTCGGTGCTCTGATTACCTCTGCTGCTGGTTTAAAGGCAACTGTGTCCTCCAGTGCCACAACTGTACCTTTAATACAGAACACAGAGGCAGAATAACACCAGGACCTTCCTCGTGTAGACGAGGCAACAGAGAAGCAAAAGGGTTGGCATTGAACGCTGAAGGCACAAGATATTGCTGGTTTTTAACGTACTAGGATGAGAACATGTTGGTGTTGCAGCACAATGAAAGCTAAGTTAAAGCTGAGTGTCAGTTGTAACTCCTCAGAACATTGTGTTCTGGGGTTGAGCAAAATGTCAACCGGCGATTGCCGCTCTACTCACCCATGTGTGTGGGTGGCACCTTGGGTGGCAAATTCGCTTTGTCTTCCAAGCTCTCTCAGCATTTTTAGTCTAATAAATTTACAAAATAAATCCACCTCCGAAACTCCAGTCAGTCTTACAATCTTGTAACTCATCATAAACACACTCATTCAAACTCAGCAGAAACAGTAAAACTCCTCAAACCATCTTGGTTCATCTTCCAACTATTCGAACAATCACCAACTCTGGTTTGGCCAAAATAAACCCTCCACTGAGTAAGATGTGGAAGATGAAGGAGGCCGCCAAATTACCAAAATTAAGTGACAAAAACAACTGGCAATACACTGAGCCAATCACCGATGGCCGATATCATCGTATCGTCCAACCCTACCAGGCTCGTGGTTAAAGAGAACGGAAGTCACTCAGTTGTTCTGTGATGTTTAATGCGCCAGATGAGCTGAATCCAGGCCAAAGCCATTATTCTTCACGCTCAATACTAGTCACAAAGAACATGATGTCCAAGAGATGAAGAGGACATGTAAAAAAGTTTTCAGGTGACTGATTTGTGAATTGTGAAACAGCGTTGGCTCTAAAAAATGCCTTCACCTTCCCTCCTCCCTCCATTAACATTCATTCATCAGCATCTGTGCTGACAGTCGGCTGGGGTGCACCCACACAGTACAGCTGAGCTCATGTGTGACCAATATATCACATACGCTAACACCTATAGGAAAAAAAACCCCAGCATCCTAGGATGTGTTTTGTATTCCAACTGTTCCTGGAGGATTGAAACAACAAAGAAAAATATGGTGGTTTAATGGGAATCGCATAGAGGGGGAGAGTGTTGTCTTTAGCTGCCATGTTTTTTCAGCACGGCGAGAAAAGGCGTGTTTGATCATCCTTTGTTAAATACCTGTTTACCCGACAAGACACGAAAACGTGATGACTTCTAATTCGAAGATTTACCGTCAAGTTTGATTCTCCGCAGCCGGAGTGCCTTTCTATATCTGGATCTCATCTCTTTGGGTATAATGCAATGATTTTATGGCGATTCTCTGCCGCTGAATCCGTGGAATTATCCATGCTAATGCTTCTTTCTAATGCTACTATCATACTGATAATAGCATTATCTAATCCTGCCGGTGAGCATTTGCACCTCTAGCTGTTGCAGCCGTGATCCACATAATTCCACTAACTAATGCGCCAGTGACTCCCCACACTTCCCAACTGCTCCACTGCACAGATGAGCACCTCTCATGACCTCAAGCCTCCCAGAGCACCAAAATCAATACCCGGGCCGTGTTCATGGTCTGGCTACAGGGCACTCTTTCAGTTTATTTGCAAAAATGTTAAATGCATTGCAAAAAAAAAACCAGAACAGAGCATAAAACATGGCAAAATCACTGACACTACATTGAAAAATGTCCCCTGTTGCATGCACAATGCTGCAGAACAATGATGTTTAAAGTAGGTTTTACATTTAGCACAAAGTAGTAATGTATAAGTTTTTTTTCACTGTAGGAAATAAAAATCACTGCAATCCTGCCCTAAGTTCAACCCTCAAACTAAATTAGTCATAGCATTATTAATATTTAAATGTCACAAAGTAAGTTTGTAGCAAACAAAACACAGTTAAGAGATTTATTACATATTCAAGCATGTACAATTGGTTAGATGAAGAACACATGAAATCCAAAGGGAACATTCAGTACCGTAACCGCCACAGTGGTCCGTTTATAGCACATACATGCATACAGTAAGTATTTTCTGTCCTCCCTAACCTCCGCTCCCCAGCGATTGCCACCCACTTCTAGCATTTCCACGGTGGCTGCAGTAATCTTTGGCTTCCCTCCTCTGTGGTCGGCTGTGCAAACAGCACAATCTTGGACAGAGGCGTCCTCTCTCTCATTTACAGAGGTGAGGGAAGGTGAGAGAGATGGGTGGGATTGGGTGAGGCGGGGGGGGGGTTGTGCATGCCGCAGAAATGTCCAGAGAAATGTGAGGTGGATTTCCTGTTCAGATTAGCTGAGTTATAACACAGTGGTTTGGTGGCGCTCCTTCAGTTCATGATCCAGGGCCATACTCACCTATTTAGCAAATGAAGGGGTGGTCATTTTTTAATCTACACCTTCTGCAACCTAACCCCCCAGGGGGATTTAGGGGAAACTGACCATTTTAGGGCATTTTGAAACAAAAATGCTATGGTGACTGAGTGGAATCTTCAGGAGCCAGCATGTGATTGAGGGCTGCGACTTTCTTATGACATTTATATGTCTCCACGCCTGCGATCGCAAAGGCTGAAGGCGTTATGATTCCTGGGTGTCCATCCGTCTGTCTTACAGTTCTTACACATGACTGTCTGTCCGTTTGTCCCACTGATGTTAACATAATATCTAATTAACGCCTTGAAGGAATTTCTTTAAATATTGCACAAATGTTGGACTCAGTGATTAACTGATTAGATTTTGAGGGTCAAAAATCAAGGTCACTGTGACCTTGCATACATCTCATTGTCATGAATGTGATATCTCAAGAACACCTTGAAGGATTTTTTTTTTTTCAACTTTGTCACCAACCTTCACATTTTAGTCAAGGATAAACTGATTAGATTTTGGTGGTCATAGGTCAAAGGTCAAGGTCAATGTGACCTCATCTGTCCCGTTCTCAAGAATGACTCAAGGGAATTTCTTCATCTTTGGCACAAACGTCCACTTGGACTCAGCAAATAACTCATATGATTTTAGTGGTCAAATGTCAAGGTCACTGTGACTTGCATCCATCTGATTATCATGAAAGCGATATGTCAAGAACGCCTTGAAGGAATTTCTTCAACTCTGTCACAAAGCTCCATTTTTAGTCAAGGATAAGCTGATTAGACTTTGGTGCTCATGGGTCAAAGGTTAAGGTCAC
>JAPZEB010000017.1:8057148-8068333 GCA_029783705.1 Chaetodon striatus
AATGAGACACAGCAGGTGCTTGACAGGGCAATGGGTGACAACAAAACTCCGCCCACATTTAAGAGTACTGTTTGCAGTTGAAACACTAAGCGGACCTAGGGTCTAGGTACAATGTCTGAAGGGTTGCATTTGGTTCCAGAGGTACCATACTGAAAGTGTTTGGTGGCCACAGGGCTACCATTACCTGTTGGTTGACCTTTACCAGTGATGCAAAAGTAGTCCGTTTCATCTTAAGTTATGGGACCTACTTTATATTTTTGTCAGTTGTAAATTTTGAGGTTGTACAATACAGACTTTACAACTCAAAAATGTGAATAGTTACAAGGATTGATAAACATCAGCTGGTGACTAAGTAATCCCTAATATGTGGATGTAACCATGGCAGCATTAGTGCCCTGCATTGGGCCCTTGGCTACATTAATAAGAATCCCATTCAGAACCCACTTCATTATAAATATTAGCACTGGCTGTATTTGCAGTAACTTCTAGAATAGACTGACTGATGGAGTCAAACTGGAGTGACGATCCCTGATTCTGATTACTGTTAAACCCATTTGGGAGATGTCCATTCAATACAAAAAGGCCTCTATAGTCATGCAGGACGCCTGGGGACTGCATGGAGAAATCCTTCCACCCTGCCAACCCTAGATTCATGGCCCTGCGTGTTTGGCTAGCCATTTCCTGGTGCAGCACTTGCTATTTTATTTGGCCCGCTGCAGCCCCAAGGATAGGGGGACAGTTGTCTTCCCCCGCTGCTGAGCCCGGAGAATTTCCTTGCTTACTTTTCCTCTGCTCTGTGGGAGGAGAGAGTGAAAAAACTAGATGGAGGCCCTGTTTGAGTTATTAGTAAAGAGTGGGAGGCAGGGAGGGATGAGCAGAGGACTAGTAAAAGATAAAGAGGGGTAGAGATTGAACAGGAGGGAGCTGCCGGGTCTTGTGTTTGGAGTTCTATTTTCTCTCCTCTGCACACCGAGTTCTCACCTCTCAATGCTGCTCGAACTGGCGGCATTTGGCTGACACCAGCTCTTCATCCCGCAAAGCCACCATTGATTGAACTGCCTCAATATACACAATATTTACCCACAATGTTTTCTATGGAGCAACACTGGATGGGAAGACAAGCTGAAGGGAATTGCAGGGTGAAGGACAAAACTATCTCACACTGAAGGGAGGCTCTGTTTGCAGGTGGAATTACAAGGCAGAAACGCGTCGGGCCCAAAACACATTTTCACATTATACTCAGGTGTTTATTTGCTTTTGGCCCTCGAAGAGTAAAGTGTGTGTAATTTCCGTGCTCTTCAGCCTGTGGGACATTCACAATGATAGTTTGGCTGAATTCCCTCCAGGTGCGTGTGCTATATGTTGAGAGACAGCGAGGCAGAGAGGGACAAATGGATAGAAAAAGACAAAGAGGGAGAGTTGCACCTGGCTCTCCACCACACCTGGGAGGAGAGTGGGATGGTGTGGGCTAATGATGTGGTTTTATAGCTCGCTAAACACTGCGAGCAGCACGCTCTGTCCCTAGATGGCCCGTGGTTGGTTTAGTCCTCACCACAGAATATTCCAGAGATGTGACTCCCCTCTCTGCGCCCCCCCCGCCTTCGTCTCTTCCACTGGAATGAAACTTTTGTGTACACACACATTCCTAGACATTTAAAGGTGTTGCATGGAGAATTTTAACCTAAATAAATCAATAAAACATGATTTTTTTCCCACATAAATATAAAATGTGTTACGTCCTCTCAGAAAGAGGACAGTGTTTTTCCAGAGCAAGTTTAGGTAAAATTCCTACACACAGACGTCTGATGGAAACATTCACTTCCAAGTAAGATTCTCTCCGGGATAGAGCAACAGGGTTTGAGCTTAGAGTCTTAAAGGGACAGTCCACCCCGAAATCAAAAACAAATATTTTTGTTGTGAGTTTCTGAGTGTTGGAGATATGAGCCATAGAGATGTCTGTCTTCACTCTAATATAATGGAACTAGATGGCACTCGGCTTGTGGTGCTCAAGCGTAAAAAAAAATACATTTGAAAAACTCAACAGCAATGTCTCTTTCAAGAAATCATGACCTGGTTACTCAAGATAATCCACAGACCTTGTTGTGAGCAGTTTCATGTGGGGACTATTTTCTTTACACCAAACTACAACCACCAAGACGTGTGCATTTAGTCAAGGACAAGAGGCTCGTGCTCATGACAGCGCGAGGTGTACATTAATGGCGTCCTCATAGACTCAGCTGTAATGTTAGCTAGCTCTATAGTGCTTTGTGTCACTTTTGGCTACAACAAAACAAGATGGCGACGGCCAATGATTTCTTCAAGGCTTCTAAATGGTCCTGCACAGACCACTGGGTGTTGTCATCAATGGCTACAATGAATTCTGTGACAACAGCTTGCGAATATGAATACGCAATTAATCAGTGATTCATTTCTTAGCATTGAAAAAGCCCGAGCCAGAAGGCAAAGCTTTTGATTTACTTTATTTACCAACCCTCATCTATGGTAACGAGCTAGGGGTAATGACCAAAAGAATGACGTTGCAGATACATGTGGCTGAAAGGAGTTTCCTCCGAAGGGTGGCTTGGCTCAGCCCTAGAGATAGGATAAGGAGCTCGGAGGAGAGCTGCTGCTCCTTCATGTTGAGAGGGGTCACTTGAGGTGGTTCAGGCATCTGATCAGTATCCTCCTTGGCACCTTCTGTCAGACGTGTTCTGGGCATGTCCAGCTGGTGGGAGGCCCCGGGGTAGACCCAGAACTGGAGTTGTACCTTGTATATATTCCATGTGACCAATGATTGATTGATTGGTTGACGTATTTGTTCTTGGCCTGGATATCTGCTGCCTACACCGGATCTCCTGAAATATTGTCCGCTGTCCCCAGAGAGGTCTTGTCACCAGACTGCTAGCATGTGTTTTTGATTGAATTTGGCTCTGTATGCAATCCCAGGTAGTTTTTAAACTAAATTCTCGTTTCAAAAGCTGAGGACTTTACCATCATCAACAAAGTAAATATCCTCCTGAGACCCTGCGTCCTCATATGAGGACATCACATGTTGGGTTTACTTGACCTTATGCTTTATTCTACTTAACTTAGACCTGTTGTCCTCACTTGAGGACACTTTCTTGTGCCATCCAGTGGTACAGTGGTAGTAAGAGCACAATACACTTATCCATGTAAAAACAAGATGGCAGCCATCTCTGCCAAGTCAGTCTGCAGCTGATCCGGACACAAAAGTGGACAAGGTCCAAAATCTGATCACATTTTATTGTTGAAACTTGTTTATTCTTGATTAATAATGTTTGTAGTTTGATATGGCAACAAATTTGACCAATTTTAACAACAGTAACGAGGACGTTCGGACGAATTAGGTGTGACCGACTGTTCCTACAGACAAAACGACAGTCCTAGCTTACAGTAAGCAGAGTTTCTAAATGAACAAATCATAAGACTTTTAGATTTGTTGCATTATGTGTAATTTAGTTTTTGCACAACAATGTTCAGGTGAACAGTTTTACACTTTATTACACACTTGTGACTGTTAAGATAAACCCATTGTACCTGTATGAGGACATCATTTTTCTTCTCCAAAACTACTTCCTGTTCAAAGATAGTGTTTAATATTTTTATCCTTATCAGGTCCTACTGATCCCAGATAGCTGGGAGACATTAAAAATGCATACCAAACAGAGGCTGAGGTCTCAGGAGGTTATGATGTGTTCAGGCTCTTCACTAAAAGCATTGGACTAAGATACATTCTAATGTTGTCATGATGTGTTCAAATGTAATCTTGTAAAACTTTATTTTGACAAGAAACTTAAATCAATACAGTGGTTTTGTTTTAAAGACAAATTTCTCGATGTTTTCGCAGCAGTTGAAGCAGTTTTATTAATGTTTTCTTCATGTCAAAGAAGGTTATATTAAAAGTTTTCATAAATTCGTATGATCTGAATTTGTGCTCGTTCAAAGATAGTGTAGTAAAGGGTTAAATTACTTTTAGACAGTTCAGTTATTTTTTTTATAAGAAGATTTCTTTGTTCACGTGGTACAAATTGGGCAAATAAATAACAACCAAAACAAAATAAACAACAACAAAGAAAAAAACATCAGTATTGGCTATCAACAAATTGGTATTGGCCCAGAATTTCACAATCCGTGCATCCCTAATTTATAAGATGGCACCATAGGAGATATTGTGTAGTGGAAGATGAGCCTTAAATCAAATAACAGAATAGGGCATTAAATCAGATATCCTAAGTTTTGCTAATACTGTTAATGAATATTCAAGATGAAAAAAAGCTGGAGTGACATTTTATGAAAAAAAAAACACATTTGTTGCATTGTATTGTGTCAATAAAGTCAATTTTGCGTTATTAGTCTGAGTACCCTTTCCTCCGCATTGGAAGTACAATTACTACTCAAAACCAATTTTGTATTCAGATGTAATTCAAGATTCATGGCCCCTAGTCCTCTCCATTTTCAGACTGTCATTTTGCAATTTAAATTCCAAGATGACAAGCAAGCACAAATATTTAAAACACAGAGCAGAAAAAATGTCAGCAGACGCACAGTTATAAGACGCCTGATTTACTAATAACTCTCAAATTTCGATTCATGTCCTTTATGTGCATGTGTTACAACATGAAAGCAGGAAGTTTGTTTTTATTTTAATATTTATGAAAACTGTCGCAGGAAGAAAAGATTATGTATGAATGACAATAAATGGGATCCATACACTACAAAATAAATGACACTGATTTGATTGTTAAATGTAAACTTCTGTAAACAGCAATGCTACGGTGCTTATAGATGAAAACATACACATATATGAGTATATAATATCCTTTTATTCTGATGATTCTGCCTCTTCTGTTGCTTCTCCTTGTCTGAAGAGTAGCCTCCCACAAAAGTCTCAGCACATATCAAAAGCATCTTTATACTTTAAACTCGTATTTTCTTCAGCTTTTCAAGATCTTTATATTCTGTGGTCCTCACATTTCTATCTTCTTTCTCCTGTAAAGCACTTTGTGTCCACTATGTTGGAGAGTGCTATAATAAATAAAGTGCGCTTATACTGGCACTGAAGGATTACCCATTTACTCACTCAAGGTCACCAAAGTTTGATAGTTACATGGTTGCAGTTCTGCTATTTCTTCATGGTAAGACATGGAAGATTTTAAACTAAACATTTATCAAGTGCAGGGAGCAAAACCTGACCTGGGTTTGAAATATAGGAGTTTGTTAAGTACTAATGATACCGTCTTTTGTGTCTCATCACGTTTAATGCGCATTAATAAAAATGTTCACCCTAAAATCAAAAATCCGTATTTTTCTTCTTACCTGTAGTGCTATTTATCAGTAGATTGTTTTGGTGTGAGTTTGCTGAGTGTTGGAGATGTCTGCCTTCTCTGGAATAAAATGGAAATAGATGGCACTCGGCTTGTGGTGCCCAAAAATATATTTCAAAACCAGACAGCAATGTCTCTTTCCAGAAATGATGACCTGCTTACTCAAGAAAATCTACAGACTTTGTTGTGAGCAGTTTCATGTAGGAACTATTTTCTCTCTACTGAACCACACCAGCCAACCGAATCACTGCGCAGAAGGAAGTGTGTATCTACTGCTAGCTCACCTAGCAACTGAGCTAGCTAATGTTACAGCTCAGGTACAGTTCACATTTGAACTGATTCCAGTACCTGTAATTTGGTACCCAACAGTTCTTTTACTTTCCTTTGCCTGTAATAACAAAAATTGAATTATTGAACAAGCTGCAGGGGTGATGTAGAGGGCTAAGAAGCAATTCAGCTCCTCTGCTCTTTCATAATCACACAGAGAGCTAATCTTCTGTCTCTGTCCGTCTGTCTGCTTGTGAGAGTATGTGTGTGTGCCTGCTAGTCAAGCGGTGATACTAGGCAATTGCTAAAAGAGTACAGAAAAGAAATTGGACCAGACGCCGACACTACCGCAGCAGATTAGGACTGCAGTTTTAGTTTTGGCTAAGCCATCAGGGTGGCCGCGGAGCTTTGTGGCTGGCTTCCGCCTCCTGTCTGAAGTTGAACCCAGCAGCTTCACGGAGCTCCGCTGCCGGCCTTGCAGCTCCATGGCTGGCTTCCAGGCTTCGGGGAACCTCTTGTCTAGACCCAGTGATCAGTGTCTCGCAGTACCATTGTAATTCAGTCGGTACCCTTAAAAGTTCTGAGTTCGGTACCCAACCCTACCGAGGAGGAAACCATTAAAGTCTACATCTCACACTGTTGTGAGCACAAGCCTCTCATCCATGAGTAGATGCACATTTCCTTCTGCGCAGTGATACCGTTGGCAGGCTGAGTTCAGAGAGAAAATAGTTTCTACATGAAATTTATCACAGCAACATCCACAGACTATCTTGTCATAACTTCTAGAAAGAAACATTGCTGTTGAGGATTTTTTTTTTTTTTGGCGCCTTGAGCACTGCAAGTAGAGTGCACTCTCAGAGAGAAGGCAGATATCTCTACAGCTGATATCTCCAACACTCAACAACTCACACCAAAACAATCTGTTATATAGCACTACAGGTAAGAGGAAATAATACATATTTTGCGGTAAACTGTCCATTTAAGAAAGCATTCAATATTCGTTAATTAATAAAAAGATCCATTAGGGAATTTTCCTTAAGAAGATTTTTGTCCTGCCATTCAGTTGGAAAGAAAGAGAATTCAGTTACAGTAATCTTTAAAATGTTTCCGGGTGATAACTCATGAAAAGGTTTTATGCTGCATTCCTAATAAATCGTTTGACAATGCTGACAGGTGGCTATGCTTGACAATTTTCATCTCCACCACCCTTCACTTTTGTCCACAGTGATAAGCTTCAGCTTCCCACACAGTATAATGTTTGGAGCTGGAGGGATTATTATTTCTCATTAAACTGTAACAAGAAGGAGCTGACTCCATGGAGAAGGATACCAACAGGGAGAGGTGGAGAGGTACACTGAGCCTTGGTTTAGTAATGAGTGCATCCCCTCCCATAGCAGAAGCTTAGTGGATGTGTGATGGTCAAGACAGTCACCATGGGGCTACGACAAGATCACACACAGCACCAGACCACCAAACAGCCTTAATAATGCAGAGTTTGGCTCTGTACCGCTGTTCAAGCTGTCAATCTGCTGTGCAAGAAGCCATGTTTGTCTAATCCAACAAGAGGGTTCTCCACTCCAAGGCATATTAATGAGATTTTCACATCCCGTCTCCTCTTGAGGGAGGACAGCTACAGAACTACAAACAGTGAACCTTTTCAAATTAACACATAGTCTAAATCCTTTGATTTTCCTTTTTGCAGCATTTTGTTCGACGGTGAATGACCATTTAAAACGGTTGAATAAAAGAAGAGAAATGGGAAAATTAATCAGCATTAAGTAAAAAATAAAAGACTTACCATCAAATCTTTTATGTCTGGAAACAAAGGTGCTTCTCAATTCATGACTTGTTTCATCAGTCAGATTCTCAAAGTCCTGTTTGCTCTGTTGGCCAAATTTGTCCTCCATTTCCTGGGTGCAACATGTGTTTCCCTGAGGACATACACGAAGATGTTCACCTGCAAACAGAGACGAAAACAAGTGTTTTTGTATCCGTGCTAAAAGTGACACTGACTGCACAGTCTTAAGTATACTGTCGTGCATAACATGGAGAATGTTCTGAGTTAGACGGCCTTTAATATGAAAAGGTCTTGTGTTTGAGGTCTCTGTTTTTAAAGAAATTAGAACATAAACCTTCAAGAAACCCTTTCTTTTCACACCACTATCTCCCTTATCCTAGGTAAAATCTGCATTTTAGCATCTAAAAAGTACGCTTTAAAATATTCACAAGAAATTCTGTCACACTAATCCTGAGCCCTAGATCCAGCATCTCCGGTACTTAAAATTACTCAATGATTCAATAAAACTTTTACAGCACCAGCTCCTATTTTGGACACATAATCATTGGAGCTGATAACAGTATTTAAGTTTATATTCTCCTATATAGTTTTCTATGTTACGGGAGAAAATGTGCAGGATTGCGGTCCTAAAACCCACCATCAGGTCTTAATTAAGGGCAGCGCACGCAAATTAACAGTTTGCTAAGCCTCACCGACACTTAGCTACTGTTGCTATGCCTGTCAAGCTTTCCATTCTTGCAGGGCACATGTGCAGTTTGTAATGATAGCTGTGGCAGAGTTACAACTCAAAATTCTTAGGATTTTTTTAACCAATGGTTCCTTGACTTCAGATAGAGGTAGACATCAGTAGGCATTTCATTTCTAGCAGGTGACTGTTGATTTTGTCACATGAAATGACACCTGTTACCATTAGATTTAATCAGCTATAGCTAGCTAGTTAAATTCTTTCTCAAAATTCACAGTTATTCTACACTTCAGTTCCACAGTCAAAACATTAACCTTCGGTATAGATGCATATTGTTGAGATAACAACTTTTAAAACACTTGTAGCTAATGATAAAGCTAGTTTGTCAGTTCAGTTTAGCTTGGCATATTGTTTTTATAATACTTACACTATGATGTCACAAATATGGAAATTTGTGCACGAAGTAACCTTGCTATGTCTAGCGACTTTTCACTTGCTTTAGCTTATTTTTCTTTAGACATCCAAGGCTGTTTATCTGTTTTGTAAATGGATGGATGTCTAAAGACTGCAATTCTTGACACAAAAAAGGGAAAATGGTGGAGCTGATGTTACTAACTATGCAATGGTTTTATTGGTCTGACCCATCAGAGATCAAATTGGGCTGTATGTGGAGTAAAATGAGTTTGACACGCCTGGTTTAAACCATTCACACTTTCTTCTCTTGTGCTTTTGTTTTTGTTTTTTTGTTACCATAGACATAATCAGACTTGTTAAACACCCTGCAAAACAAAAAAGCATGGTGTAAAATTTCGTGGCCTCTCTCTTGAGATATGGCACCACAAAAGAGCCGGTAATGAATTACAGTAGCAAACAAAGACGGGATTTATTGGCAACCATTTTGACCATTTAAATCCACTTTAAATTTGTAAAGTAGCCAAATTATAATTCTAATTTAATCACTTTAATTTTTTCTGTACACGAGTTGCTAATTTCAGAGATGGACAGAGTAAAACAATGACTTTTTCCTTGTAGGATCTTTAACTTGATTTTGCATTTTTATGACATACAATACTATGACTTTCTTTTGCATTTTTATGACATACTATACTATGACTTTTTTTTGCATTTTTATGACATACTATACTATGACTTTTTTTTTTTTGCATTTTTATGACAGACTATACTATTACTTTTTTTTGCATTTTTATGACATACTATACTATGACTTTTTATGACATACAATACTATGACTTTTTTGCATTTTTATGACATACTATACTATGACTTTTTATGACATACTATACTATGACCTTTTTTTGCATTTTTATGACATACTATAATATGACCTTTTTTTGCATTTTTATGACATACTATACTATGACTTTTTACGACATACAATACTATGACTTTCTTTTGCATTTTTATGACATACTATATTTGGCATTTTTATGACATACTATACTATGACTTTTTTGGCATTTTTATGACATACTATACTATGACTTTTTACGACAAACCATACTATGACCTTTTTTTGGCATTTTTATGACATACTATAGTATGACTTTTTTTGGCATTTTTATGACATACTATACTATGACTTTTTTTGGCATTTTTATGACATACTATACTATGACTTTTTATGACATACTATACTATGACTTTTTATGACATACTATACTATGACTTTTTTTTGCATTTTTATGACATACTATACTATGACTTTTTTTTGCATTTTTATGACATACTATACTATGACTTTTTATGACATACAATACTATGACTTTCTTTTGCATTTTTATGACATACTATACTATGACTTTTTATGACATACTACACTCTGACTTTTTTTTGCATTTTTATGACATACTATACTATGACCTTTTTTTGCATTTTTATGACATACTATACTATGACTTTTTTGGCATTTTTATGACATACTATACTATTACTTTTTTTTGCATTTTTATGACATACTATACTATGACTTTTTTTTCGCTATTTTTTAAAAATAATTTTCTAATAAAGATTTTTTTTTTTTTGCAGTTTGTGGGACATTTCATACCAAGCACTCATCGCCTTTCCCCCCATGTTTCTGAAAGAAATCACACCAATATGCTCAGGGTTCAAATGGGTTCAATTTGTATTTTCACATGCAGTGTTTAAGTGGAGTCATTGTGTTCCCTTGGTTACGAGCTAATCGGTTCCTACCTGCCCTTTTTTTATGGGGACAGGTAAACAAGAGAGAGTTGGGATGTGTCACTACTGTGTTGCCGTGTCGGTAAAATTAAACAAAGAGGAAGAAACAAACGTTGTAGACGCTTATTACCCACAGCCTGGAAAAACCAGGGAAAGCCAACAATCAAGTGCAGAGGGTTACATTATTTTTCAAGTTTTAATGCATGCCCTAACGCTGCAGCAGCATGCAATCATACATGTTTTATAGACAACAATGTGCTTCCAACTTTGCGGCAACAATTTAGGAACTTTCTTGTTTCAACATGACAATGCTCCCGTGTACTTCACTGTACTTGACATGTCTGCACAGAGTCCTGAACACAACTCCATCCAACACCTCTGGGATGTATTTAAATGTTGACTGAGACTCAGGCTTTGCTGCACAACATCTTATTAACGTTCTTGTGTCTGATTAGGAGGAAATCCCCGCAGCCAGGTTCAAAATGTTGAGAAAAACCTAAAACCAGAAGTGTTAAGGCAGTTGTAGCAGCAGGTTAATGATCAAGGTTTCGGAGATCTTTGAGTCTTTTTCTCAACAAACGTAACAAGAATGTATTGGTTGCAGCATGTCAAGATTGAATACTTGCTGGTTTTCTGTGTCTCTCATTATAGTAAACTGAATATCTGAGTTTTTGACTGTTGGTCCATCAAAACAAGCAATGTAAACATGCAAACTTAGGCCAAGCTAAACATGTATCAAGAAAAAAACCTGGCAGATTATTTTGCAGCCCCAATGCTCAAGTGTCCACACACAGTGTAGCGACTGCAGGACAAAAACTAAAAGTCACTGAGAGGCTGAGGCTGGGCCTTGTTAACTTGTGTGACACGCCAGCAAAAGATTCACCGAGATCC
>JAPZEB010000017.1:8104970-8121553 GCA_029783705.1 Chaetodon striatus
GATGGGTCCAGGTGTGAATGGGTGTTAAGTCGTCTTGGGAGGGATACCAGGACTGCACTTCAGGTGGGTGTAGGCCACCTCCTCTGTATAACGATGGCGGTTAGAATTTGATGTAGATGGCTTCTTTCGTGCCTCTTTCAAAGCATCTGTCTTCTCTGGCCAAGACGTGGACATTGCTGTACTCAAAACAACGTCCCTTTTCTTTTTAGGTGTGAGTGGACAGCTGAGTCTTGACCTGACAAGCTGGCTCTCCTGTGCTGTGCCATGCTCTTGTGGAGTCGTTGTTTTGTTTCACCGATGTACAAATCTGTATATTTCGGCTGCCATCAACAGTTGGTAATTACAGCTTGTAACACTGTCCCGACCCAACAGCCTTGCTGCGGAAAAACTGTGCCCATCCTCTGGTCTCCCTCCCAAGTTCCCCCTTTCAGACACAAACCCCTCTTTAGCATTGTTAGCTCCTGTTAGCTCTGTTAGTGACGTTAGCAGTGTCATCACAGCTAGAGGTGCTAACAGTGTTGAAGAGCTTTTACCACTTGCTTGCATCCAGGTGGCAATTT
Source organism: Chaetodon striatus (assembly GCA_029783705.1). Classification (NCBI taxonomy): domain Eukaryota; kingdom Metazoa; phylum Chordata; class Actinopteri; order Chaetodontiformes; family Chaetodontidae; genus Chaetodon; species Chaetodon striatus. Next base: position 8,105,531 of record JAPZEB010000017.1, read on the forward strand.
TGGGAGTCCTAGGATAGCAAAGAAATGACCTGCCCTACTCTCCCTATGATTGGCCAGTACTACTTGCCTTTGTTGTTTGGGCGGATAACATTTAGGCAAGAGTGAGACTGGTGAGGGTTAGGGCAGGAATGGCAGGGTAAGCCAGTTGTAGGCATTTCTTCGATATTCTAGGATTTGTGAGTTTACACCCTGGTGGTTGGACTGCGTAACTGTGACGAGATAGTGGCCCCCCTTTGGTCTTTAGTCTCGATGAACAAGCAGCTTCATTTTGAAGCCCTTAAGCGCTGGCCTTGCTACATTGCTAACAGCACGGACACTGCTACCAGTATTTAACAGTGCTAAAGGAGGTTTATGGCTCATATGACTTTTGAGGTAATGTTTCAACAACAATGCTTAGTTGGAAAGTCTTCACTAATGGTTATCAATGAATGAGCGCCGCTGCTAGCTATCGTTAGTTCCCACTGTTAGTTTCCACGACAGCTCCCAAACTGCAGAGGTAGGTAACCAAAGATATTCTTGGTGACTGACTGATTACCCAAGCTTTGACATCCCACCATTAAACACTTGATTTCCTGCATTTTGGTGATTTTCCATGCACCAATTTGTGTCTTTTCTTTATCAATATATGGTAAAAAGGGTCTTTAATTTCTTCAAAGTCTACTTTCATGTTTTTATTGGTGGGACAAATGCACATGTTCTAAACACTGAGGGACACGTGTCCCCTGCGTCATCCCCTGAAATTGACATCTATGTGTGATTCCAAACATGTGAGTTTCATGCATATCTGTGGTGCGTGTGTTTGTGCGATTTCAAACATTGAATTTGTTTTTACATCCTGCACAGGCACATGTGTGTATGTAAGTGTGTGTGTGTGGAGCAGTGCCTGTGTGTGTCTGTGTGTTTCCTGTGTGTGTAGGCGAGTGAGAGAATATTTTCCTGAGGTGAAAAGCAGCAAACTGGAGGTTGGAGTTAAAGCAGCTCTGATCAGATGAGCCGGTCCACCTCCAACCTGAAACTCACACTGACATTTCACACGGCCGTTAATAGTACCTAAAGGTGATCATACAAGGCCGCCTGCCCAACTAAGCGAGACGTTCCCACACTTAATGAGTTTTTAAATATTAAAAGCAGCACACATCGTCGTCACTATTGTGAGCTCTTAATTTACCAAGCAATTAGGCGCGGGCCCTCATTTATCAGCGCGTGTTCATTTGCTGAAAACCTAGTCACTTTTTATTAATCGGTGCCATAGAAACGGCGAGGTGAAATTAATGTGCGCCCAGCGGAGGTCACGCCAGCCGCGCTAGCTAGCTGCAGCTCAGCGAGACGGGAGATAAATAGGAAGCGTGCTTCGCTGGTTACACGGGAGATGTGTCGAGGCGTCGGCGCGGTACGCCAGGGGACCGGGTCTCTGCGGCAGGAGAGATGAGGAGAAACGCTGCTTGGCTTTTCTGTGACCATCTGGGTTTTTTCTTTTTTTTTCCCATGCAGGAGGAAAATTAACCAAATGCCTTTTAAAGGAAAAACAATTATAGTTTTAACCTCACTGCTTCGCTGCTTCTCGCTACTTCATTTTTTCTCCTCAAGGATCCTACTTTCTATTCATATAGAAAAGTGGGAATGAATTCTAAGTATGTTTTTCTGTGTTTTATGGAGAGCCTTGTCTCACACTGGCCCCACACTCTGTCCTATATATTCATGTATAATGGCTGCTGATTTATATACAGCATTACTCTTTTCCATAGGTTAACATGCAGGTTAATATGAGGCCTTTGTAAAGAAAAATGTTACCTAACCTCTTAATCCTCCTTTTGCTATAATTTGCACAGGTGTGGATTTTAAGGGGGGTGCAGGGGACAGGTCCCTGTCAATAACTAGGACATGTGCATTTGTCTCCTCCATCAAAAAATGAAAGTAGGCAAAACTAACCGTCCAAATCTGAAACATAAAACTATGCAAATCATCTGTCACTGAAAACCCTGTGAAATAATCAGCCATCATTACTTTTAATTTTCATGGAAAAGGAGGTGAAAAGTTTTTTTATGTGTTGTATCTACCGTTTATTGACCAAATTCACATAATCTCCCCTGCAGTCACCAAAATTCGACTACCACACACCACCAGTACTGTGACATCAACAAAAGCACGTGGTTAGGTTTAGAAAAAAACACCTTAGTTGTCCGGAGATTGTCGGACCCATCCACCTCCCCTCCTACCCACCCTTACCGACTGTCCTATTCCTTATGTTACGTCATCACCAGCAGCATTCAACCCGACCGTGCCCAGCAGCATATCATACAGCCCTGATAGGTGCCGTCCGGCTGACAAGCAACATATCATAGCAACAATCAAAGCTGCTGAGAAAGGTGGCTTTTGGCCTCCGACAATCATTGACAAAGCACTGGGATTCGACAATAAAAACGAGCCGGAATGGGAGGTCAAAATCACTGATAAAGGGGGTGGCAAATGGCCTGCCACCCCCTCATAGTCTATATCTGACCCATCACTATCACAGTCACTGAAGACCGCAACTTTTTTGAATCTGAGGGGCAGCTGTAAGGTTGTATTCCTTGTCTGGGCCGTCACCCAGATCCCACATATCCAAAACTTTACTCAAAGTGAACCTAAAAAAGAAGAGTAGAAGGTTAGGAAGAATAAAAACTATGCATGTGTAGAAGTACATTTAGACCCACTGTGTCGTCAACGTGTTCACTACTTCTGTGACCCCACTGAACAAAGTAATTGCAAATGAACATATCAGTACCAGAGACCTTAAAGATAATGTATGGCAAAAATTTCTGTCCTATCTTTATTTTAACAAACTTCACTAACCTTTTCTTTGGGAGCTTTGATGCAGCCATCTTGTCTCATGGTGCAACCAGGGAGTAAACATGTGACACACATGTCACATATTTTATTGAGACCCTTTATTATTTCAGTATTTGCTGAAAATACATTGATACATCCTTCTGTAACATTTTTAGAGCCTTATAACGAAAACTTTTTTTTGTGGTCACTATTGTGACCAGTGGGATTAAATGGGTTGAAGACATTTACACCACAAACTGACATAGAAAAGGCTCCAATTAGTGCCCAAAAATACAGCAGAATTTTGAGTGTTTTGATGCTGAAAACTCCCCCAAACCCCTCTTCTCATATGCCCCCCTCCCCCAAGTGCTGAAACCAAACCTACACCCATGGAGATCCAGTATATACCGTCTCACTTAAGCACAATCAAAGCCCGGCCCCTGCTAATGGCTGACGAGACACCTGCTCGGCTCATGTTTACAGCACCATCCTAATGTTAGCTCTACCCTGGGATAGTTATCCGCTGCGATGTGCACAGGTGGTGTTTGCCGAGCTGCCCCCGCTGTTGTGCTGTCTGTCTGTCAGGCCCGGCCAATGCAGGATTCCTTAATCTCGCCGCCGCTACGGGAGTGTGCAAACATGCTTTCTGCCTGCCAGATAATTCCAGCGCCTCGTGTAAACCGAGCAGAGTTTGTGTTGCTGGACAGCTCTCATCTGGACTGTTTTTGCATTTAGCCAGAAACTTTGCGACAGCACATTCCAGCACATTGGAAATTAGGAGTTGGTTCGGAGAAGATGCACAACTTCACCACATCTAGCTTGAATACTGTTGTTTTAAATCTGACCAAAAGCATCTGGATGGTTCAGATCTTTTAAAGTGGGGTTGCGTAAGATGCTTATCTTATTAAGACGATGTGACGCCAACAGCACATGATGTCAGAACCAATTAATAATAACAGTATTTACAGGATAATTTGCAATGAAATTTAGTTAACATAATGTAAAAATACATGAGGCTTTAACATCTACATATGACGCACCAGGTATCCTCCTGCGTCTGTGGTTGACCTATGGTGTGCCGATTTACACCTGATACATGCTTTGTGTCTTTTCAAAATACACCTCTGTTTTCTCAAGAAATTAAAAGTTTCTCCTCCTTAGATACATAGTCTTTTTCAAAATAAACTTACGCTGGTAAAAGACCCCCTATTTATGCTTATTTCCTTGTGCATCAAAGCATGTGGTTAGGTGTAGAAGAAAAAAAGGAAAGAAAAGACATCATAGTTTGGTTCCACATTCAGATACGTGCCAGGTACCCTGTGTGCATTGGTTTGTTGATGTTCTGGGACGGCATGTCAAGTTCTGCCTGTTACATGCATTGTCCTTTTTCAAAATACACTTCCATTTTCACAGGAAATTTACCGTTTACATACAGTCTCTTTCAAAATAAACACAGTACGTTCGTACAACAACGTGAATTGACGTGTTTTTGTCCTCTAACAACTACACACGTGGTTAGGCGTAGGGAAAAAGAACAGGGTTTGGCTTTAGAATCTTACGGGACGTTTATTGGACCCATCTACCACCTGTCCTGCTGGTCCTACCTGGACTTTTGCCACCTTGACTTTGATTCTCGTCCCGTTGCATTTCCCCCTGATGCTGTTGAGCGCCATTAAACTATAACAACAACTGACCATATCATGGCTATGTAAAAGGGCGGCATTTTTCATCAGTGTCAGACGCCATAAGTAATTGCCCATGTGCCGGATTTTGCCGACTTGGAAATGAGACTGGGTTGGACTTTCCAGCTCCTCATATTACGTTGTTACCGGCGGTGTTAAAGATCACCAGCAGCCAATGCGTTGTGCGTCGGTATCTTACGCAGACGTCCATTGACATAGCGCTGGTATTTGACGACTTCAGTTGGTGGCTACTGCGTCAACAACTGTCGCCATCCACTATGTACTATATACCTGCGAAAAATGCCATGTGTGTATCTAATGCCAAGATCGCTGACGAGGTGTGTCGACGAATCTGTCGATCGGTTCGAACACCACGTAGCATGATTACGAGCATGTAAAAATGAGTTATCAAGTGAGCAGAGAAGTAAAAAGAGATGGCCAAGCTTGACCAGACCTACTAAAAAGAGACTAGGCCTGAACATCTACACCCCAATTTCTGTTTTGCATGGACAACAACTGTCACTATATCTATTTTTTGTTTGCAGTTAATAGCATTAAATGACATTTAGCTTTAAAGTTCTCAAATGTCACGGTGTAAAGTTTCAGTACAGCCTAAAAAAACACTCCTGAATAGATTCATAATCTTGTGACGATCCTTGTTTTGTGGTTATATCTGGATTCATTTCCCCACATTCATCTCCAGCATCACTGCAACCCCCCCCACCTCCTCCTCCATCCCTGTATGCCCCTGATCCATGACCCCCAAGGGTGTTTGCAGCAGACTGTGATGCGGCTGTGCCAGGTTGTTGCTGCTCCAGCCTCGGCCCCAGCCCGTCCCGGGCCCGGGCCCGGCACTGCGCTAATATGCTCCCATTCCTCATCCAGACAGTCCGTAAAGCACTGGGGCAAAATATTCTGTCTCCCTGAGCAGCTCCTAATAAATTGTCCTTTCATCGACGCGCAAGACAAATTTTGCCTTCTCTCCCTCCTTCTCCTCTCGCCCCCCCCCTCCCTCCTCCGTTCCTATCTCGCTACACTTTCTCACTTTCACTATGTTCACATGCTCCGGAGCTCCCTCGCTCCCAGTTCCTCTGCTCCCTGTGGTTTAGTGAAACTGGCACACTCACTCTACCTCTCAATAAACTACAGGGATGCCAGGGGCGCAGCTCAGTTGGCCAGAGCCCTCTGCAAAAAAAGGTGATCGAAAGAAGGAGAGACGGAGGAGGCAGCGAGGGGGATGGAGGGGGGATTAAAAAAAAGAGGTAGAGGAGAAAGATAAAAAGAAATAAAGAGAGAGGGATATTATTGTGCACAGTCCTCTGTTCCTCTCTTTGCCTCCCTGTCTCTCTCCTCCCCACGCTGCCACAACACGGTACCGCTTCCGCTTTGTAATTGCGCAATTAGTGCCACAGCCTGGTTTTCATATATCACAAATGGCTAGCTGCTGCTATTAAAGCAGCCCCAGCGCCGGGCTAGGGGGCATGGCTAGCCGAGGTGCATTAAGGGCAGCGTTTTGTAAAATGTGAGCCAATTTATCATGATCTGTTTTTCGCTCCCACCCACTGCTAAAACGCCCCTACTCCCTTGTCTTTGAGCCTGACCTTGTGCCGGGCTTGCGTGTGTGTATGTGTGTGTGTGTCAGCGTGCGGAGGTTCAATTTGCTCATTGTTACTTGCTTGCATAATTTCAGGCGGCTGGCTCGGCACAGAGCCTCACACTGAGCCACACACACGCCCGCAGTTACGCACACAAACATACCTTGGTGTGCACAACGCATACACACACACACCTCCGCAAAACACGCCGGCCACTGATTGCTTGCGCCGCCACTTTGCCTTCCTGTGTCTCTCATTCCACTACTCTCTTTTCGCTCTCTTTTCCTCTCCAAGCAAAATCCACTCATTTATATGCCGAGGCTAAACGGTATTCATTTGTAAGATGGCAAGCGGTATAACACTGGTAATTCCTCCTCACCAATTTCCAGCGCACTTTCCCCTTTAGCTGTCATAAGCAGTGCATTAAGTGAGTGAGGCAAATCCGCTCCCCATTCTGCGCCATCTCTCCCTCTCTCTTCTCCTTCCTGCCTGCCGTTCTCCATCACCCACTCGTCACCCTCCCTTCTCCACGGTTGCATGTTGCTGCTGTGAAGATTTACAACGCACGCCTATTCACTCAACCATCCCCTCTCTCCCCCCCTTCCATTTCCTCTCCCTCTCTCTTCCCCTCATTCCTTTCATTTCGCCGGGTTGGTGGAAGATGAGGATGACACCCTGAGCTCATCAGAGCCCTGCCGGCTTTTCACCCCGGAGAGCCGCCCTGAGCGCCAGGCGCAGCACGCTGCACTGCAGATACCTGCCCCACCCCCTGCTGAGTAGCCTGTAGCCCAGAGAGAGGCTGAGCCAGGGGGGATGAGGCTCGGGGTGGGGCTGCAGGAGGCTGGATGAAGGGATTTGAAGGTGGGGTTACGGCTGGGGAAGGGAGCAGAAGAGTGGAGGAGATGAAGGAGGGAGGCTGAGGAAGGGTTTGGGAATGTAGGAAGGAACTGGAAGAGTTGGGGTGGTGTTGAGGCTGGAGGTGTGGAAGTGCATGAGGTTGTTAGAAAGGGCCGGGACATGTGCCGCATCTTTAACCGCCTAGGTGCTACTTTTGTACCTACTGTGTGCCACCTCTGAAAGGCATGGAGGTATGTTGTGCCTGAAGTTGCAAAGAGACCACAACCAGCACTACACCATAGCCTCATCCCAGCTGATCTTTTTTCAGGCGCTGTGTTTGAAGTATGTATTAGGACTAAAATGTTGCCCATTTGATGGATGTAAAGCTCTTGATAGCCCTGCACTAAAATGATTCACTTCTTTTCCGTATTTATCATTAGAGTTGGGTCCTGAATTACTTTTAAGGATACGATATTACCAAAGTACTGAGTGCCAATCACGTTAAATCACTCGGTCTTTAATTTCAACACCTAAGAGCGCACCGGGTTGGGAACACTGGGTTCAGAAAGGATATGAAAACATTGGTGAAGGGCCCCAAACCTGGGAAACTGCCCGCTGCACTTTGTGGCTGACGTTCCAGCTTCGGGGCACTTTGGCAGAGACAATGGAGCTTACACACACAAGCAAGCAGATAGACGGACAGAGACACTCTAAGTGTAATTAGAAAAAAGCAGAAGAGCAGAATCCCTTGTTGACTGCAGCTTGTTCAAAATTACATTTTCGTTATCAGTCTAGAAAAAGAGAAAGGTACTGAAAAAAAAACCCATTGTGTAACACTACCGAATTTGAGGTCAGCCCAACCTGCAGCAATACCGGTATTATTTTTTATGTGAATGGTACCCAACCCTCAGCGGTGCATGTTGCTAGTCCAAAGTTGAACTTTGTTTACCTCATCTTGAAAAGCAACGCCTCGAGGGTGCTTGTGTGCTGTGACGTCTCCATTGGAAACAGTTGATCAGAGGCTGCAATAAATGCAATATGTGTACAGGCCCCGAGATAGAGTCATTACAATGTGGACTGCAGGAATTAGCCAAAGTTCAGCAAAACCTCATACAACAGTTTTTTTTCTGATATCTAACAAATAAGTGCCCCATCAGTAAGATTACATGAACTGAATGTGAAGTTATGTATGTTTGGTTTAGAGACAGAAGCCTCATCTCGTTACATACTTGACATTAAATAAACCCTCTGATACCTGTGCAAATTGGTTTTATTTCTTTTAAGAACATGGGTAGGAGGCAATGTGCAATGAAAGAAGAAATGACCCAAAAAATTAGCAAGAAATTAGTAAAAAGAGGAAATTAAAAAAAGAGAAAGAAAGATAAAACCAAACAAATGAGGAAATGACCTTGAAAGAGTGCTTAAAAATTGTAATAATTAGTAACATGTAAGGAAAAAAAATATTTGTTTTTTTCCCTATTTATTTCTTATTTGACTGCTTTTTAAAATAATTTTCTGAATCTATTTATTTATTTAGTTTTAATTTATTTATTTTAAAACACTTTTGCAATTTGTAGGACATTCTTTCCAAAGTTGCTCATTGCCTTTTTCCATGTTTTTTCAAGAAATTGCAGCAATTTGCTCAAAGTTAAAAGGTTTAATCACTTGAGAAAGGCGACTGAAAGCAGCACAAGACATGAGATGTTGCTCCAGGTTCCAAGGCGTTCATCAAAAATTACGCAGGTTAGGTTTAGGAAAAGAGACGTGGTTGAGTGTTATATGTTACGTACCTCATGTAAAGTAAGTAGCTTAGGTTCAGGTGAGTAAAGTTACAAAGGTTAGATTTAGAAAATGAAACAATTTTGGTGTAATTACATTACATACTTCATGTAAAGTTCCATAGGTTAGGTTTGGGAAAAGAAATATGGTTGTCGTGTACTTAAATAATTGCATTTTCTGGTACTTTATCTCCACTTCAGTTCAGAGGGAAATATTGTACTTTGAACACCACTGAAGCTAATACCTAAACTTGAAGGAGCTCCGCACAATAATCGGAGCTTTGCTATGATTCAGAGGTTGTCTCCACACGGCTCTCAACATGGGGATGGCTAGCAGCTAATGATGCAATGTATTCTCATACAACAGTTGGTATGACATCCAACGAAGCATGTGGCGTAGTGTTATGTTAAGGTGGTTAGGTTAAGGCAAGTAAGGATACGTAGGTTAGGTTTTGGAAAAGAAATGTGGCGATGATGCACCTTAGAATAAGTCAAAGTTCACGAGATTTCTAAGACCTGTCTTCTGGGGGAAAGTCTTGTGTTTTGTGACCCACCCAACCCAACCTGCCTCCTTATGCAGACTACTTCCTTCTTTACTTCTGTCATTGGTCACATGATCGCAGCCTTCTTGATTGCAAGGGTTACAGTTAATCTCGTTAACAAAACTATGACAGAAGCTAATCGCCAGTGACCTTTTTTACATGACGGAGATGAGACGTTGGTGGGTTATTCTCTTATTACTGGCTCATGGTTGTTTACGCATTGTGGTGTATTACTCTTCATAGGTATTTGTAGGACCATGAGAACAACCTGCACAGTTTGCACTGAAAAAGAAAGCAAGTTCTTGAATTTGTGTTGTACTGGCATCAGTTGAAGTTGATTAGGGATGGAGGAAATATTCTCAGAGGCAGGCTGCAGGGTGTGAGGCCTGGAGAAGGAGTCAGGGTGCTGAGGGAGGGGCTGGAGGTACAGTTGGTATGAAAGGGCTGGAGGCAAGAGGAGGTTTGAATCTTCTCTCCCCGCTACCTTCCCTCTGTCTGTCACTCTTACACTCTTACCACCACTCCTGGGCTTTCTTCCTCCTCTTTTATCCTCGACCTTGTTCTCTGAGCTTGTCCTGAAGGCCCTTGTTCCCTGGATGAGGATGGAGGGCAGAACTTGCTCGACCCTCCAGGCCAGAGTATGTGAAATCCTACCCACCACGCCGTCTCTGGTTCCTGCTGTAAGCCCATCCTAATCACCGCACCGTGACGGCGGCCAATCACCGCGGCCGACGCAGCCAGGCCAAATGAATAAACAAATGCTGTGTTTTCCCTGTGATGACAGCCGCTCCATCATGTCATCGAAGCTCACCAAACCGTTTTAATGTCTCTGTTATTGTGGGTGAAGGAACACAATTGTGGTGTTGCTGACAGCATAATTATCAGGTAGTTAGGATTATTTGCAGATAACAGGTTTTAAAGTTGTCAGAGGAACACGTTTCCCCAGGCGAGATTTTTTCCACAAACATCCAGCATCACAGGATCAATCCGGATTGATCGAATGCAAAATGGCACAAAAACATGCTTGAACATGTGCTGACCAACACTCTGCCACTGAGCTACCATTTCTCCCACCTTGGCGTTAATGCGTTTGTCGCTACTTGTCAAACACCCACTTGTTTTGAATTTTCCACAAGAGTCTTGGCACCGCTGCCTCGCAGCGCCGGCAATACGGACAAGAGAGCAATCATTGTTTTGTTGTTTAGAGTGCCACACGAGTTGCTAACTTTTTGGAGGGCTTGGCAAGGGTCCCTTTTTTGTCGCCTCACCCCCCATTTTGATGATAAGTGGCCAACTACCAGCTCGGAACGAGGTCAGCGCAGGGTAACGGACTCAACCATTTCTCCCCTCATACAGGGGGTGCAAAGTGGGCACATCTAACATAGGAGTGAGTTCAGCAGCCATACGTCTACTCACACATTCAAATTGATCTTCAGCTTAATTTATATGCAGAGAACATAAAGGAAAAGCAGCCTTTTGTTAAAACTGGACTGTAATGTCCAACAACAGAGAAAGCTCGGTCTGTGTGATCTCTTCATGTGTGCCAGTCGGAAGGATAAGATGGTGGCAGAGGGGTTACATAATTGGTGTTTGGCTCCAGCAAATATGGTTTGTAAGACTAATAGAAATAAAATATCTTCATATTTTTGGTGATATTCAACATCCTAAAATCAAATACCTCTTATCAGGCTGGGAGAGCCCCTGAGCAGGGTCTACAATTTTTTTTTTTTTTACTACTTGCCACTGTGGCATGAATCTCTTTTGTCTGCCGCTCTGAGCTTTCATCTGCCACCTTTAAAATCCTTCTAATGGAAATTTGATTTGATTGATTTGGATTTTGAATGTTACTTGTCACTTGTAACAGAATGTTTTTAAACTGTGGTATTACGACTCTTACGTAAGTTAAAGACTTGAGGACTTCTTCCACCACTGGGAAGTCCAGTGTTCGTATTACAGCGTGCAAGTCAAGGAAGCCCTATTTTAGGGGGATGGGAGGGTACTAATGCGCCTGCTTACATTGAGAGCAACATGTACTCAGTCCCATTTCTTGGTCGCTTGGTCCGTGGCCCTATACTTCTAAATATGGAGCTCTCTGTACCCTCTTCCACCAGCACATTTTCACTCCGACCTTTTCACATATCGGCATTTGGTCAAGATATGATGGCAAGGTACCCTGGGTTCGTTGTTTGTTGAGGTCCTGGGATGCCGTGTCAACTTCAGCCTGTTAAAGACATTGTCTGTTTGTCACGGAAGTTTACAGTTTGCATACAGTCTCTTTCAAAATAAATGCACTATGTTGGTACTACATTTTTTTTCCTTCACCACCAAACAGACGTGATTACGTTTAGTCAACACACGCATGTGGTTGGGTTTCGAAAAAAAGAACAGAGTTTGGCTTCACAATTTTACCACAAGTGAGCACCAGCCTCCTGGGTGACAGTTAGTGGTTGTTGGACCCATCCAACAACCCCCCAACCCACCCTACTTGGACTCCTGCCATCTTAACTGTCATTGTTGTCCAACTGCGTGATCCCCTGACGCCGCTGGGCTCTACTAAACAGTAATGGCAACCGATCGCGCATCATGCCAACATGAGAGGGCGGCTATTTCGTTGGTGTCTGAAGCCACAAGTTATTGACGGAGCACCAGCCTTTGACGACTGTGGAGCGGAACCAGGTTGCTTCTGCGCCTTTTTTGGATGCCCCACGAGGTCGTGTTAGTTTACATGCATTACACGTGTCTTATTAAAATAAACTTCCATTTTCACAGGAAATTTTCAGTTTCTTCTCGTTAAATGGAAACAGTCCGTTTTAAAAATTGAGGTTAGAACATAGGTAGAAAAACTCAACTTTTATGTTTACCTTAGCTTCAGGAAACAAAAGTATGCAGACAGGCTTGAGAAAAAAATAAAAACATCATGGTTTGACTTAAAATAAGCTTAAAATATTTATCTATGTAAATAGTTTCTATATAGCTATGTAATGATGATTGCAGGGTAATATGTATGTTGATGTGTGTGTGCTTCATAACTAGTAACTAGGACATACTAGGGCCAGTCATCATAGCATGCACTGGGGGTCATCGTGACTACCTTACGCCACTGCCATCACCATCACTCTCTCTTTCTTGCTTGACTGGCAAAGACTTTCTACACCAGGAGCTAGTCCTTTATACCACATTGTCACGTGAGATAATAATGTTGTAAAGAGTGGATGTTTATAGTATCCATGTGCGCATCTTTTTATTGATGGTTTACAATTCAGTGAGCTTCAACAGTTAAAACCAATAAGGGTCTACAACCAGTGGCATCGCTTTTACATCATGTTTCCTACGTTGTGCCTTTTCTGAAAATAATACATGCCACTTCGTATTGAGGACATTATTAAACCATTTTAGAAAATTAGACTGATTTTATTAGACAATAAATCCAAAATAATTAGATTCTGTTAAATTAACCCGCATTTGAAGGAAGTGAACGTTCCTGGACACCACTCTGGGGGTACCATTTCTTTGGCATTGTCATGTCTAAACAGGAAAGTGACTTAAAAACTTTGAGGCGTGCTGTTTTCTGAAATACTGCATGTTGCACCCTTGCATTTCCTCAAATTGGAGCAAACCTTGAAAAACAGCCGCAGACAAAAAGGTACACAAATGTGTCTTTAAAGTGCAGATGACTCAAAGTGATAAATATTTAATAAGACTTTTATTTGATGTCTCATTGCTTCTCCACGTGTCTGTGTTAAGTGCCTCTGTATGGATACAACTGAGTCAAACGCGATGCGTTGCCCTCACCATGACCTGCCTCGATGACACTGCATCATCATTCCACTCTCGTTCATTTCCACCAGGATAGCAGAGGTCAGCCGTCGGACCAGTCCAACAGCAGCCACTTCCATGCTGGGACTGACTTCATCTGTCCGTGGGTGAACTGTGGAAATTGTAATTGTGTCTCTCTGCGCCGGTCAATCTGTTACAGGGGTTTCTACGTTGGAGAGCTTTTCAATTACATTTCAAGTCCTGTTTTGGTGGCATTTAAGGACTCAGGTTTAGTTGAGTTTGCAGTAAATTTAGGCCACCCTCACTGACATAAATGGAGTGGTAAAAATAATACAAACACCTGTCTGTACAATGCAGCACAGTTTAGCAGTGCCTCAAACTCCATCCTCCAAAACGGCCCCGTTTTAGAGATGCAAACTAAACAGCTATGCTTGCTACTATACACAAGCTAATTCACAACTTCAAACCTCTGAATACCTGCAAAGAAATGCAAGAAACACACCTCAGAAAGTGACACAGCAGATAATTGAAATTTATTCCCAATTATGCCTCACAACAAACAACCCTCCCCTCATGCTTTTTTTTTTTTTCTTCCTTTTAGTTCCTCCACAGTCGGTGAGCGGCGATCGCAGCGCTGCCTTCCTATGGGAGGACTTATGCTTTGGCACTGGGGTGTAATAGCTGAGAGAGTTAATGTAGCTTAAACAGCCAAACTAATTGTCCCTGTCTCTGTCATATTTGTCTAGTCGAACACTCCTAAATACCACAGCGATTAATTACCTCGCAGCCAGGTATGGGGAGACAGCAGTTATTCTCATTCTCAGCTCTCTGTGTGTGTGTGCGGATACTGCAAGTGTGTACACTATGTGTGTGTGTGTGTGTGTGCATGTCAAGTCAGGCGCAGTCAGGGGAGTGTTTGCCCCTTTTTACCACACATGTAAATGTGATGGGAATGTTCGATGTCAAGAACCACTTCCTGTTTAGCCACTGTTCCACAAGCTTCTGTGACTCAATAGATAGGGAACGTCCCCGCTTTTCGGTGTCCCCTGTGTGACTTTATTTTGTAGTCAATGGCGAAAGACAAATACATTTTTAATCCTGAATTGTGTCACGAATTACACGCCATCGTCACCATCTAGCTAGCTATGTAACTGTAACAAATGTAACGTTATCTAACCTGGTCTGTTTCATCCAGCCACTCCAGGTCTTTTTATCAGCCGGAAAAGTGAAAAGATTTGTAAGATCTATTTATTGTGTGAGAACATCCTGTCATGAAACACACAGGCATGGTAGATTCAGCAGGAGAGAAAGTTATGACTGTACTTCAGCGACTTGTGTAGTTTTAAACTCCAACAGTTTAACTGCGACTTTCTTGACTCATAAAAATATATTTTATACATAATGTGTAACTCATGGGCTATTTCAGAGGAGATGAAAACTTTTTTTGTCTCTTGCTGTTAGCTACCGTACATATTTATTTCTGAAATAAGGTCCCATGGTGGTCCAGTGTAAGGGGGAGGGACTTTGCCTCTTGATGCAGTCTCTCATTTAGCAGTTCTTCAATTTGTATTTCTAAAAAAAAAAAGCAAAGCACAACCCGGTGTGACTCTGAATTCATCAAAATCTGGTGCTTGGCCAGTGACTTGTGGCGTCAGGCATCGACGAAAAAAGTCGTCCTTTCACTTTGGTATGATATGTGGCGTCAGGACAAAATACAGCAGAACAACAACAAAAGTTAAATGTGGTGTATGGGGTGATGGATGGGTCCAATAAGGTGCATGTGTTGCCTAAACCCGACCATATGCATGTGTTTGCAAAACATAACCATGTGTGTTTGCTGTTTAAGGACAAAAACCTAAATTTGTGTCATTGTACTGACGTAGCACGTTACTTTGAAAGAGGTTGTAAACTGTACATTTTCTGTGAAAATGGAAGTGCATTTTGAGAAACAGACAATGCGTGTAACAGGCAGAACTTGGCGTCCCAGAACGTCAGAAACCATTGCACCCATACCTTTCACGTTGTATCTTGACGTGGGAAGTCCATGACCAAACATCGATGTGTGACGAGGTCGATGAGAGAATGTCTTGGCCACCCCACAAAACTTCTCTTCAATGCATTGCCAGTCATCATGTATGACTTTTAGGGTTGTACCCAACTTCTTTTTTGCACTAGCTGTCAAACATGCATTTACAGTAACGGAGTGTCCTCGAAAAACCGACACCATATTTGCAAAACATATCAAAACTCAAAATGTTTAATACATTTACACGTGTCAACTTGACAGCACCAATACAGTGAAAAGAATCTGTTTGACCATCACTAACTTATTTGAATAAAGTTAAACAGTGAGTACTGTTAACAGAGACAAAAAACTACAGCTCCCAGGAACATTTAAGAGTGACACAGCACTGCTATCGTAACAGGGTTTTGTCGATCCATGAAAAGTTGTAAGTGGAACTAAATTTAGTGCCTCACGGACAGTTGTGTTGGCTGCTCTTGGTCCCTTTGCTTCGCACATTGTCGTCCCCACAAAGTCTCCAAAGAAAGAAAGTAGCATCTTCCTCTGTGGAGGGAACCCTGGGAAATATAGTTCAACTCTAACCCAAGCTTTTCCCCAATCACTTCTCTTGAATGCGGTGTTTTCCAGAAAGCAAGCGTATGGTTTTTAAGATGGATGATGATGGATGGGATGTTTTTTTTCATTCACACGGCCGTCATTGCTGCTTCTTCACTTTGTGTCAGAATTAATGGAAATAAATGGTTTCACATCTGCACAGCTGACTGTGTAGGATTCCTCGCCGATCTCACTCAGCGATACACGCCACTCAGTTTGTATGTGAGTGGTTTGTCGGTGTGTATGTGTGTACAGGTGCGCGGCGATGGTGCCTACGTGTTGGGGGCTTGTTTGCCAAGATCAGAGGCAGGCGCCCCGGGTGTGTGAAGTGTTCCCATCATGCATCGCTCCGTGCCTGGGCAGCCCACGCCCACTCATCATCCCCAC
>JAPZEB010000017.1:8122949-8141282 GCA_029783705.1 Chaetodon striatus
ATCTTCATTTCTCAGCACTTGCATACACTGAAACAAAGTTTTTGTAAGCAATCATCCAATGTCACGCACTATGCAAAAAATAAATTATAAATAAATCTGAATCCCGACATTAAAAACTGAATACCCAACAGACGAATATGAGAATAGTCCAATATTCGGTTTCAGCAAAAGCTGCGCTAAATGCCAGCAGTCAAGGTTGTTTTGTTGTAGGTGTGGGGGGAAAATTAATACAGCATAGTACTGCGATATTTTTGTGTGGCAATATTTAACGTAAAGCAGTGCCAAGTATCAATAATTTTATTAAATAAATTATTATTATTACAAATACAAATTAAACTTTGGGTAGCCTACTAGAACAATATAATCAATTGCTTTTTTTCAGTCCACTTTTTACATTTTGCTGCTACAAAAAATGGAGTGAGATGAACAGACTGAAAACGTCATCTTATTAGATAAAACAGATGATGTCAAAGTTGTCCTTTTTGGACATAATTTACAGTTGAAAAAAAAAGGTAATATAATTCTTAGCAATACTCAGGAAATTGCAACATATTTAAAATCGCAATAATATTGTATCGTGACTTAAGTATCGTGATAATATCGTACTGTGGATCCTCTGGTGATTCCCACCCCTGTGTTGTTGTGTATTCAATTTCATTTAATTTCACAGTGACATCAGGGATATGTGCATCCACATATTTGTGGTTTAAATCCTGTTCAAGAGCGGCCTGGTCTCACTCTCAGGGTGTCAAAATATGTCGCTTGGGTTGTCCACCAACTTCTGTGAAAAACCCATCCGCGTCATTATTAGATGCTCAGAGCAACACTGCTAGTTTTTCATAGCATGATTGTCCGTTCAGGGTGGGCGGCAGGTTAAGTGGATGGGTACAAGAAACAGCAGACTTTAACCAAGAGACTGCAGTTTCAGACCAAAATACAACATCAGTTGTGCTGTTTGTGCTACTCAAAACAAGGTGTCTTTTTTAGCAACACAGTGTTGCTTTTCCAGCCGCGTTGGTGCCACTCAAAGCTTGGTATATTTTTAGCAACATCCGCAATCTTTTCCTAACCCAAACAAAGTCGTTTTGTTGCCTAAATCTAACCACCAAACTCTTCTGCGTCAACATACAACACAAAAGGCTGCCCCTGGTGTCACATTTTGTGATCAGCCCCTTCAATAAATGGTGTGTGACAGGGGTCAATTTTCGGTCCAATCCTGTTCTCTGTTTTCACACTTCTCCTTTTCCACGTAGGCCACTTAATTTTCAGTTTTGATGTCTCACATAATTTTTATACTGATGACGCACAGCTGTATTTTCTACACCTTGACCATAAGGAAACTGATTTTTTAACGGCCTAGATACTGACATGCACAATTATTTAAACTTAATTTGGGCCACCTGCACAAAATGTCATTAAATCCATTGAAATATTTGATTCAGTCAACCACAAAACATTGCAATGGATCAGATCCTTTCTTCAGTCTAAAGATTTGGGAAAAGTCGCCTATGCTGTTATTACACCAAGGTGACTCCAGCTGGTCCACAACTCTGCACCAAGGCTTTTCACAAAAACAAGATGACTCATTAGCCTACTAGCATTTTAGCTTCTTTCCATTTGCTCCCCAACAATTATAGGAGCAAGTTTACTTATAACATATAAGGAATATCATGGTCAAGCCACTCTACACTTTTTCATATATCACCTTCTCTGTCTCTTTTACCCATCTCTTTGCTCTTTTCTTGTATCTCTACAGCACTTTGTAATTTCTGTTTGTATAACTTATATAAATCTAGTTTTCTTCATATACATTTGGTCTTTAAAATGACTTCCACTAATGAGAATCTGAATCTGTAATAATCTGATTAACAGCATCAGACCATGTCTTGCTACAGAGCCAAACTTCGCGTCCAAGCATCAGATGTTTTACACGACACCATACTAGATGAGTCAAACGCCTCTCAACACTCATCGCAGCATACGGCAGAAGAACATTCGCACCTCCTATGCATGCGCACACACTCACACATTTGCACATGCATGCACACATATTTACACATGGCATGGTGAGAACCAGGTGGCTGAAGTATTGTGTGTGTGTGTAGCGGTGAAGACAGAAGAGTGACATCAGTGAGCTCTTGTGCCTGAAAACACAAGCACACTGACCGCAGTGTATTTAAATACCCAGCAGGGCCTGAAGCATACAGGCTGTTGTTAAAATGTGATTCACTCTGAGGGCAAACAGAGAGCGAGGATGCAGTGGAAACAAAACAAAAGATAAGAGAAGAAAAAGAGTGATGGAGGCAAAGAGGGAGGAGAAGAGGGAAATAAAAGGTAGGGAAAGTGCAAATACAAATAGAAACAGAGACAGAGAGACATGAAGAGGTACAAGAGTCACAAGAAATAACAAGGAAGCAAAGAAAATAGGTCTGAGTTTCAGCATCTGAAGCACACTTGGTGTGGACCCATGGCCCGTCAGGCCTGAAGAGGTGGCGGTATGTGACACCTAACTGATCACTGCTGGGCTCCTGAGCTGATGACCTCTCTACTGTGATGCTCTCAGGTCCCCCCCAAGAACCCAATTTAGCTCTCCTGGCTCGCCACGGTCACCTGAAGACAAGGAAAAAGCCACCCAACCACAATCATAAAGCAGGCAGGAAGGACACAGGAAGGACAGTGATGGACTGCTGAGCAGGAGGCCTGAATATGGGCTGTCCTAAATATGATGACATTATGTGGGCCAGATCAGATTTTTCCTACAGGAAATGAAAGATGTGTAAACCAAGATGTATTCAGAGTGTGAGGAATGAAAAATCTCCAAAAGTAATTATGGTGGCTGTTTCAACATACCAAAGCTCCAAGGCCACTTAGATTGTGAGGTGTTTCAGTTATGACTCGAGTTTCTGTTTCTTTCCTGAAGATCCACAATATTTACACGAGGCAGGGAAAAAGTTGAACAAGGTTTATTGAGAGCACAAAAAAAGTCCTCCAAAAATTACGTCTTGTACGGTCCACCACCGACTCAATGTCGTATTTCTATATGTTCTCACATATTACCAGTTATTATACCTCAACACTGCATAACACGGTCAAAAACTTTTTACAAGCCAAACCATCACAAACTTAACGTCATCTTTTTCGCACCAGGTTGTCAACAATCTCCTTTTGTTATGCGCACTAAACTGACTTTGGGCACCTGACTTGTGCCTGCATTCTACACATAAATAAAGTAAATATAAACATAACCTTTGTATAGTCCACGACTAAACACTGTTAAAATATACAGAAATTGTTGCAAATTATCAGAACCTATATGATATATCAACACAGGCATTTTTACCAAATACAAATGTGTGCTTAAGTGGCTCTTACAGTCCAATTCTAGAAACGCCCCTGACCCCCTGTGTGGGGCTGCTGTGACTGGATTTTCCTCTTACCAAAGATGAGTGAAGACAGGAAACGTCTAAAGGTTTAAAAGCAAGGAAGTCATTTATTACATATACTGAAAAATATTACTAATGTCTGTTCATCGAGTGGCCCCTGGCTTCCTGTCCCTCTGCAAATGTCCCCCAGGCAATGCAAGTTCAGTTTCCCTGCACTGGACCTTTAATGAAAAGCATCCAAATATTCCAGACTTCATGTGTTCCCAAGCACTTTTCAATAGCATGTATACATTGTCTATTGGCATGTGATAATCAGAATTCAATATTATTCATTTATTATAATGGCAAATTATTAAGTTTATTGATGATCTTGATTTATTTTGCTTTTGATTATTTCAGATGAGAATAATATTTTATTACCAATATATTGGAGGACATTTTGGGTATGTTTGAGCACTCAGGGGTAAATGTTCCCCATAATATATACTGTAATTACAGCCTAGATACAGTCGGTGTTACAGGACAAAAAAGGCCCATCACAAGTTTCAACAAGACAAAGAGTCAAACCCGTGTGTGTTTAAGGATTACCGGCGGTGGCAGCGGGAAGGCCTCCAGCTCAGAAATTGTCCAATCAAGTGAGATGTTAACAGCAATTGTAGCCTTCACAAACAAGCTGCCCCCAGAGACGAGTAAAAAACGGACAAGGAAAATTAAACATACACTTGATGGGAGGGAAATTGCCCCCCGCTTGCAGTCGTTTCACCTCAGCAAATGAGCACCTTTAGCCGAGGGGGAAAAAAGGAGAGACCTTTAAAAAAAAAAAATCTTCTTCCTTATTTCCTTCTCTGTCAACCTTGGCCAAAGTGCTATTCTGTTGTCTGTCATCGGGCTTGCTCTATTACTGTCATTACGGCAATCGGCCCCGGTGCTTAATGTGTTTGTCTATGTACACAAGTCAGTGGCGGCGTGCAGCTGAATGGCACCCAATCTACATGTAGCGGGATTGCCTTTGGTTTGGAGGGAAATGGGAACCTGCCTTCTCCCACTTAATCAGACATGTTTGATTGATCCGCCCCTCCACTGCTTCACACGCTTGCACTTTTGCTGACTGACACGCGACGAAGCACCTCTCCGACCTCGCCCTCCTCCCGTAATAGCTATAAAGATGTGTTCAGTCGTCACGCCGAGTGCCGAGGACAACTGAAAAGCTTGACAGGCCCGACTCTTGGCCTTAATGGGCAAACACACATCGCGGGCTGACACGTTCGCGCCTATTTTGAGCGCCGCTCTGAACCGCAGGAACTTGCGGGCTGGGAGATGAAAGGCAAACAGCAAAGACAGGCTTGAGGGGAGTCTCTCGCTGCTCTTCTTCTACTTCCTGCTGCTTCATTCTGAGGTTCAAGTGGGACGTCGGAGAACAAGGGGGGGGGGGTTCGCCTCCGGAGAGCGTTTGCATTAAAAGTACTAGAATCGTCCGCCCAAGGCTTCTTCAGTTGATTCCAAGCAGACACTGCCCACACTGTGAGAGGAATAGTGTGTTTTCTGAGGGAATCCAGTCCCCTAGGACTCCAGGGTTTTCCAGGCAGACAAGTGGGCTTTCCACAGATTTGTGTGTGCGAGTTTGTGTGTGTGTGTGTGCTCACGCGTCGGGGATATTTTTCATCCATGCAGGCCTCAGGAAGCAGTGGTCTGGCCGGGGATCAGCAGTGCGCCTTAGGAGACACCTCTATGGGAGCAGTGTTTGGCCACTGGAACGAACCTCACACACACACACACACACACTCACACACGCTTCGTTTCAGTTCCCACTTCACGTCCGTACACATCCAAACGCACACGTAAATACACTAATGGACATGTGCACACACACGGATTTACCTCCTGACCACCATCCAAACACACACGTACACACACACAGCCTAAACCACAAACCATATATCACATTACAGCGCCTCAAATCTAGTCCCAATCCCTTCAGAGGACAGAAAAATATCTGATCTGGGCACAGGTTAACATGTGGGCCCAGATGGTGCAAGGTCTCAGCCGGAAGCAGAGATTCCCCCCTCTAATGTAACTAAACAAACACCAAACTGCTGCTAAAATAAACATTTGACGAGTCTCCTTCCCAGCAGCGAGAGGATATATACGATGCTGTAAATGCTGAAGATGCAAAATGATTGTGTGCATCCTAAAGCTCTCAAAGCTTAGCCACTATAAACATTATAATAATTAATAATGATTCTGGACAACGTCCAATCAGTTGCTTCACTCTGGAGTAAAGAATGTGTTGCTTTTCAGTCCAACAGATGCTCCAACAAATCAATTCCATCCTTACTTTGGCAAGAATCGTGCAAAGTGGCATCACTGCCAAGAAGAAACACAAAGAATCAAAGAAAATATAGGCGCACTTTGGCTCAAAGAAACACCAGTGTTTTAAATTGTAGACTGAAGTTGAAGAGAGACATGTGGAAACGTAATATATGCACATATACTTAATTTCTGTGCATGAAATATTGTGTACATATGATCTAAAACACATGTATGGTGTATACATGAAACCTATTAGAAACTATTTCATATATTGACATGTATCTCTAGCTCTTGTAATTGCCATATGTGTTACAGATATAAATAATAACACACAGAACATAATAAATGTGTAGATTAAATATAAGTTTTATTTAAGAAATATGTTGTGCACATATAAGTTGAAAACATACTTTTATGTGTTGTTTATTCACCGATCAGCCAAAACATTAAAAATGCTGACAGGCCTTCATGTAGATGCCACCTGACACGCTTCACCTACCCAAACCAAGTACCCCCCCACCCCCTTTATGGCAAAGACACATCTTGAAAACTGCTCAGGAATGGGCTGAGAAATGTGATTAACAGCTCAAGATGTCGACCTGGCCTCGAAATTGCCCAGATACCACTCTGATCAAGCATCTGTGGGACGTGCCGATACCCCACCTTGCAACCCACAGGACTCAAAAGATCCACTGCCAATGCCCGGGTACCAGACACCACAGGACACCCCCAAGAGGTCCTGTGTCCGTGGCTCAATAGGTTAGAACCAAGTCCAATCCAAGGAGGTCCCACTGTGGATCGAGGGTACTTCTGGGGTAAGTGCACCTCCCACAGATGCTGGATCAAATTGGGATCTGGGGAATTTTAAGGCCAGTTCAATACCTTGAGCTCTCATGTTCCTGAGGCCATTCCTGAACAGTTTTTGTGGTGTGGCACGGTGCATTGTCCTGCTGGGGGGGAGGGGGCACTGCCATTGGGGAGTGCCATTGTCATAAGGGGATGTACTTGGTTGGTATTTTGGTGGGCGTATATGTCAGGTGGCATTGGCATGAATGAAGCAGACATTGAATCATAACAAGATGATCAATGTTATTGACTTCACCAGCCAGTTGTTTTTAAGTTTTGGCTGATTGGTGTATGTTTATGTTGTTATCCTTACTGAATGATACATCATTTTACATTCCATTGCATTCATCTGACAGTCTTAAGCCACTCTAAACGAGCTCTCTTGCAGCTAAATGACAGAATGTGTTGATTTCCACTAACTTCCAAACAGCAAATACTGCTATTCTAATGGTTGCAGTTTTAAACACGTCTTTAACATCATGAAATTGTCACAGTTTCACTCCAAAATAAGCTGGTTAGGTTTAGGCAACAAAGCTATATGGTTAGGTTTAGTAAAAAAAAACAAAAACATAATGATTTGTCATGAAATAAGTTATTTTGTTATGTGTCACATACATGCCCAATATATCACTAGCACAGTATGCTACACATGCTAGCATATTAGGTTACATTGTTGTTAAAAGCAGTCAACGTTGACCTGTTATACCATGTTGGTCTTCTGGGTGAAAGTCCTGTGTTTGCTTAACCCATCCACCACCGCTCCTGCCCATTCGTACAGCGTTACACAGACTACTCACGATTTTTATACTATGTCACGTCACTTCCTCCTCTGCTCGTGTAGTTACTCCAACTGCTAGAAAATGCTGCGTTACAATAAACGTAAGTATGGGTTGTAATAACCTGCTTGCACAGTTGACCAATGTTAAAATCTAAAGAACATATAGAAGCGTACAGGATTTTATTACATATATTGTGTTTTCATGAACTTGCAGATACACTTGGAATACATATTGTTCATATATATGGCTGCAACATATGATAGTATATAAAATTTGCATATGCACATAAACAAATTTGACTTTGGGTATTTTATAAATGTTATAAACCTTCATATCTTCACGTATCTGGAGGATGTATGTATGTGATATTCAGATATCATCTTATAGGTAGCATTGATGGCAACATTAGTATTGATATAGGGACACACATGTCATATATTACACTTCCATATGGGCAGCTCATGCTACAGTTCAGTTTTTAAAATTAAACTGCAGTTTGATTACTTCTCTCCAGCTTCCACAGTCTCAGCAGGCGAACACACGACTCCACACACAGCCCTAATATTGATATCACACAATTGATATTAATGAAAACACATGGAACGCTGCTGCAGCGGCACATTCATCCACTGCAAATGTACACGAGGCGTTTTCTGCGAAATGAACCAAAGCGCTCGCCCGCGCCTCGAAATTAAACGCCGTGATTTGTTTGCGGCGCGAATGCATTACACCTGATTGTGTGTTTGCTCATGTGTGCTGAAGACGCGGCTAATGAGGCATTACTGGCGAGGGGAAGCCCAATCGATGGCGTGCTGTCGCCGGACAATGCTGATCAATTGTACTGTATTGACTGCATTTCCCCCTCATTAGCTTCTATGAGGTGTGTGTGTGTGTGTGTGTCTGTGTGTGTGTGTGTGTGTGTGTGAAGCGGGGGGGAGGTGACGTGTGTTTTGGGTAAACACACTCAGGTGGCAGTGCAGGCCTGTGCCATGTCTCTGCTGTGCTATGTAGGCTGGTAGCAGGCATGGGGGCACTGATTACTCTTATTAACACGGAGGGTGTCAGGCACCGGTCCAAATGGCACCGCAGCGACTGTTACACACACTCACACACACACACACACACACTCGCAGAGCCCGTTCGAGTCAAGAGCCTGAGCCAAGAGTCCCAGCTGAACCCTGCCGTTAGGCCCAATGTGTTGCCATGAGCTCAGGAGGAGATCTTTGTTGTGAGCTGTCAGACTTTTAACTACTAATATGTTGCCGCGTCGCTCTCTGAAGTCTCTGATGCCATTCGGGAAAAAAAAAAAAAGAGGAGGAAAAACACCTGCTTTCTGCCAAATCCCGTAAGGAATATTTCGGTTGGAGAAGCAAGAAAGACAGAGCTCTCTCATTTTTATATTTTGGGTTTTCCTCCTCCCTTTTTTTCCCATCCATCCCCACCCGCAGCTGACCATTCAAAAACCAACCCATGAATCCATTTAGAGGCTTTTTGGTCCACGGCCAAGTTTCGCAAAATGCTTTCAACTCTGAATTCACAATGTAGCACTCAGCCTGGCAGATACAGAGCCAGGGTTCATGCATTCACACTGTTCATTGTGTTGATTTCTTTATTATTATTATTATTTTTTTACCCGGAGGGTTGAAGAGTGCATCGCTTCGTCCTCCCTGATCTTTAGTCCAACTTTTACAGTTTAATTTAAACAGCTACACCCCACAACTGAGTTTCCTTTGTTTTATCAGTGTTTGGGAGGTGATGGTGTTGCACGCTCTCATTTTGTTGTCAGTCTTCCAGCATGGAAACACAGCCCTCGAATGATACTGTATTAACTTTTGTCCACAACTCTTTCCTCCAGAATCGGGCCGTACTCCTTCAAAAAAAAAGTATCTTTCCTCATTTCCTGTCTCCTCCTTCAGGTCACAGTCGATGACAGTTAGCTTGTTTTGTTGTTCGTGTTTTACTTTGCAAACCTGATGAAAATGTGATTTTGTTTGTAAAGAATAAAACTAAATCGTGCTAAACTGGCATATTTCCAGTGACAACAGACGCTGACAGCAATAAATATGTCATTGCAGGATTTGGAGCTGCATTGGTGCCATGTCTGCAGAATGGGAACCCTGCCGCTACACGAATCACTCCAAGGTAATTGACCTCAACACAAACATGTTGTCACACCTGATAGCAATAAAGTTTGCATTAGCTGTTCGCTAAATTAGCTGTGTTTAAGTTGCATGTTTGTCGTAGTTTGGCTAACAATTAAACCAGATACAAAAATGTCTTTCTTTTGTCCTTATATCTGGGTTGTCAGTTGTCTTTGTGTGATCCTTGGGTATGTCACGATGCCAGAAGTTAAGCAGTCAATGTTCATAACAGTGAAATTACACAATTCTCTAAACCACAGTAAAAAAAACCATGGATGCGGTAGGCTATTTGTCCCGCCCTTTTTCGACTGTGATTGGACAGCTGAGTAAAAAGTGACAGTTCTTTGACTGCTGCCCCATCAGGTCTAGAAGAATAGCATCCTTGGTATCTATGGTGCCTATGTCATGTTTTCAGAATTTGGGCATCATCGTGTATGATCAGATCACCTTATTTCCTTCCTACTGTCTGTGCTGGAACACCTGTATTTACCCTCCCTCTGAAAAAGCTTAGTCTTCTCTGACTGGTCAGCGTTTTAGGGTCTTCTGCATTTTGGCATCTCGGCACTGTCACTGCATCAGATTGACTGTACTCAGGAATATCACCAATAAAAGCCTCTAAACACTTCCGGACATGTTGTAGTGGAAACATGATCTGAAATTGGGAAGAAATTATTAATTGCAGCGACCAAGATTGCATGTTTCCCTGACATTATCATGTAAGTACAGGAAGAAGTGCACCTGCAGCTGAGAAATGACTTTGTGTAGTGCAGTCTCTACTTGTCCCACTCTTTATCTTTACATGTTTACCAAACCTGGTTTCACCTTGAAATCATTGAAATCCGGTGCTTGGTCAGTGACTTCCGGCGTCAGACACAGACGAAAAAAGTTGGCCTTTCACATCAGCATGATATGCTGCTGTTCACCATTATTGTGAGAAGGCGCCCGGAGGTGTAGTGGTAGCAGCAGGACAACAATGAAAGTTAAGGCAGCGGAAGTTCGAGTAGGGTAGGCGGTAAGAGTGCTGGCTGAGTCCAACAACCATTGACTTTTACCTGGGTGGCCGGTATTTGCTTCCTGTAAGATTGTGTTGCCAAACCCTGCTCCTTTTTCCTGAACCTAAACACTTGTGTGTGTTTGCTAAACATAACCATGTGCATTTGTCGTTGAAGGAAAGAAAATGTCAATTTGTGGTGTTGTACTGACGTAGTACATTTATTTTGAAAGAGACTCTATGTAAAAAGTACATTTCCTGTAAAAATGGAAAGGTATTTTGAGAACAGCTAATGCATGTAACAGGCAGAACTTGACATGGCGTCCCAGAACGTGAACAACCAACACACCCAGGGTACCTTGCACGTCATACCTCAACGTGGAAAGTCTTTGACCAAACATCGATATGTGACGAGGTCAAAGTAAGAATGTGTTGGTTTAATAACCTTAAACAAAGGACTTAAGCTTATGTTATACTAGTTCTTTCTAGAAGTACATTTTTAGGGGGACTCTCACTGTACAAGCAGCTTCAAAAAAGTTTGAGTTGCAGTTTTCCCACCAGCTAGAACTCTTCAGAGTAGGTAACGGCTCAACTCGACAATTTAGTTGTACATTTGAATCACTTTGTGAGTGGATTTCAATCTAAGTTTCATATTAGTGTCTGCAGTTTGACTGCAGGGTGAAGTGAGTTTAATGAACCTTTCCTGAACTCATTCACTACCAGTGGACTGCCTGAAAGAATTTCGTAAGTGAACAGACTGAAGCTTCCCACCATCCTCACTCAGTAGAACAATTCCTTCCCCTACTTACAAATAACCTGCAGCTGAGTACTCCAAGTTCTGGGACATTGATTGTTTTTGAATGGCATTCTGGGAAATGTAGGAAATCAGGAGCTCAAGGAGAGAAAAGCAAAATTACACTTCATCACAGAAGAACTCAGAGGGGAGCGGCGGAAAATGATGGTACTGGGCAATCGGTAGCTCCCAGCAGGAAGTGTGTTTAACTGAGTGTGAAGGAGGGTGTTGCTTCGAATCGACCATGCATTGCTCAGCAAAAAAAAGATGTATAAGATGCAATGTTCGTCACTGTCTCCTCCATGTTGGATCTGCAGAGCGTGTATCACGAGAGCCCAGCTCCCCGACTGTAAGATGATTGGCTTCCACAGAACTTATTAAACATAATTGCAAACTAATTAGTACAGCGATGGCTTGGCACCTCCGTCTAGTGCCAGACACTCAATGTGGGTTTACAACATGCATTTAAATTTTACACTAATTACCAATCCCTGATTAATTCATGACTGGGGTGTGCTTTATAATAGTTATTAATAGGGCTGTATAGATTAGATTAAGAATTAATTTCCAAATAAAAACCTGGCATTACATGCATGGGGAAAGCCATGTGTTGCAGAGCGACCTGTGCACGCTGATGTATGTGTTGTGTCACAATGCATTGCCAGAGCACTTTGATTTAACAATCGGGTTTGCTTTTGTGGAGCGGCAATTTGTATGAAATCACTTGATCTAATGAGGATTTGCTTCAGACTGCTCGTCTAATGAGCGTTTGCGTCGAATCGGCTATTGAAACAACCGACTGCACCCACAAAACATTGCTAATAACGCAAAGAAAGATTTAAAATCCAATCGTCACACTACCTGACCCCCTAATTATAAAAACAGACGACATATTGCTCTTTCTCGCGCCGTCCCCCACCCTCGTTAGTGTCAAAACCAAAAGGTCCTACTGGATGGTGACCTGCGAGGTTCTCCATCCTGCTCTTGAGGGATTAATCCTGGCCCACGCTCCTTGTGCCTCTCTCCAACAACTAATGGTCACAGCATGGACCTCACAATGCTTCCCTAATTTCCACTAATTGAATGGTCGTTAGCAGCCACGGGCCTTGGCACCAGAGCATGCGTGGGTGGGTGTGTGTGCATGAGGATATGCATGCATCGACTACACGTTTTGCCTCCACATGCACGTGTATCCAAGTGTATTCGCTCTGCATCAAATGGCCTGGCACCGTTCGGAGGGCGTGCAGGGCACCGGTGGCACAGGGAGATCATTAATTCGCCCTGCCTCTCTGCACGGCTTATTTTGATGTTTTTGTAATGAGCGCCTGCTAGGGAGGGTAAACAGCGAGACTCGTCGCGGCCCCTTTGATGTCAAATGATGTGAGAGGCGACGAGGGTGGAAGAGACGTGGAGGAGCAGGTCTTAGGAAGGAGTGGATGCTGAGAGGGCCCGCGAGGAGCGGCGAAGATGAGGAGAAATCGCTCCTGGGTCGAGTGGCTGCTGGTGATTTCCTGTCACACACACACGGGGAGGTGTGAAGAAAGTTGGGTGTGTGTGTGTGCTTGTCATGGCTTAGGAGTATAAGTGTCTGTGTGAGCTCTGGCTTCGTGCCCATTCAAACTGAAGGAGCCCCAAGATGTGTCAAATCTCTGGGATTTGGAAGAAACAGGGGTTAAGTTTTACTTTTTAATTGTAAATTGTAGTCATGATGTTTCCGATGGTGGGCGGAGCTCCGAATCAACTTGGAAATAATAGTTTCCAAGCTCACATCCAGCTGTGTGTGGAGGTTTCAACTGTATCACATGTCTTCATCATCAGATAGAGTGATAAAGACTGTTGAAAAGCTCTGCAAAATCTAGTGAGTGGACTTTGAGTTTTTGTCAATATCAGTATAATACAGTAAAGAATGAACACTGGTGCTGAACTCGTAAGCTCAGAGGAGAAGTTATGCTTGTCAAAGGATCCATCTACATGACAGCTGAGCAAACTCCACCTCCTGAGAAGACTGTGAAATGATTGAAAGCTGCAGAAAAAAAAAATAGTAAAGAAATCTTGAGTTGGGATTATTTTGTAAGACATAAAACATGACTTAGAACTTGTTTTCCCAGCTTGAAAATTACTTGGGAAAACATGCATTGCGGATAATAAGGATCTAAATAAGGGGCTCAGGGGGTAAAGAGGTGGGTGTCCACTGCTCTGACACCTGGGTCCTCCATTGCACATTTCTAGGTATCCTTGGGCGGAATAATGAGCCCCAAATTCCATCATTGTGCATGTGCATGTATGGTAGCCTCTATGAATGTGTGTGTGAATGTTTAAAGCCACTAAAAAAGTGCAAGTCCATTCCAAACACTACTTTACATTCTTCCCTGTTAATCATAAACTCAATAACATCCATCATACGTCTTTATGTAGATGCATTGTGGTCTGTCTGCAGGTGTCGAACCATAACTTTCTACCCCATCGAATAACTGTGCTTGTAATTCCACACACACAATAAATTCAAAGTTCCAGGTAAAATTGCAACATGCACTTCCAAACTCTTCGAGTAAACAGCTTCGGGGTAAGCAATAATGATTACTTAGAGTGGGAGATTGACAATTTTCTAATGTTAAATTTGTTTCATCCCTTTCTGCCCCAGACTTGCATCGGCGTCTCGATGGAGTTTAATTTTAGGTCGGGAAATATCGGCGGGCAAAGTGGGCTCTTGAGGCTGGGGTGACTCACCGAGACGGTTTGTGTGACTCGGATCTCCTTTCAATCACTCGTCTCCCGCCAAACAACCCTCCTTTTCGCAGCCATTTTGCTTGTGATTTCTCCCTTTGTCAATCTTTCTAGTGTTTCCACTCAGTCCACTTGTATCTTTTCTTCACCATCTCCCTCTCCTCATCCTCACTGTGCTACCGCCGACCACAATTAGACCCCTCCTCCACTGTTTACCGGCGTGGCGTGCTGAGGCCCCAGCCGAGGGGTGACATCTTGACAGTTTCCTGTTATACCGCAAACAAAAGGACCTTTTTGAATGATGAGCTGTTATTATGTAAATGGCCTCTGACTGATACTGTCTCAGCGCGGCAGAGTCCCGAAGTCCAGTCGACGGTGGCGGCGGAGGCTGCTGCCGTGATAGTGATCATTTTCATGATTGCGGGGACCTCAGAGAGGAGCGAAGAGGGGAGAAGTGACCGGGGGTTACGTTGGATGAGTAGGTCTGTTTACTGCACAGTGACTGACCCCCATATGGAAAACATAGCTTAGTGCTCCTCTCTCATTGTAATGGATTGACTTTGAGCAGTATATTTCAGACACACTTGGGCTCAAGGTTAAGAAGTTGCTGGTAATTTGCTTCATGCAATCATATGCAAAAACAGGCATTATAGACCCTTTAGTGGTGGATTTGTCCCAAATATTTCAGGCGTCATCACTTATATTGAACCGCTTTGCATCAGAAACATTGCAGTTAAAGTGGCACTGTATGAACTTCACTTTACTCATCATGGTCAACCTGTGAAAACAGTTATATAATGTCAGCTGTGCTTCTGGAGGTGCTTTGTAAGGTCTGGAGAAAATAACCCTGATAATGTCGCAATGATGTCATCGGGTGAGATTGGACTGAGCTTGGAAATTACACATGTATATGGTAGATTGACGCTTTACAAATAGCCCTTTAAGAGTAGCCCTTTAATTCAACGGATGCTTTAATTCAAGTTGTGCTGCCCTCTGATAATAGGGCTGGGTATTCTTTAAATTCCATACCAGTACCCAATACCCATATTGTTCTCATTCCTAGGTTGTCTAATACAAAGGCTTTGTCACACCCCCCTGCATCTGATAGCATACATTATAAATGTATTTTTATCTCACAAAAGGCGTTTCATTTATACTTTCAAACATCTGGTGGCATCTTGGCAAGCTGGACTGCCAGCTCTGTAAATACATCGCACTTGACTCCACACAACAGACTGCCTGGGCAACACATACTCCAACCTCTCATATTTATGATTGGTCTTGGACTTTCTGCGTCCAGATACAATGTGCAAGGTACCCTGGGTGTGTTGGCTGTTGACACTCTGGGACACTGTGTCAAGTTATGCCTGTTATATGCATTGTCTTCTTTCTAAATACACTTTGTTTTTAACGAGAAATTTACCATTTACATATAGTCTCTTTCAAAATGCACTACGTTGGTGCACCGTGAAATTTTTTGTTGAGGGAACAAAAACATATGGTAGGGTGTAGGAATAAAGAACAGGGTTGGGACCTCCCACCTGCCCCAACTCGGACCTTTGCCGCCTTAACTTTCGTTCTTGTCCCGTCATTTATCCCTCTGACACCACCAAGCACCATTAAAATATAATGGCAACTGGCCGCATATTATACCAATGTTAAGAGACGGCTTTTTTCATCAGTGTCTGATGCCGCAAGTCTCTGCCCACCCAAGTGCTGGATTTCAATGACTTTGGAGTGAGACCTGATTAGTATGGGTCATAACTGCTGCTGTTGTGGGTCAATCACATTGCATTTAACTGAAGAACACGTGGAGATTGGCTGCAAGTAAAAACATTGAAATAGTATTTGTTTTCTCGCAGATCTGGGTACAAAAAGAATTTAATGCAGGTATTGTTTGACAATAGTACTTGTTACTTGGATTTCTTGGTCGTTACCTTGAAGGCATCAAGTACCAAAACCCAACCCTACCTCTGACCTGTTTTCTTTTCAGAATTTTTACAATATTTTGGCTTCAGCAATGTAAGAAGGAGAATTTTCCCATCTTTGACATTACAACAAGAGTCAAACTCAGCGGTTCACAACCTTTCTTTACACTTATTACCCCCTTAAAATGAAGCTATGCGTGTGTGTGTTGAGTGTGCTGTGACCCCTTGTCACAGGTTGCAAATGACCACTGGTTATGAGAGTCACTGTTGCCTCTTAGATTCTGTTATTTTAGCCACATAGAAGTAAAAATAAGAAACCAACAAGAACAATCTAAGTTTAGAGAGGGAAAAACACAAGTTTACCTTTGCTATCCTCTTAATCATCTCACCACAAGTCAGATTTAACTCGCGACCTGTTGGTGGGCTTCCAATTCCCACGCTGGCAACCACTACTCCAACTTTTGTTTTTGGATTGCAGCAAAATTTGCAGTTCAGCGGGCATCCAGTAAAAAGTGCAACTTCTCTAAGTAGCACAATGCCTGTCTGTTTCAAGAGTCTAGAATGAGATACTTCAGTAAGACATGATAATATTGTTGCTGCATTCCTGTGGGCTAAGAACAGTTTTTAATTGATTTTCTGTAAATAAAACCTAGGATGCCCCACAGCAAAGGCCCAGCGCGCGAGGATGAGCGTGCATCAAAGTGCAATCTAGCCTTCTGTGTGTCTTTATCAGTGTGAGCGAGTTGTGTTTGTGTGTGTAGGCCTGTGCGGTTGCAGTGACTCACTCTCCCTGACCTCCGCGCTGCCCACACACACAAACACAGAGAGAAAGCCCGGCACTAGCTTTGTGCTTTCTCATCAGCCGACCTTTGACCCCTGCCAGCAGCCTCTCCGACGTGGAGCTGAGCCGTATTAACCTGGACCTCTTCTGTTTCCAAGCACAATCATCCGTCCGCATAACAACCGTGGCCGCCGAATCCGTCGCACCGCCGCTCCCCCGCCATCACGCAGGGTAGATGTGTAATAATACATGCATGCTCACACCTCAAATAGGCGCCTCGCCGCTGCACGGCACACCTTCGCGGGGAGATCAGAGAAGGAGAGAGGGGGCGGTGATGAATATGAGGAAGAGGAGGGGGGCAGTGAATGGAAAAGGGAGGGAGAGCGCGTGAGAAAGAAGTGTTGTTGTAGACGAGGTGTGTTCATATTCTTCACTTCATTGGGTCTCATTATTCCCCAGCATGGGTGTTGTGAGCATGTCCATGTATGATTCATCCAGAAGCACCTCAGCATGGCTCAGGGAAATTACCCTGCGTGCTACACACACACACACATACACACACACGGTGTACAGATGTTAATAATATTTGCTCTTTCCAATGGACAGACTGACCAGATGAGTCCAGTTGATGATTTCATATTGAATCTGCCTGTTGAACTCAGCTATGTATGTTGCCATGACTAAATCAAAAAATGTTGTTCTTGTTGAGATATTTCGGTGTTCGTAGGCAACACATTCTCATCCCAACCCGTCACATTTTGTTGCTTTGTTAGTCGCCTTTCACGTCTACATATGACCCGCTAAGTGTCTTCCTGCCACAACCAACGCCGTTACATTAGAAAAAACGCCATGTTTGGCTACATTCATATCGGAAGCAACCGCCAAGCTCTCAGGTGAAAGTCCAGGTCAGAGTCTGAGGTTTGTTGGACCCATCCACCATCACTTTTCAGCTTCTCATATTACATAGTTACGGCAGGATTTCAACCTGAAGCCATCTAGCAGCATATCATACCTGCACAACAGGTGCCTTCTGACCATCAGCCAACCAGCGATGTATTATAGCACTGCGAAAGGTTATCTCAAGCTGCATTACGAACTGATGCTGCCCGCTAGTGTATCACACTGGCACGACAGGTGGCTTTTGGCGTCAGGGGTCTGATGCCAAAATCACAGACAAAGCAATGGTAGTTGAGAACTTTGGGATGAGAACAGGTTGTGTAGGGGCACATTATTGATATTATAGTCTTCCTGAATGATTGCATATTATTGTTTTTATTATCATACACACACACCAACTTATCTTTTTAGTTAGTTGTTAGTTAGTTGGTTAGCTGTTTTAACCAGAAAAAGTCCAGTCAAAGCTGCCACTTGGGTGTTAGCTGTTGAATGGTGTCACACTCAAAGGCCAAAAGACATGAATGCACAAAGGAAACCAGTGTGGTGTTTACCTGTTGCAACAAATGAGTGACAAATATGAAATGTGTGACCTTACTTGGCTTGAGGAAAGTTTTACAAATACGAAACCTCCATTGATTAAACGTTGAAAATACAAAGTCTTTTTTGACCTTGTTAGTAGTTTGAAGTGTCCTGGCAACAGGTTTACAGACGTCTCTTTTACAATGGTGGTCTATGGGGAAAATGCTTGTGTCCAAATTTG
>JAPZEB010000017.1:8223849-8238799 GCA_029783705.1 Chaetodon striatus
AAGAGGATTTATTTATATTTATTGTGTTTCTACTAACTTTGAATGAAGTTTGTTTTCCAATTATGAAATTACTGTTTTTAATTTGAATAGCGTCTGGCAACAGGGATTTTGCTTTTGGTTAAACGAAAAGGATCTTACTCTTTAACAAAAAGGTCTTTCTCTGTCGGGATCCTTTCCATAATGTTGTCAGACACTTAAAATAACAATCTGAGCCTGTCAGTGGCAAAAACAAACACTTTTAGTGGACATAAATTGACGGTGTGAACACGCCAAGAGTGGTTACATTGCAGCCTGCTCTCACTCAACACTAGACCAATTTCAATATTTTTTTTTTCTCTATTAGTGACAGAGACACGAGAACATGGGAAAACAGGGTCTTTTTAATAAAATACCAAACTTACTCCTTCAGTCTTTGAACTGTTATCTTCAAGTAACTGTAGCTGGTGCAATCTTAGCTGTCTGCTGAACTGTTGGCTGTGCATAAGTATTGCCTATTACGAAACAATCGAGCATAGCAATACCTTAAACAAACTGTGGTTTTGCCTTGAGTCAATGCAAGTTTGTTTTTTACAGGTAGGTTCCTCTAGCAGTAAATACTGTACATGCTGTTGCTGTAGCCGTAAACTAACTCTACATTGGAGCCACCTGGATAGAAACCGCATTAAAACAAGATACGCATTTATAGATGAGCTTTAGAGGGACTTTACGTGACTTAGAATTATGCCAGTCGAATCGGATTTGTCTGTTAAATACGAATACTCAACTATTCGAGTTCAGCAAGATGTTTAGTGCGACAGCTAAATTTATTTAATATAGTAAACAAGCTAACTGCACAAACACAGGATCGGAAGTGTGCCACATTTTTTGAAGACACTAGATATCAAACAAAAGCCAGAGACCGCCTCATATTGAGTTGCTGTGAGTTGTAAGTTCACCACTTTCGAGCAGAATACCAGCGCCTCTTTTCTTCTGGGCAGCTGCCTCTGTGTCTGCAGCTGCCTGTCACAAAGAGCAAGTGAGGAGCTCTCTCTCTGCAGCAAAATCTTGGGACCAAAATGTCCCCAGAAGTACACTGACTGGCAAAAAAGGACTCTCAGTCCACTCAAGGGTCTCTGAGTGATAATTCGAATGTCCGACTCTCAGGGAGCAACCGCACCATTGGACAGAGTTAGACCAGCTTTTTTCCACTGTTTGCCTTTACACCACTAGTGCTAACTTCATTGTTATGGTACAGACATAAAAGAGTATCAATCTTGTCATCTGGCTCCAGGCAAGGAAGCAAGTATCCTCCGAACTGTTGAATTTGCCCTTGAAAGTTGTGAGGTTCATTGTGGGCCTTAAGGAAGGAAGTATTTCTCCCGAACTGTCCACACAGTAGAATTAATTTAAAAGATCAAACTAAGTTATTTAGCAAATCATTAAGCCATGAATGTGTTTGCAGGTACCAGTGCAATTTGTATTTGTCGCCACCAAATCCATACCAGAATCCCAATTTGCTCAAGTCTTATCCTCTGACCAATGAGCTATCCTGATGCTAATGATTCGAGGTCAATGCCTAACTCCAATTATCTTCCAACATGCATAGAACATTGTGGTTTTCTAGTACGGATTGGCCACTGATGGTACTGTCAGCTTTTGGGCAATTTGAATCTAGCTAGGTGGTTTGCCAAGTTCTGTGTTTAATCATGTATCAACACCTTGTCAAAACAACCAAATCAATATCACCTGTAAAGCAGTAAGTTCAATATACGTCCAATATGGCTGCCAGAGGATGTGTTATATCACCTGAAAGGCCTGTCAGCCCCAAACATTATATTCAGTACACTCTGGTTTAAAAGTTTGTTCCACTCAGCTGTCCCATGTGTCAGCAGCACCTTCTCCCCTCCAGAGGACAGCAGGACGGACACTAACAGATTGGACCCCCCATATGGCAGGCCAGTTCCGTCCTGCGATAAATAAACTGCTGGCTACTCTGACCTCTGCCTGCACCGAGCGCGCACCGAACATGTGCTGCTGCTGGATGGAAAGAGCTCAGCAGGGGGGTTCCTCCTTCCCCTCTCTGCTCCCTCCATTCCTCCCGCTCCCACTTCAACGTTTGCTCTCCCCTCCGCCGGAGTCAGCGGTCCATCTCGCGCCGCAGATTGCCTATGACAGCCACGCTATTTCAAGTCGGGGGTTTGAGCTAAATTGGAGTGAGCAATACCACCTGTGCCTGCTGAAGGGCCGCGCTGGTTCGCGCTGTTGCTCCGCAGAGAGGAACTGGGAGGAGGGGGGGAGGGGTGGGTGGGTGGTGGGGATGGGGATGGGGAGGGCAAGGGAGGGAGGGGGGGGGGCAAAAAAGCTGCTACCTGCAACCATCAAAGCCTCTATTTCACATGCAATCTGCCCAGCTGGCTCCCCTGTGAGGACGGGTTAGCTCAGAGCAGAGCTGGATGTTTGCTGCTCTCCTTCTTTCCCCACTTACATCCTCTTTATTCCTCTCTCCCTCTCTGCTCCTCACCTCTACGGGTGTGTATCTTCCTCTCTCTGCTCTCACCCTTTATCTTCCTGGATCTCGCCACCTTGTCTTCCCACCTCTCTCTCTCCTTATATCTCTTTCGCATTTTCCGTTCTTTCACTTTCCAACCTTTTCCTCTGCTCCTTAAAGGCCCCTTCACACCGTGCAATTCTGAGCTGTCCCAGAAGAACCTTGACAGTCGTGAAAGACGTGGTAAATCTTTTGTCGTCAATACACCAACGACCGATTTAGAGCTTTGGAGACCAAAGACAGCTTTCATCCAAAATGTTTTCCACTGTCAGAAAATTAGGACCAAAGTCAAGGGTTTCCATTCTGGACCGTGAAAATCTGTTGAAGTTTGACAGATCTCTCAGGTCATCGTGTCCAATGAAAATAATTCCCCTTGAGAAGATGTAGGTCTGACACCATGTCCTAAATACAAATGTACAAAAACAGGTCCACACACAAGAAACTGCTACTTTTGGAAATTTTAATCATGTCATCACATGTGACATTTCAGGCACCAGCCCTTCATCAGACATGAACAAAATAAGGAGACACACCTGTATATATACAACCAATGGTGGTCACCCAGCAGACCATGTGATAACATGTGTAGCTATACAGAAACCAAGCACAACACATTGCAAAAGTAGTTCAAAATTACCACAGGAATACATTTACAATTAAATATATTGATAAAAAATACATTTGCAAGAATATATAACAAAAATATATTTTTAAAAAAACATATCTACAAAAAATACATGTACAAAAATATATTTACAAAAAATATGTTTGCAAATAATATATTTACAGAAGATTTATTTACAAGAAATACATTTACAAAAAAATATACTTTCAAAAATACGTGTACAAAAATTGCATTTATAAAAAACATATTTCCAAATAAATTACAAAAAAATACATTTACAAAAATATATTTACAGAAATACATTTACAAAATATATATTTACAAAAAATGCATCTTTACAAAAGTACGTTTACAAAACAACGAAAAATATATTAACAAAAACATTTACAAAAAATAAATTTGCAAAAAATATATTTGCAAAAGATTAATTTACAAAAAAATACACTTGAAAAATATGTTTTCAAAAAATATATTTACAAAAATAATTTACAAAAATCTATTTGTACATATCTATTTTAAAAAGTATGTCTATAAAAGATAATTTATGAAAATAAATTTACAAAAAATATATTTAATAAGCATACATCTACAAAACGTTTTTACAAAAAAAATATTTTTACAAAAAATAAACACTACGTCAGTACAACAATATGTGGTTAGGTTTAGGAATAAAGAGGGTTTGGCTTTAGAAGCCACAAACATTTACCTCCCTGGTGATCTCGCTCAGTCAGCTGCCACCTTATTTAACAATATAAAAATCTGTAACAATTCAAAAACCTTTTGTATTACCCAAAAAATGCATGGTAGCCCAGCTGAAAACATCCCTGTCATTCTATTTATTTTCATTTATTTACATAAGGGTACATTAGGAAATGAAGGGTTTTCACTGTTTTGATTGCATTACTTTCTATTACATGAGAAATTAGCACATCAGGACACACCCAGGCAGGTACCAGTTTGAAAACTGATCCACAGTATGTGTATATTCATAAGTCTTGCAGAACGACCGAAGTCATTTCTTTTTATGCAGCTTGTAAATGTTTAATATAGGAAGATATTAAAAGTTATTTGGCAGTACCCATTGTAATGATAAACTGTCTCTGCAGAAGTAAAGTGTGTTCTTGTGGCTTGTTGAGGTGCTGACCTTAAAATAAGAGACTCACAGCAGCAGGAAGTTGGCCCATGCTTGTAGCCATGTGATAGTTTAACTCTGTAAAATAAAAGACCGACAGCTAAAAATGTTTCCAGTTGAATAAGACCGTATATTTTGGTATGTTTTTATTGACATTTTGATTTGTCAGCATTCCAAAGCCCGGAGGCTATTTACTAAGTTGGATCATTAATCATGAAAAACTCATACATGAAGACATTATTCAAACCCACACAACTTTTGTTTTTAAATTTAACATCCCAAAGTTTTCAAAGATACAAAATGCAGAATATTAGGCTGGATTTGGGCATGTTTCTGAAATGATGTACAAGACAAATTTAATTTTTAATGTAACGCACAATAAAAAAGAACATCTTAGTTTTTAATATGCCATTCAGTTTAAATGTCAGATGCCTGCAGACCAACACAAGCAGACAAAGATATATATATATAAATAATCTAAGCTAAAAGGTCCTTCTACCAGCTTTTTTTTTTTTTACTTTAAAGTGATCTTAAGCAAATGAAGTTAACCCAAGTGTGTCACTGCTGACACTGGTCAGACGATAGCGGTTGCTCATATACAGCTAACAGACTGTAAATTCTGTCTCGGTTCAAGGATGGTCAGTTGTGTCGAAGCTCTAAAAAGTTGGTAAGTTGACCTTTGATGCTAATTATTTTAATACACACACTGTTCCCAGAAGTCAAGAGTCACCGCCCATGCTCAGAAATAATATATATCCTAACTTCTCTTCTCTAAAGCCAATATAGATTTACACACTATGTGAAGTTTTACATACATCTACAAAATATCTAGTGGTGGAAAGTTCCTAAGTACAATTTCTCAAGTACAATTTTAAGGTCATTGTATTTTATTTGAGTATTTCCATTTCCATCAACTTTATACTTCTACTGCACTAAATATAAAAGGTTAAGAGGCAAATGTATTCTATTATTTTATTAATTCTAGTTACTATGCAGAATCCAATTAAGAAAAACACAAAGAAAACAAATTAAATTTTTAAATTTTAAATTTTTTTGAAGAAAAGTTACACCAAAAATATGAGTCTAGGCAGGTGGAGAGACCATAACTATAATAAAATTTTACAAATGGGATGTGATGTGAACACCAGCCTCCCGGCTGAAAGTCAGTGGTTGTTGGACCCATCCACTGCCACGTCCGCCCGCCCCACTCGGGCTTTTGCTACCTTGACTTTCGCTTTTGTCCCACTGCATTTCTCCCTGACGCCACTAGGCTGCGTAAAACTATAGCAGCAATCGGCTGCATATCATGCCAATATCAAAGAATGCCTTTTTCGTCGCTTTCTAACGCTGCAAGTCACTGCCCAAGACTTCGGAGTGAGACCTGGCTTGAATCAAGGCTATGTTAAATAAAGGAGGTTGCATGCATATACAATAGGTCACCGTAATTAATCAGTCAATCACAGACAGAAAAGTAGCTTCCACAAGTTTTTTCTTACCGATCACCTGTTGTACTTGAGTAAAAATGTAATTGCAACAGAGAGTATTTCTCATTATTTATTTCGTTTAATCAAACTAAACACCAAAGTCACACAATATACCAAACAAACCAGCAGCTCCCGTTGTCAGCAATGTAAAATTACTGCGTTTGTCAATGTAGTTTGGCTTTGACGAGAGTATTTCCCTGTTGAAAACGTCTTGTTTGGGAGGTACGAATAACATGACTGGATAAATGTGACTTGGATTTTACTGGATGAGTTGTGTAAGAGTTTGTAATCATAAGTTTTGGTATAGTTTTGCGGTTGTTAAAGGTGGACCCCTATGACTTCAATTCATGTAGAATTTTCTCCATTTTTGGATTCTTTGTTTACCACAGAAGTGTGCCAGAAAAACCAAGTTTTCTTCGTGAATTCAACGTGACTTGTTGTGAGTAACTTATATACAAATAGTCATTTAGGAGGTGAAGTGTTCCTTTAAGTGAAAGATAGGAGCACTGTAATCACAAATGAGCAGTCGAAATGTCCAATGTAGATAAAATTAGCACGTCTTTGCTGCAGAATGGCCAATGAGAGCTAACTGGGGGCTGGGGGAGTTTAGGCTACATCCTTCTCCTCCTCCTTCTCCTCCTCCTCCTCCTCCTCCTGGGCAGGATACAGTAGGCATCATTTAGTGGGGAGAGCGGTGGAAACAGTGTGGGGTTAGCCACGAGGTCGCCACACTTACTGCACGGCCGAGCTCATTTCCACTGCTGTCCACAGCTCGGGCTTCCCCTCGGAGAGACAGAGAGGGAGAGGAGAGAACTGCAGCCAGTGAAATGGCTCATTCACTTTCTGATCACAGCCTGCCACTCTCTCCCTCACACACTCAAACTGACACACTTGCTGCACACACACACATACACATCCGAGGCTGTCTTCATCGCGTGGTTATTTGCTATTTTCGTCCCTCACTTCCCCCGATGTCATGAAATATTTCCTCAGCTCTGACAGTTCACTTTGTGATCGCCATTACTTACCACACTCACCAGATTTCATTAAAAATACACTTGTTCTTTTTAAGGTATCAGTGCATCATGTTTCCTGGGATCAAAAAAGTATTTTTTTTTGTTTCGAGCTGCTGAATAAACCAGCATACAGGCAGCCAGTATCACAATCATGTTAATCCCTTTCTCAAACTAATCTGATAAGTACAGCTAATGATATTTCAATGAGCAAGTTGTGCCAAAGCGGGCTCGAGCTGTCACACACTGAAAGCGTGTTTTTTCACAGGAACACACACACAAGCCTGCATCTTTTCCCCCCCTTTCCACACACACCCCAGAAGGCACGGCAGTGCTGAACCAATCCGCTTTTGTTGACTTGTACCTCTGCCAACTCTCACTATGAAGACGTCTGATCAGCCAAATGGTCAAATACCTGAGATACACAGCGCTGACTTACATTTTAAGCGTTTAGCTAATGCTGCGTGCCGTAGAGAGCGTGAGATCGATCACTGAGGAGGGAAATTTGTAGAAATGGAGGATCCAAAAATATGGGATATTTGAAAATAAGTGTATTCATGTAGTGATTTCAAAATAAAGCGCAGGGCGCAGCTACAAGTTCATCAAATAAACACCTGTTCAACCTCAGACTGCCTGCCGGGGTTTTTAGAAGTCTCAACACTCTGACGAAAAGATGTGACAAAATATTAAAGGTATACTGGGCAGGATTTTCCCCAAAAACAATGTATAGATTCATACGGAGGTAATCCTTCTTAATCAACCCCCACAATGATCAGGTGCCAGACTGTCAGTAGCAGGCACCAAAGACACGCACATATCGCGAGGCAAAACACCCAAACGTGTGAATCTGGGGTTTGCTTCTACTTTCACTCTTGCTGGCACACATGGTTACAAACATTCACTGGAAATCCTCATGATATACCTTTAAACTTACAAAAGAGGCCAAAAAACAATCTTTTCAATTCAAAGTGGTAGTTGCCATTGAATATTACCAGGTAAACCATCCTCCGCTACTTGCAGAAAGGCAAGGGTGTAGGTATTAACTCCTTTTATGTTTTGCTGTTATTCTGCCTCTCCATTCTTTCTAAAATGACACAATTGTGGACTAGGGGGACTGAGTTGTTCTGAATTTAAGCCAGCAGCAAAGGTAGATGTCTGTGTAAAAGGGACAGCCGGTCGAACAGGACCATAGATGGGATGGGTGTGACGTTTGGAGGCATTTTATTTGTGTGACCCATTGCTTGGAGATTTGAAAAGGAGCTAGCAGAAGTTAGCAACTAACTCAAAAAGAGTAGCAACCAAAAATGTCTGCAAATTGGGGAGACGATGAGGTCGGGGAGCTCCTTAGAGGATGAGATCAGCCACCATGTAATAGGGACAGTATATTATTTTTAATGCCATGTTATGCCATTGTTATTGTTTAGTAAGTGCTGGCTGATATATGTTATATGTCCCACTCAAGGCCAGCAGTGTTGTTTGAAGTTCATTTACACTCCCTTTACGGGCTAAAACAGATCCATCCATTACAAACATTATAAACGTCACTTCCATGCATCCAGTATGATGGTGCAGATACAGAATTATTTTCACTATTTGCACTTTAACTACATATCATTATGTATTACCAACTTGTTTGGTTCTGCCATTGTTTAAATTTCTTAGTCATGTCTTACATTTCTATCGTGCTAAAATATGCAACACTAGTGGTACTGCTGTGTTTTGTCCATACCAATAAGCTTTCGGAAAACACGCACAAATACGGACAAAACAAATGCAGACTATGGATTAAAGACTTTGTCTCCGTAAAAATGTTAAGCATAAATGAGCTCTTACACGTCTCGTCTGTCACATCTCTTTTGCTCCAAGAATGCCAGTATGCTTTCTGTAAAGCCACACACTGGAGCAACATGATGCCACCATTGTTTGCTAGAGTGTAGAAAGCAAAGCAAGTGAAAAAAAGAACTAACCCTAACCCTGGCCCTAAAGCACAACCTCCGTATAGAA
The DNA here is from genome assembly GCA_029783705.1 of Chaetodon striatus. Lineage (NCBI taxonomy): Eukaryota > Metazoa > Chordata > Actinopteri > Chaetodontiformes > Chaetodontidae > Chaetodon > Chaetodon striatus. The sequence continues at coordinate 8,232,635 of JAPZEB010000017.1, forward strand.
CAGGCTGCCCGGTCTCACTCCAAAGTCGTCGAAAATAGACGACAGACACCGACAAAAATAGCCATCCTTTAACATCGGCATGATACGGGGCGGACGGGTCCAACAAACACTGACTTTCACCCTGAGAGATTCTAAAGCCAAACCTTGTTCTTAGTTGTTGAACAATTCATTTCCTGCATTTTTCTGCACTGTGTTGTACCTTTTCTGCATCAATTTACTGTAAAGATGTTCTTAATTTCACCAAAATTAAAAGTCTTATGTTACTTAAATGTTTTTATTGTGGGGCACAAATGTACATGTTCTAAATATTGAGGGGTACCTGCCCCCTGCAGTCCCCCCCAAAATCTACGCCAATGCAGGGAGGGACGTTTGCAGGAAGCGTGTTTAGAAAGTTATTTATTATTTTGGTTCTCAACTGATTCAATTTAATCTAAAGGTTTTAGTTCATTGTGGCACAAACAGGCGCAGGAGGCCTTCATTCACTTCCCTCTCAAGCCTCCATTACGCCATGTAAAACACCCACCTACAGAAGGACATTTGTCAGACTCATAATTATGTTAATAACAGGAATCAATTTTCATAAATCTCTCCAGTTGTTCCCTGTTTATAATCTATCCGTGCGAGAAGGAATTTCCTTCAACTCTCCGCAGGAAAAATCTGGCCAAATGTTATCTCTGCTCGTTCCAGTTGGTTGCAGATAGCACAACAGTTGCTGCAGCATATTTTGGGGAAGTGTTTTTATTTCCTTAAATCTTTGTAGATTCCAAACAAATGGAGTCAGAGTGTCGGAGTGGTGTGAAAATACACTCGAGGACCAAAAAACATCTTGTAATGATATCAAAGGGTTCAGGAAGTGCCTGCTTCAATGTGTTCCTTTTGTATTTTTCTTATTTGGGTTCACTTGACAAAACTTCCACACACACAGCTCGACTCTCGGAGCTAAAAATCACTCTCACTCCGATTGTAAACTTGTCTTCGATACAGTTTGCCTCAGCGGCCCCAGTGTCTCATCCAGAGATCAATACCACCACACACCACAGCCCTTTACTCACACTCCAGCCTGCCAGTAAGGGATTGCAGGGAGCTGGTGGGTCAATGGCCGGGGTCCCGGTCGGTTGATGGCCGTTCGTTAAAGAGCGGTCGACACGGCGGAGCTCGGTGTTAACGGTGTCAGCCCCCGATACTCCCGCCGGGGCCGCTCTCCCATAATGACCGTCCAATCAATAGCCGTCTGCCCTCAGTACTGACCAATCAAATTGACATCTCTTGTTGACACATCGAACCAGAGGGGAAGAGGAAGTCTTAGCTGTGCTGCGAGTCCATTTCATTTAGAAATATGAGGATTGTCATGTGCATTTACAGCCACTAATAAAATATTATTGATTTATTGGTGGGACAATTACAGTGTTGCAGTGCCATACGTAGCACATTCAACCCTGTTGGCAAGCCCACACCTCTCTCCACCCACTCCACTCCCATCCCCCTAAAAATATATTAACATAATGATTATTATTATCTTTTATATTTACTGTATTTATTACTGACAAGAACAAGAGCTGCTGAGGGATCGACACACTTAGCAAACAGACAATGAATAGTAAATAACAAACAATAACATCCATCCCATTCTTATGAACGCCATATCTAAAGAGCGCCATCAGGAAATTTGACCAAATTTGGCGTAAACGTCCACTTGCATTCAACGATGAACTGATCAGACTTTGGTAATGTGGTCACTGTGATCTGCGTCTATCTACTTTGACTGTGGCTAAACTGGATCGGGGAGGCATACAACCACAAGGTGTAAATTCTAGTTTTTGAGTGTCAAATTTCGTCCTGATGTCGCCTGTACAAAGATCTGTCAGTGCCGTTTGGTAATAAAAATGGAACAGGAAGAATTCTGTCCAATACGGTGGCAAATATGAAGTTGTTTTTGTGCCACAATAAGAATTCGAAGATGTTTTTTTTAATAATTACTGAAGGTTTCTTCCACTGTGTTCGCAGAGACAAACTCTACGATGCCACTCCATATCAGTTTTTGGCACTATTTTGTTTCTGTGACAAATTCACCTGTGTCTCTGCTGGTGAACTTGTTTTTTTCTCCCTCTTTTCTCTTTTGGGGTGAGATATTTTTATCAGCTCCATGGGGTTTCTTTTTCTCAACCGCACAGTTTGTACTCCTGCCTCTCTGTCTCTGTGCTCTTGTCAGCTTTTGGCATCTGTATTTGCAAAAACCAAAAAATATTTATATATAAATAAGGCCAGGAGTTGTTTGAAAGTAGTTGTCATTGGGAAACGGCCCGATCTTGTTCCCCTGAAAAATCTTTTACTCAAACCCATCCGTGTATCCGTCGCCGTGTGCTGCATCATGGTTTGGCGTGTTTGTGCGAGTGCGGGGACAGGAAGTGGACGAGTTGCGGAGATGAAAGGGAACTGAGGCCACGTGGCGCAGCTACACTGGAGCCTCAGTCCTCTGTGTCTGTCGCTGAGTCGCCCCGTTCATCCATCTGTCCGTGCGCCCTCAAAGGGACGTTTGTCCCCCCCCACAAGGGTCATTCAGAACACACACACACATACAGAAAGAAAGAAAGAAGCACACCCTCTTCTGACTGGACAAATGGACACTCGGTGACTCTGAGTGAGCCACTTCAGGACCACTTTAATCGCCTCGCACAATGAAAGTAAAGGACTTTGTTTTTAATGTAAGGAGGCAAATGTAGAGACACTTAGAGGACAAAACAGACACGGAGCGAAGCTTCTGTTGTTGTGTTTTTATTGTGCTGTTGATTACATTAAAGCAAAGAAGGAGTTCATGCACAGAAACAGACTGCGTGCGCAGATCTCGATGAAGTAAACAGAAGTAAACACAGTATTTGTTTTACAGTCAGATCAGCGACATTTATTCAAAAGTACATTGTTTTTCTGAGGACAGCGTCAAGACATTGCATTGTCAGTGTCCTGGGAAAACCTTGTATCTCCATGAGATCAACTTCTGGTGTTTTTCTGCTTTATGACCGAGCATTTTATACGTCGCCAACTGATGGAGAAACACTTTCCTTCAATTTATCTGAAGGATTCAAAATCAAAAGATTCGCAGATGCATGGTTTTCATTGGACAGCGACGACATGTTATGCGTCCAGTTGTTTTGCAACATCTGCTGCACAAGACAGCACTTTTATTTTGATGAAAATTTGGTGTTCCAGGGTCCGAAAATGCTGCGCAGGAAGACAGACCAAATCAGCAGTAAAAAAATGCCTGTTTTCTCAATGCAGTTTGGAATTAAAAACCTCTACACATTTCAGACACAGGAAATTCCTTCACATAATTTGACATTACGACACAGTTGCAAAACATGACATTTACCTCAACATTGCTGCATCCATGCCAACTTGAATTCATTAATAAAAAAATCACCAAAATTCAATAGTATCAGCGCTTTTTGGAAACTTATCTGTAGAATTAAAAATCACCAAATACACAGATGTGTGGCTTTTTACTCGACAGTGATGACATGTTATTTGTCAGATTGTTTTGCAACATCTACTGAACAAGAGACTACTTTTATCCTAATTAAGTTTGATGTTCTAAAGTGTTATACGCAATATAAAGTGACAGAGCAAGGCGGCAATAAAATCGATACTTTTCTCAATGGAGTTTGGAATTAAAAACCTCTACGCACTTCATGCACGACACATTCCTTTAAATACAGTACAAGTGTGTTATTTGACATTACAGCACAGTTGCACAACTTGACATTTACCTTGATGTTGCTGTACTCATGCCAACTTAAATTCATTCATTAAAAAAACACCAAAATTCAACAGTAGCAGCACATTTTGAGAACTTATCGGAAGATTCAGATAAGTGATTCAAAATCTCAAAATCTGCAGATGCGTGGCTTTCACTAGAGAACAATGACATGCAGTATGTCAGATTGTTTTGCAACATCTGCTGAACAAGAGACTACTTTTATTCTAATTAAAATTTGGTGTTCTAGAGGCCTAAATTTCTGAACAGACAGACAGAACAATAAAATAATTAAATTGCTGCTTTTCTAAGTGGAATTTGGAATTAAAAACCTCTACATATTTCAGGCACAAGAAATTCCTTCAGTTGCAAAACCTGACATTTACCTCAACATCACCGCATTCATGCCAGCTTGAAGTCATTCTTTAAAAATGGCACTAAAATTCATTCGTATCAGCACATTTTGAGAACTTATCTGGAGAATTCAAAGTCACTAAATACATAGATTCAAGTCTTTTTACTGGACAGCAATGAATGCAGTGTGCCAAATTGTTTTGCAACATCTGATGCACCGGAGACCACTTTTGTTTTGATTACAAGTTGCTGTTCTAGAGTCCTTAAAATGTTGTTCAGACAGAATGAACAAAGCAAATTAAAAATGATACTTTTCTCAATGGAGTTTGGTATTAAAAACCTTTTAGGCCAAAACAATTCCTTCAGATACAGTACAAGTATTTTATATAACATGATTGAAACACTAAAATTCTAAATTGTGTCTGTACATTGTGAGAATTTATTTGAGGAATTCAAAATCACCAAATTTGCATATGTATTTTTTTACTGGACATCGATGGCATGTAATATGCCGAATTGTTTTGCAACATCTGCTGCACAAGAGACCACTTTTATTTCAGTGAAAGTTAAGCGTTCTACTAAAATGCTTTAGGGACACACAAAGAAAACAGCTTTGCGTGTTGTATAAGTGTGTAATATCCTTGAGTTTGATGTATTAATGCCATGAACAACTTGGATTCATTCATTAACAACACTAAAAACCATCCGAATCAGCACATTATGAGCATTTTTGTCTCACTAAGAGTTTCGACATTCCAACACAGGTACAAAACTTGACATTTACCTTGACATTGATGTATTCTTGCCAACTTGAATTCATTAATTTAAAAAAAAAAAAACACCAAAATTCAGTCGTATCGGTGCATTATTTGTATTTATTTGAAGAATTCCAAATTTGCAGATGCATGGTTTTCACTGGACAGCAATGGCATGTAATATCTAAAATAGTTTTGCAACATCTGCTGCACAAGAAACCACTTTTATTTCATTCAGAGTCTGGTAATCTAAAGTCTTAAGATGCTGTACAGACAGACGAAACAAAACAGAATTACAGATGCTACTTTTCTCAATGGAATTTGGAAGGAAAAACCTCGACACGTCAGGCACAAAAAACACAGTACAGGTGTGTTACTTGACATCATGCAAACTTGTAAAAACATAAAAAAATCTGCACATTGTGAGGATTTATTTGAAGAATACAAAATCATTAAATTTGTAGATGCATGGTTTTTACTGGACAACAATGGCATATGGTATGTCCAACATCAGAGGTACCACAGACTACTTTTATTTCAATCAAAGTCTGGGTTTGTTTTTGTTTTTTTGAGTCCTAAAATGCTATACAGACACACAGAGCAAACAGGCTAAACAAAAAGGCTACTTTTCTCATCGAAATTTGGAATGAAAAATCTAAAAATCTGCACATTGTGAGAACTGATCCGAGAATTCATAACGACCAAATTTGGGGATGAATGGTTTTCACTGAGCAGAGATAGCATGTAGTACGTTAAATTGTTTTTCAATGTCTGCTGCACGAGAGAGAACTTTTATTTTTATTAAAATTTGGTGTTTTGGAGTCCTTAAATTCTGCACAGACACGCAGAACGAAAAAACAATAAAAATGATCCTTTTCTCAATGGAGTTTGGAATTAAAAACTTTTACATGTCACACACAAGAAATTCCTTCAAATACAGTACAAGTGTGTTATCTGACATTACGACACAGTCGCAGAAGTTGACATTGATCAATTCATGTCAACTTGAATTCATCCATAAAAACACTGATGAGGATTTATCTGAGGAATTTGAAATCATCAAATTTGCAAATGCATTGTTGTCACTGGACAGCGATGGCATGTAACATGTCACATGGTTTTGCAACATGTGCCGCACAAGAGACACTTTTATTTTCTATTTAGAAATTGCTCTGCAAAAGATACTTTCACTTTATTCAGAGTGTCCTAAAATTCTGTACACACACAGACTAAACAATGCAAATTAAAAATGCCACTTTTCTCAATGGGGTTTTGAATTACACATTTCAGGCACATGTGTGTTGTATA
>JAPZEB010000017.1:8330650-8341632 GCA_029783705.1 Chaetodon striatus
GGGGTGGGAGGGGTCCTCTATGATCAGGTTGGCTTTCCTGAGCACGGCACGCCTGTACAGCTCAGATAGGGGGAGTTGGGGGGAGCCAGTGGTCTTGGAAGCCTGATTGACTGATTGTGTGATTTAAGTGTCCCCTTACTTTCTTAGCATTGAATTTGACTGCACATTTACAGTAAATTACTGGAGACTAGTTGCATCACTTCCACAGTAAGTTACTGTATCATATTTACAGTAAATCATTGTGAAATGACAGCAATATATTGTGATCTCACTGTGGTTGTACCTGCATATTGCTGTGATTTAGCAGGAAGGCCCCATAGAATTACTGTATTTCACTGTAATCTCGTGGTTTAACTGGACACATTACTGTGATTTAGCAGTGTGCTCCTGTAAAACTACAATATTTACCTGCATGCATTCCACAATAAAAAGGTGATAACTGTTACATCATATTCAATATAACATTGATTATAAGGGACAGTCTGTTTCCTCCATTATTTTGGTTCATTTTTAGTAACTGTAGTTATTATCAGAATCCTATTTACATTGTTCTTACTGTTCTTATTGTTAATGTCATTAAAAGCATTTTCTTCCACAAGGATTTCCTTCAGGATAAGTAAAGTTCTATTAAATTAAATTGAAAATAATAATGCAATTTATTTTAAAATATTACAGTTACATATTGTAACCTATTGGAAATAATTGGCAGAGCATGGACCAAATCGTGGTGAAGACTCGGTGTTGTGTTTTGGTACCCGAGTGAGACATCTCACCGTGGTAGAGGATCTTGGGCCACACACGCCCAGCCTCAGCACCAGCGCATCCTTTCTCCACGGGGTTCTCCCCCCTCTGTCCGCACCAGCATTACCAGGAGCCCTGACAGGGATGAGGCCTTCATGAGAAGGACAAACACCACCGGACCTCGTTCTTCACCTCCGGAGCTCGTCTCTCGCGGTCCGTTATGTCTTTGAGCCTGCTCCCCCTCTCGCCATGCCCGCCGCTGATCGCTCCGTGCCGCCGCCGCCGCAGCAGCTGCTGCTGCTCCTTCTGCCGTCGTTGCTTTTGATTTCGTGCCTGGATGGGGCGGTGAGAGCAGCGGAGGAGGGCGGCGGCCTGCCCTCCTCCTCCTCGCCCGGGGACAATGGCCTCGGCGCCGCGGTCCGAGACCCGTCTGCCACCGGACCGACCGCCCCGGGGCCATTCCTGGGCCCCTCGGCTCTGATGGAAGGTAAACAAAAACAAAAAGGAGCTCTCCATCACTCAGGCATTGTTAGGGAAAATGGAAATGAGCCAGTGTGACTCATAACTGGATCAGTGCATCACATGGTGCTGGTGTGAAACTGAAGCCAAAAACTGGCCTAAAATATGAATAACTTTAAAGTCAATTAGATTATCTTCACATTGTTTATGATATATACATTAACATGAGGTTTTATGCAGTTTCCAGTGATTTATGTGAGTCAAATCCTACAACTTTGTCTATGAATACATTTAAAATGTACAGAATGAGGCTTTGCATTTACTTCAGTGGTAAAAGAAAGAAAAATAAATCACTTTAGTGTCTAATTATGTATTCAAAACAAAGAGAAATCTGCCATTGACACATCAAATCACATCCAGACAGGACACATGAAATCATATTTACATAACAACACAATAGCAGCTAACAGGAGCAGCAGGTGCCTGATAGTCAGGACTGAATCTCAAGTGTTTGTCCTGACTGATGAAGACGTTGGCATTGACTATAATGGACATGCAAGGTGGTAAAATATGAGCCAGTTTGGGCATAAACATTTATCCAGGGACGGATTATGAGACAGCGGGTCCATGGGCACAGGTATGCAAAGGGCCCCACCACCTGTCCTACTTAGGTGCAAGACGCACAGACTTTGTGATGTTTCTCTATATCTTTGTAGTCATTATGCATCTGTGTCTCTTTGAGGTCATTCTGTGGGGTGTCTTGGTCGTTTTGTGGACATTTTGTGTCTCTTTGTGGTTGTTTTGTGTCTTTTTGTGTTCATTTAGGTCTCTTTGACTTAATTTTGTGTCTCTTAGAGGCAGTTATGTGTTTTACTGAGATAATTTGTGTCCTAATTGGGTAATTTTATGTCAATTTTGGTCATTTCGTCGCTCTGTAGTCATTTTGTGTCTCTTTGAGGTTGTTTTGTGTCGTTTTGTGGACAATTTGTGTCTTTTTGTGGTTGTTTTGTGTCTTTTTGTCTTTGTTTATGCCTCCTAATTTTGTGTCTTACTGAGGTAATTTTGTGTCTCCTTGAGGTTCTTTTATGTCTTTTGTGGTCCTTTCGTCTCTCTGTAGTCGTTCTGTGTCTCCCTCTGGATTTTTTGTGTCTCTTTGTAGTGGTTTTGTGTTTCTTTGTGTTTTTGTATTCATTTGGGTATCTTTGTCACTTTATAGTTATTTTGTGTCTCCTTGTGGTTGTTTGTATCTTCTTTTCTTCGTTCATGGGCTAATTTTGTGTCTCACTGAGGTAATTATATGTCTTTTTGGTCATTTTGTCGCTTTGTAGTCATTTTATATCTCCCTGTTTTGTGTCTCTTTGTAGTTGTTTTGTATCTTTTTGTCCTACATTTGTGCTCCCTGAGTTAATTTTGTGTCTTACTGAGGTCTTTTATGTCTCTTTTAGGTACTTGTGTGTTTTTGGTTATATTGTCCTTCTGCAGTGATTTTGTTTGTCCTTGTGGTTGTTTTATGCCTCTTTGTAGTTGTTTCGAGCATCTTCGTGGTTGTGTTCTGTCTTTTTGTATTTGTTTGGTACCCTCTGAGTTAACTGTGTGTCTCACTGAAGATATTTTATGACTTATTGAGGTAATTTTTCTTTTTTGATTGCTTTGTCACCTTGTAGTCATTTTGCGACTATTGATTGTTGTTTTGAGTCGCTTTGTTTTTGTTTTGTGTCTTTTTGTAGTTGTTCAGGTCCCTGAGTTAATTTTGTGTTGTAATGGGGTAGTTTTATGCCTTTGTTGGTCGTCATTTGGTGTCTCTTTGTATTTGTTTTGTTTATCTTTTGTCTCTTTGAAGTTCCTTTGCATCTCTTGGTGGTCACTGTGAGTCTCTTCCTGGTCTGTACATGTTCATCTGAGTGACAGGTTAAAGCCAAGTGGGCTTCTGGGCCTGTGCCCAGTGGGCAATGTTCAGTAACATTCAGTAATTCATCCATGCATTTATTAGATTGTTTATGAATACCTTTAAACACACTGTACTCTGAATTACACCTGATTTTGGCAGTAAGATATGTAGCAAATGCAGCTTTATTAGGAAAAAACTTGGGCTCCTGTTATATGTTCTTTAAGTACAGGCTGCGAGTAAGTAAATATAGATGACATAGAGACATTTTTATTGATAAGTTATCGGTCATAATTCACAGGCATCCTGGCCAACAGGCTAATAGGATTAAGATGTTTAATATGGAGGTTTGGGGGATTAGGGTTTTTATCTCTTTGGCCGGAGCAGGTGATGTATTAATGGGGAGCGTGGTAATCCTGCACTGCTCTGCTGATACAGTACCTGAGCCTGGGCTCACTCATGGCCTCTGTTTACAACTGGTTTGGGCCGGGATGATTAGTTTACATACTGGAAACATCCACTGCTAAAGATTACAGAATATTACAAGGAAAAAATGATGAAGACGGCACAAGTGAGGATTTAAAAATGAACCTCTTATCAAACTCCTCTTGAGGAGTAACTAGAAGATTAGGTCTTTAACCCCATTAGATAAAGAAAGCAAAATGCATCCTGATCACAGTTACCCTCGTTTTCATCTTGTTTTTCCACTCATAACATTAAAAATAAGGAACCTGCTTCATATCAGATACATGCTCCTGAGTTCATATGCTGGCGACAGTGTTGGAAGGGAACAAACGTCGAACATGGCACTTGGTTTTGATGTATTTTTTATTCTCCCACAGACTCCGCTGTGCCTGCCTCATCACTTTTTCATGGCGAGAGAAAGGTTACTGAGTACTGCTGAGAGGAAGTGGTGGAGGCTGGTCTGCATACAGATAGAGCACATGCACAGACACACCAGGGCTGGGCAATATATCAATATCACGATACAAAACGCGGTATCGTCTCAGACAAAGGGACATTTTGAAAGTGTAGGCCAAAATAATTGTTGGTGTTTTCTCTCCTCAGAGCCACTGTTTGCCCTGAAGGTCCTGGTGAGGGACTTGGTGACCCGTCAGCCTCTGTCGGGTGCTGCGGTGGATGTTTACGTGAACCACACCCTAAGGAGCTCTGACTATACAGGGGAGAGAGGTGAGGTTCTGCTGTGGGTCGCGTACAGCCCGGGCCTCAGTCTGACTCTGCTGGGCACCAAGGAGGGCTACGTCCCCAGCCCCCTGCCCTGGAGCACCGCCAAGAGACCAAGTGAGTAATGCCGACCACAACTTTTTATACCTTTAACAAGTCAAGAAAGACTGACTGACCTCTAGGGATGCGCCGATTTATCAGCAGAACATTGGTATCGGCCGATAGCTGCCTTGTTGACTGCCATCGGCCTAAATAGGACGACACTCGATGTTTTCTGTTGTGTCAAATTATTTTTGTGCAGGCTAAAAGGCAGGGCAAGAGACTAACAGTGTCCCGTCGTCCCAGGGACAACAGAAAAACAGAGTTTTTTTCTGGGACACCGTCGAGACAAAACGATGATACATCTTATTGCTTCCCTAATAATGCCACATTGTCGATCTAAAATCTGTTTTGCAATGGGCAGGAGGAGAGCTAACGTTAGCTGCTAGCAGCTGGTGGCTGTAACTAACAGCAAATAGGGGGTGTATTGAATTACATTATGATGTGTTCAGGTTCTATTCAGGCTTTGTCACAGGAGGATGCAGTAAACTCACAATCAACACGTCAGGGGACGCAGACTCCGCATTGAAATCAGCTGGAGGAGAGCTTGTTAGCTGTTAGCTTTAGCAGCTGGTGGCCGGAACAAACAGCTAACAGAGGTTGCATTGACTTACATTATGAGGCGTTCAAGCTGTAAATGAGTATCATGTGTTCATCAATGTTTGACAGGCTAAAAAGCAGGAAAAAAAAAAAACATGTTTAGGACAGAGATCTTCCCCGGGACGCTAATGTTAGCTGTTAACTGTTAGCAGCAGGTGGTCGGACCTAACAGATAACAGGGATTGCATGGAGTTACATTATGATGAGTTCAAGCTCTATCCAGTAACAATTAATCGAGCAAACGTAAATGTGAACATTCTCATGACCTGCATTGAGTTATATTATAAAAGTGAATTTACTGTGACCTTTTGTCCTGACGATGTCCCAAGAAAGGTCTTTGTTTGTCCTATACAATTGTTCCTGGGACGACAGGATGCCATTTATTTCAAGACCCTGTTTTTTAGCTTGTAAAACATTGATGAACACATCATAATATGTTTCATTTACCTTCCCCCCCCAAACTTTTTTTTAACTGAATACAGCTTGAACGCCTCATAATGTAACTCAATGCAACCTTTGCTTTGCTAACAGCTAACATTAGCTAGCTCTCATACGGAGTGTGCGTCCCCTGTTGTGTTGATTTTGAGTTCACTGCGTCCTCCTGTGACAAATGCATCCAAGGGAAGATTACTGTTCATCCCTGACACACTGTCGATTGTCCCTGGGATGATGGGACACCATTAGTCTCTCATCTTAGAACAACGTTGATGAGCACATCATGAGGATGATATAATTTAACTTTGCCCAACTCTCATTTTTACTGAATAGAGCATGAACGTCTTATCATGTCAGGAAACCTTATTCTTTAATGTTGATGCTACATTGTGAACAACAACTCTGTTTTGCCATCAGCAGGAGGAGCGCTAGTTAATGCTAGCTGTTAGCTGTTAGCTGTTAGCAGCAGGTGGTCCGGACGAACGTTATGATGGGTTCAAGCTCTGTTCAGTCAACAGTTTTAAACATCAGTATCATATTAGCAGAGAATATCACAATCTGTGCATCCCCACTGACATCTCATCATCTTTTTACGTCCATGAATTCACACAATAATCGCTCACGAAGGGGCAGAGTCTATGCGGCAGATCTCGGTAGTTTCTGAGGGAAACATTCACTCACGTAGCCCAAATTTTCTCCATCTACCTCTGAGTCATATGCCTGGCTTATCTGAGATAAGGGCACAGCCACAGACTGTTAACATGACCTCTGCTGAAATGCTGAACACTGCATCCTGACCAGCTCCAGAGACACAGCTGACCCTGACCTCCCCTTAAAGGGAGGCAAATACAGAGGATTATCCAACAAGGATCGATCGGATCATAAAGAATAAACACAATCAAGGCGTCTTGCTGAATTGAAAAGGTAGTGCTTTAATAAGGATGCACTTCTCTAACACATATACTATTTTAGCTGTGTAAATATTATGGTGTGGAGACTGTTAATAGATGGGAAAATCAGCCATTTGTAAGCACGTATATTCAGTAATGCCAGCCCTTGTATTCACACAGCTGCATTATTCATGGTCATTACTGATTAATGAAGTGTCTGCGACAACATACAACTTGTCACCGAGGTTTGTTCACGGCGAGGCAATTTATGCTCCCAGTGTACAGTCAAGTGTAACCGAACGCCGTCATTTTATTGATCGTCTCTACAGCAGCACGTAGAGTCGAGGAGTCTGACTCGAGCGTGGGGGGAAACATATGCCTGCCTCAGCACACTGTCTTTGTCCCGTGCCCAATCGCATGCAGAGGGGGGTGGGGGCTCTTTAGCCACAAGCGGGCCTGGGTCTGACTCTTTTGTCTGTGCTCCCACTTGTGTGGACGGCTCTGAATCGGACAGAAGGAGGTGTTTCACAGCAAAGACGAAGCAGGTGTTGTGATGGAAGAAATCAGAGGGGATGATGAAAGAGTGTCATCTGTCGAGACCTGCTTTGCTCTGCATTATAAGAGGCGCCTCCCTTTTGTGCAGCTGAGCCAGACAGCTGAACCCTAAAACAGGGAATGAGGTAGCATTGCCACCTGCTGGTAGCAGTACAGACCTGCAAGTCACTGTAAACAACTTTAATGTCCAAAAACAAAGGTTGACTTCCATCCTCACCACTTAATTCCATTTAAAAGTAGAGACAATCCTTTAAACTGAATATAAGTTGCATTTTTTTCTTCTCCCAAAGGATTATTTATAGATAATTTTGCCACTTTTGATCCCCATCTATTCCATAATGGTGGCTTTTTTCGCTTGTATAAAATTTGGAGATTTTAGAGTTGTCAAAATTGGGGGAAAAGCTGGAAAAATATCAGTATTTGTGTCTAATTTCTTACCCTATGTGTGTCTTCCTGCAGTTTTCTCTGCTGTCACGTTGCTGCTGCTCCCTCACAGTCAGGGGAACATCTGGCTGTTTGAAGACTCAGTGCTCATCACCGCAAAGTTACCTGGTGAGTTTACACACTTTTTGTTCACATTCACCTCATGGAGCAAATACGAACTTTAAATCACAGAAAATTTAGATTTTAACAGATGAGAAGTGGAAGCTTCCAACACCGTATTTTGGGAACCCATTTTGCAACTCCTCCTTTATCTATTCTGTCTCATCACTTAAAGCTACATAACATATATAAAGGGCTACTTCACCCCCCAAATGATTGTTTGGATACCAGTTACTTGTTTTTCCTGTATGCCTCTGGTGAAGGAAGAATCCAAAAATGGAGAAAATTCTGGATGAAATGAAGTCATGGGAGTCCACGCTTGACATCAGTAAAGCTACATCAAAATCTTGGTGTTTAAAGCCAAGTTCAGACCAAAGATTTGCTGGTCAAGTCAAAATGACCGCAGATGGCGTGTTCGCTTGCTGCAGCAGGTGCTCCGTCCCCGCCGAGCCCTCTGTATCCATCCTCACGGTGTGCTGGTGTCGGACGGTGGGTCTCCTCCCTCACACACACACATTCTCATTGACTGATTAATGGGCGCTGCTTATTTATATTGTTGTGTCATATTTATTATGAATACAGTCCATCTGATGCTCATCTTGTTTCCGTGTTATGCCGTGTCATCACTTCTACAAATGCAGCTGTAGTCAGTATCTCACTATCACTATCCTCATTCATATTTTAAGAAGCTACAAATTATATTCAGCCACAAAATAAATCAAAAAAGCTGCAAATCAGAACAGAAGTACAGAGAGTTGTTGCATAGGGATGATACACCATCTCATCTAGTTGCATTGGTGTGAACCGCCAGGTTTTTAGAACATTGCAGAATGGCGCATTGCATGTAGTTGCCTGTTTTAACTCGTCTTGTCGTGAACTGGGCTTGACATAAATGACACAGAGTGAATCTGTGCAACAACAGAGGTACCTACTGTATGTAACACGTTGCATCTTTTTTTCTGTAGGGACCTACAATATATCAGTGCTGCAGAAAATCTGAGCAAGAATATTGTTTTAGTGTATTTGGAAGGTTGTTGTTGCTTACAGCTAATATAATATAGTTTTATATAATAAAAAATTAATTAGTCTATTGGTATTTGTCACAGATAATGTTCAGTCAGTAAAATTCATTTCACTTTGATTTGCCCAAAAACTAAAATGATTTCTACGTATTATGGGACAATGTCGATACACTCAAATGCAGTTCTTGAGTATAACGTTTAACTCTGCTGCATCAAGTTTGAATAGCTGTAGGATGTGCATCTGTCACATTAGAAATAAACTGAGCGGTAAAATAAATACACTAAATTGTGACTTCACACAACTAGTAATGTTCTGCCAGCTCGCCTTAATTGAAATACGTTTTTCTTTTTATTGTAATAATTTTTATATTCTGTAAGGGTGGAGGTAGGCGGCACGTATCGGATCGGAGTCAAATTATGTGCTGAATGAGTAATTTGACTTGTTTTATGGGAACGTGCAGAGAGCCTGAAGCAGAAAGCCTGGGTTAATAGAGCTAGTTGTTAACCACCTTTGTGATACCCGTTAACTCTGACTGAGGCTTTAGGGTTTGTTGAGCCAGCTCAGGCAAAGAAAGCCTTGCTCTGTCGAACTTGTTTCACGGTACAGCCTTCATTCGCACAAAACTCGCTGCACAAAAACAGGAGTTGTGAAAATATGTACAAAAAAACAGGTTAAATGGCTTTGAGTGACTGATTTGCAAGTGCGGAACAAATTCAAAAACTGATGGCTGCATCGCGTCTGTGGGAAATTGTACACATTTTATTTTTCCAAAATTAAACATCAAGTCAGGGAAGCTATAGAGCCAGTTTATAACTTACATAACAAAAGCTTTTTCCAAATTATGTATGTCTAAGTTGGTGCTGCCCCTTTATAACAAGTTGGTAATCCAACTGTAAATATTGATCAGGTGGATGTGTGTTTGTGTGTATGTGTGTGTGTACTTGTACATGCTACAGAGTGAGGACCAAAACTGTATTTTAGCAGCAGAGTGAGGACATTTTGGCCAGTCCTCACTTTTTTAAAGGTCTGTGTGTGCGAGTGCGTGTGTGAGCGTGTGTGTGTGTGTGTGTGTGTGTGTGTGTGTGAGTGGTATAATCAGTTAATCTCAAAGTGTGTACATTTCAGAGCATGTATGTGTTTAGAGGTACAGTAGGAAATAGGTGACAGCCAGCTGATCTGCATCTTCTGCTTCCAGGCTTTTGTTTTATTTTTTATCACGCCCTCCATGCATACGTTTACACACACACACACACACACACACACGCACACACACACACAGCTGTTAGACTCATTAGTATTCTGTCTGGACTTATTGTCTTTCCCCACTGACATTTACATTTAAATTGTTTATCTCTCAGTGTGCGTGTGTGTGTGTGTGTGTGTGTGTGTGCATGTGTGTGTAGCCAGTAATGAACATGCCTTCGCTGGTCCCTGAAGGCAGCCATTACTAACGCACACAGAAGATAATGTGAGAGGAGGAGGAGAAAGAAGGAGGAAGAGTATCTGTACCAGTGCTCAGATACAGGATCTTAAATTTTCATTCTGGAGTCATGGAGATATAAAAGCTCTCAAAAGGCTCTTATTCAGCACGTGGCTAACATGATAAAAGGATCAGAGTACTGTATATAAAGACACAAATTATAATGACATTATATTTATGTCATAGCCAAAAAATCTAACAAAACAATTTAGCAAAATATCTAATCACACACAGTATATGGTCAAGAACCAAATAGTTTCTCACACATGTCTGATAAAAATCTATAAAAAATAATTCATGTAAAAATAATAAAATGATACATGTAAAAATATTAAGCAATGATATAACTGTAATGTTGTTATTAGCATTATTTTATTAATTAATTTTTATTTTATTCTCATGTCTGTTATATAAGTATGACACATGATATTTAAGTCAAGTTTTAGTTCATATATTTTGAGTCCCCTTGCAGGGTTAGACAAATTTGAATTTTTTGAAAATTGATGGGACGCCTCTGTAGCACTTTCCTGGTGTGAATCCAAAGCAACCTGACAGCACTGACATCAGGAACACTGTGAGACAGGAAGCTAAATGAACAGTAGGGACTGTAAAGGGACTGAAGGTGAGGAGCTGCTGCTGCACCCAACCAATCAAGATGTGAAAATGGCTGCAGCGCTCCGAAACCTTCCTCCATCAGAATATAGACGAAGATGAGAATGTGTCTCTGAAGATGTCTGTCAGTCTGTGAGACAGTCGCACTGACACGTGCTGTCTTTCAGCTGGATGAAAGCCTGCTCGTGTAATCAGGCAAACAAGGACGACTTCAGATGGTGTGTGTGTGTGTGTGTGTGTGTGTGTGTGTACTAAGTTTAAATGATCAGTGAATAAAGAATGCAGAATCTATACTGATTGACAAGATGAAGTCTGCCTCACGAGATATGATTCGATGTATGTGTGTGTTGGAGGGTGGGCTGCTGATTGGTTGGCATTATCCATCTGGCTGCTTTTGTCTATAGGCATGCTGCCCCACACACCAATTATGCGTACATGCATGCAGACTGTGTGTGTGTGTGTGTGTGTGTGTGTG
>JAPZEB010000017.1:8377411-8391601 GCA_029783705.1 Chaetodon striatus
GATATGAACATCCTTCATTTTAACACAATAAGACACAAAATACCGAACAGCATAGTAGGTCCCCTTTAAACTCATTTTCACGTGTTTATTCAACGTTTCCGCCTTTGGTTTGTGGGAGGAGCGCAGTCATTCCAAAGAAAGACATTTATTCCACATCCATAGTCAACAAACAAACAAATAATTTGCAATTTACAGCCATATGTTGCATTTACAGTTTTAAAAGGAGATACAAAGGTTTTTCTGTTGAATGAGTAAATGAGTTCCTGCGCAGAACTTAATAATTTAGGTTCAAGCATGATTTTCATGGTTTATTTTATTAAAATTAAGAACTACAGTCATAGCTATATTAACTCTTGCCCTATCATGGCCTCTGGACGTGCATTTACTGGAAAAAAGCCAAATAAAAATGCTTTTATTTGCTTTAAATCTTATGCAATCTGCTCCCAATACTCTTTAAACTTTATTATTGGCTGTTTTTCCAGTTTATGCAAGTTTACAATCCATCTAAACTCTTTGTGTTTTTACATATGTTTCATGTTAGCACCTCAGACTTTATTTTCCACTCACATGCATTTCCCTGCAGAGTACTGGTGCTCCAGATTGAATATCTATTGACAAGGTGAATAAATTACGTCAGCGTCCTACTGGTCACGCAGCAAGTACACTGTACTTCAACAGGTTACGGGAAATGCAGCCATGTGTAGAAGAATTCATCGACTCGTACGCTCACAGAAAGAGGAGTCCTTTTACTATAATTTCTGGTGGTGATGTTACTCCTCTAAAAAAAAGGGCTATTTCTGTCCATCTTGGTAGTTTTATGAAAAGCACACAGGGCCGATGTCCAGGCCGAACTCCTGATCAGGCTTTCCAATGTCCATGGGGGCCACGTCCACGACGGGCAGCCTGGCAGATGTTTGAGTCCTGTACTCCAGAACTGTCTTGCCCCACTCTCCGTTTGATTTCTAAAGGGGAAAAAAGCCAGATAAATTAGTAGAAGTGCCTTCTAATCGCTGTTTGTCAAATGTACGTGTTCGGTAATGACTTACCGAGCAGCCATCCTCGATGACGGTGTATCGGAGGCGGTTGATGCCCAGTGCTCTCAGCTCCTGGCCGTTAAAGCCTTTGAGGACCAGAGCTTTCTTCAGGTTAGTGCTCTTCTCGTTTTTATAAGCCACGCTGTTCTTGCAGTGGTAGGTGATGCTCTGGTGCGCCTCCTTGGACAAAAGCTGCAGCAGCTTCAGCTGAACTGCCACGGCGTTCGGCTGCTCATCTGCATTTCCGTAGCGGAACTGAAATTAGATGGACATGATTACACACAGGGAACGCTGAATTTCAGGCTTCTAGATACTCATCTTTATCATCTAACAAAGAAAATGTTTTTGATTTCTTACTCTGGTTCCACTGCTCATGTCTGCTCCAAACCAGATGAGTTTGTTGGCGCTGGGGCTGGATTTCGTCCACCAGGCTTTGCGGGGAATGTTGGTAGGATTGGCATTGATGCAAGTTTCACCAGTTTCCATATTACAGAAGACCTTGATAGCATCCCTGGTACTTCCTTGATTTGGATCAATCCAGTACTCGCCTGTTTCAAATCAAGAGGACAACAATAGGTTTGGTACTGGTCTAAAAATATAATACGCAGAAAAGAAGACAAACAGACCCCTTACCGCTCTTCTTGTGATGGTAGCACTCCTTGATGTTCTGGCAGGTTTTGGCAGGGTTCATCTGGCTGCCATCAGGGCTGCGGAGGTTTTGCAGATGTCCGCTGAGGGTCTTCAGTGTGGCGTGGACTCCAGTGTCTGCACGCAGGACAGCTGAGTTCTTGTTGGGAAGGGCTTCGTCTTTGTTGATCTCAGGAAGTAGTGGAGGATCAGCAGCTACATCGTCCTCGACGAATTCCACAGCCTCTGGCACAAAGCCCTTATCGTAATCGTAAGGGGCGCCAAAGAGCTCTTCCACAGCGGCGGTGGGAGGTCCTGGGGGGCCTGGAGGGCCGGGTGGTCCGTCATCACCAGGTGGGCCCTGAGGAAGAAATGATAAATTAAATTTTTTTTTCAATTTGATTTTTGTCTTGCTTGTGGCTCCAGCTGCCGTCTGTTGACAAGTCGCTACAACAGCGACAACATGGGTTAGGTATCGTACCCATGACGTAACCTCAGATTCACAGAGTATAGGCGTGGCTGTAGCTGTCACTCTGTCAGTGTGTGTCATCTAAAAAAAGTCCTGGTCAGCATTTGATTGTACTAAAAGACCCTCTGAGAAGTTGGATGTTCAGATTTTCAGGCAAGTTCATTTTGATGTAATGGTTTTAACCTGTTTTTTTCCCCTAGCAAAATTAGCATTAGCATCATCAAAGGTAACCAAGGTTGTAAATACACATGCTAACCATGCTAGCACTATGGTTAGCCCAATCCTCACATCTAAATATGGTCACATTTGGCTCCAAAAATGCAAGATGGCTACGGTCAAAGTGCCAAGGCTTCAAAATGGAAGTCAACAAACCAATAATCTGATTATTTGAAATATAAGAAAGTCAATGTAATCTTGTGTCACCTGTGCTCCAATGTCACCCATGGCACCTCTGCTTCCGGGAGCACCCATTGGTCCAGGCTGACCGATGTTTCCTTCCTTTCCAGGGGGACCCACCACTCCTGGAGGACCCTGTTTGGTAAAAGAGTGGCAAACATACACTGTAAAATAAGGCAGACCAGCACGTAGACTGGTCGTAAATTTAACTGGCTATAAACCTACCCTTGGCCCAGCTGGTCCAACAATACCTGTTGCTCCTGGCTCACCTGTGGCACCCTGAAATAGAAAAGAATTACACTTCATCGTCCAATACCTTCAATGTTATTGTACTTCAGCATCAATGTTTCCCTTAACTAACCAGAAACAGTAGCTTAAGTATGTAAAGCAGTGTTTGAAGTTGTTATAATCAAAAACTTTTTGCTCACAGTTGTTCCTGGCAGACCGTGGAGACCAGTGAAACCTCTGTGTCCTTTCTGACCCCTCTCTCCTTGTTCTCCAGGTGCTCCTTTCTCTCCCTGTGGTCCTTGAGGGCCCTGAAGTTTAACACACAGTCACAATTCAACACGTCATTGCAAGACACACTGAAAACAAGCACCTTTTGCAACTGTTGACTTGTTGTTTGTATCAACTAAGTGAGAAATTGTAATTTTCTGCTTACCACTTTACCCCGTACTCCAGGTGCTCCTAGGGGTCCAGAGGCACCCCTTCCGCCCTAAACACAAAACGAGCAAAGAGATGTGACCGAGCCAGCTTTGCAATTAGCAACGACAGCGCTATCAATATGTAATGTTATATTAGCGATATCGCTGTTTGTGAAGCTCACGTTTTCGCCTGCTGGTCCTGGACCACCCGTCAGTCCCACAGGACCCTCAGTTCCTGGAGATCCTGGAGCTCCAGCCAGACCCTCAGGACCAGCATTACCCCTGTCACCCTGGAAACACAAGCACACACACACCAGCGATTAGCACACATAGCTGTATACATGGGACCATTAGCACATCCATGTATGTAATCTTACCCTTTCGCCGACAAGACCGTCTGTTCCAGGAGGTCCCTCTGCTCCAGCGATACCCTGAAGAGACACAGATTAAAAATGGCATTAAAAAAACTACAGAAAAGGTTATCTTATTTTTGTTTGTTGCCCAAACTATCCGTCTTCTCACAAATACTTGCTTTTACCTTGTATAAGGGTTGCTGCTGTATAAAGACTACGAAACCAGTAATAGTTTGGACTCTGATTGATGCATTGTGGTAGTATTTGGTGACTGCAACACTAAATTTCAAATACTTGGATAGCCACTATCCAGAGACGTAACAAATAAAAAGGGTAGCAGTTGCAGTCGCGTCTGTTTTACAAATAAAATCCACCACAGACTTAATGAATTCATTGATGTCATCGGTGACATCGACGTTGGTGTTCTGGATTGTGCTCTGGACTCTGATTAGCGCCATCGATTGCGTCGCTGGGGGCAGGCGTTGTAGTTTGCTGACATGTTTTGATCTAGACATGATGGCTGCATCGTTTTTCCCCCAGACAAGGGCAACGACGTGGCATACAGCATACAGCCCCTGTGATGCAGGGCAAGCAGGAACAGAACAGCACCTCATATTCCCACCGTCACACCAGTTCTTATTCATCATAAAGCAAAGATCTCTTCCCCTTTTCTCGCCACAATCTTCTGATAGTTCCTGATATCACATTAGAAACTGACACCAAGGTCATCCAGTTTATTATCCAACGCCTAGCAGGGTGCAAGTTAGACAGAAAGATCTATGCCATCAGGATCACAGCCAGTGTTAGATTCCTCCTCGGTTGCCTCGGTGCCTCACATGTAGATATGGATGCAGAAATGGTCTTGCTTGACCATATGATCAGGATTGTAGCTGATGCCCATCATCTCCATCTTTTCCTAGATGTTTACTAAAGTTTCGTCTGAAAAATTCTCCTTGGCCAGCTACCAGAGTCGCAGGACGAGAGTTTACAGACGGGTGAGTTCATTCTGTTGAGTGACTGTAGCCACACGCAACCATTGTCCAACGCCAACCACAAAAAGCACCACGAACACTTGCAAAATAGACATAAGAGCATAAATTTAGCACAAATTGAGTGTGGCTGACGAATGTCAGTTTTCTTCACTGGAAGGGCACTTCATCATGGTCTCTCCACCATTGGAGCATCAAGAGGGCACTTTTGCTGTGGTATGTTTGAACATGGGTGTGCCAAATGGGGAAGGACAAAATAGTCCAAACTGCATATATGTTAATAACAATCTAATACATAATTGCATCATTTTAGAGAAGTGACTGAATACCAGATTGTCAGAAAGTCTGTTTTTAGTGCTAAAATCTGAAACCAAAGATAGAAACACCAGCTGAAGACTGACAAATAAAAGCGGTATAATGACTGAGATGGACAAGACAAACCTCAGGTCCGGCGTCTCCTCTTGGCCCGGTGGCTCCTGGTAATCCAACTCCTCCAGCAGGCCCTTTGCCACCCTGAACTCCAGGAGCTCCAGCTTTTCCAGGTGGACCCTGACAAACAAATGCATACAAAGTTCAAATAACCTTTTCATCACTACATTCTCAAAGCAAGACATATTGTGACTTTGTGATGCTTAAGACATTGTCAGAAGGAATACGTACAGCAGGACCTGGCAGTCCCAACATGCCGGCTTCTCCTCTCGATCCAGGCGTACCTACAATTCCTCGCTGTCCAGCTGTGCCAGCAGGTCCTGGAGGCCCATCAGGCCCCTGATGGGGTAACACAACACAAACACCTCAGGATTTATATGTGTACAGCACAGCCTGAACTGAAAGACTTTAGTGAACCCTGCATCCTACCGGAGGACCATCCTCTCCAGAGTCTCCCTTCTCTCCAGGGGTGCCTGGTGCACCTGCATGTCCTCTCTCTCCCTGACGTCCTGGAGCTCCGTTCTCTCCAACAATACCAGGAGTTCCAGGCTTTCCTGGAAGACCGATAGGCCCGTCAGCTCCAACAGCACCCTGAAACACACACACATGCTCTTCCCTCAGTCCAGATTTTGGAAAAACAAATGTGACTTAATGGCCAGTATGAGATTAAAACATTATAATTTGTTAACTTACAAAACATAGAATTAACAGGTGACAATTACATGGCTAGGGCAGTTTAACTCAAACATCACCTTAGTGCCTGTTTTTCCTGCACTTGGCCAAGTTAAAGTGGTTGAAGAGAAATTTTAAGCCAAAAACAAGGTGGTACTTATTATTTAATTGCACAGTGCCTTCGAGATGCCACAGACTCAGAAACACAGCCTCTCGCTGGTTGCCAGACTCAACCAAGACATCATGGATGACCAACAACACAGAAAAATGAATAAATAATTTACTTTACAAAGTCTCTAGAAGACAACACAGTTCAAAACTGGACTACAAAGCTTCTGAGAGGGGTAGGTGGTTGGGCAGCTGTAGCTCAGTTTGCATGTCAAAGTATCCTTGGGCAAAATACTGAACCCCAAATTGCTCCCGATGGCTGTTCCACACCGTGTGTGTGTGCCAAGGTGAGCTAGCACTGAAGTGTGAGTGAGCGTAATTGTTTGAGTAGTAGGTGGCACCATGTTTGGTAGCCTTGGCCACCAGTGTGTGACTGTTGGTGTGAATGGGTGAATGTGACATGTCACGTAAAAGCATCCAATTCAGGGATGCAGTAAGCAGTTAATGTCAATGACGAGCAAATGTCAATGACGAGCTCTAGCTACTGGCAAAATAACCATGTTTTCTCATGGTATATTTTGTGACAGTCCCATAATAATGGAGACATTTTTATCATCGGTAACTTTGATGTTGTTATATCTCTAGTAACCAGAAAACTCACAAGAGCTCCAGGTGGTCCAACTCCTCCAGGCAACCCAGGGAAACCAGGAGCGCCCTGTGGGTAAAAGACAAAGAGAAACAAAGATGGTTTTTAATTATAAAAATGACAACAACTGTGTACTTAGTGCATGTTAGAAAGCACAATAAGACTGCTGACACACTAAAGGCTTTGAATATGTAAAAATATGGAGCCTTACTCACCGTTGCACCCTGTGTTCCTCTGCCACCTTTCAGTCCAGTCACACCAACAGGTCCCTAAAAACACACATCAGCAGCAGTGTAAGTGGAGTGACTGATCGTAATCAACTGACTTGTTCACTTGTAAAGTTCATTGTGTGTACCTGTCCTCCTGATTTCCCAGCCATCCCCTGTGGTCCAGGTGCTCCTCCCTCTCCCTTCAGACCTGGCTCACCTACTTCACCTTTGACTCCAGGCTGACCATCAGGACCCTGGGACACAAACAGGATGCTTTTCATCAAGCCTTAATACGTTTCATCAGTTGTATATATTTAACATAACCACCCTGTGTTAACTGTCTTTTGTGTCCACTTACACCAGGTCCAGGGAAGCCAACAGCACCAGTTGGACCAGTGTCACCAGTTGAACCCTGTTAACATCACCACACACACAAATACATACGTTATCAAGCAGAAATAGATATACAGATATGTATATGATGTATGAGTTGTGAAATAATAATACTGACAGGAATTCCTCTGGTGCCTCTGCGTCCTGTAGGTCCTGCTGGGCCAGGTTCACCCTGAAATAAAGGGACGAACAAGTCAAATAATTTTGTTCGGATTGTCTTACATGTATGTTTCATATAAAACTGGAATCATCAGTAATTTTACAGCTTTAAGATATGAAAGAGTGTGGGGTATCTATCTAATAGTATATAGTCAGTGTGTGAACCACAGTAGATAGCGGTCGGCATGCCCCTGGATTGGGGAGGAGTACTGCCATGGAAGCAAAGTACTGTTGTCCACAATTTTCACAATTATAACACAGTTTTTGTTGGGCTTTTTTTTTTAAATAAAAGTTACCTATTTAACCTTTAAATTAAATTCAAAAGTGTACTTATTCAAACAGCAGCCATTTTGAACTGAAAAACGTACTTGCTCCCTCCTGTTTTGCACCAAGATGCTCATTATTAATTGCTTTTCCCCTTTATTCTGATCTTTCTTATGTTTGATTCTATGACTCGATATCAGTCAAATATGTTCAATTGTTCCTGTAGTTTTTTTCTTTTCCAAAACATGAGAATTTGGCTAATTATACAAACATTTTCAGGTTGGAAAATACATGCTAAAATTGTGCATTTGGGCTAACCTTTTCTCCATTAGGTCCACTGGAACCAGTAGGTCCAACAGAACCAGGAAGACCCTTTTAATAAAATGAAAAAATACATTAGAATATCATATCAGACAAAATAAAACTCAACTGTACAAGATTGTTAAGTACTGGTGACCCAACAGTGAGGTCACAGGTAAAATATTTTGCCACAAACAAATATAGTTTACAACTCACCCGTGCACCATCAGCTCCAGCCTTACCCTCGAGTCCAGCTTCTCCAACTGCGCCCTGTTAGAAGAAATCACCCTTATCAGTGGCTCAACTTCCTTCAACAACCTGCTGACATCAGTAGCAAATATTTTTCTCCACTACGGTAATGTCAGAGGAGAATTTAGTATCTCTGCCTCTTTGTAGATGATTCTGTCTTTTACTTACTGCGTCTCCCTTTGGACCTGAAGGTCCTGGTGTGCCTCTCTCTCCTGGCATTCCCTGAAGTCCTAGACCTCCTGGCTCTCCAAGAGCACCCTTAGGACCAATGCTACCCTAAAATGTAAAATGGACACAGAAAGGCTCATTGTAAACATGATTCACATGCAACAGATTAAAATATAATATAAGATTTTGGGATATAAAATATCTGCATGAGTAATTTTATGGTAACAGTACCTTTGGCCCATCTGGTCCTGGTCCACCTGGACTACCTTTAGGTCCCGGCAACCCATTGGGTCCAATTTCACCTCTCTCTCCTGGAGGACCTCTTTCTCCCTTCAAGGACAAACAAAGGATAAAGACACGCAACACCTCTTTATTGCGATAAATAATGAAATGTATTGACTTGTGGCTGATTGATTTAAATATGAGCTACACCCCTTATCAGGTGGGAGACCAGTAATGGACTTACCCTTGGACCTGTACCCCCGGCAGCCCCAGCCTCTCCTGCAAGACCCTGGAAAAAGCATATTCTGCTTAATCTAGTATAATAAGAGGAACACCTTAGTATCTTGATGACTTATTATCGTATAATATATAACTAGGCTAAATTAAAAATAATTGAATTTGTTATACCTCATCACCTGGTTTTCCTGGCTCTCCAGGTGGTCCTGGAGTTCCGGGCAAACCCTAAAAAACAATTTGTATTTAATGCAAATAACAATAATGAACAAGAATGACATCAATATTCAGAAATAAACATATTTTTATGATTCTGGGGTGCAGTGTACCTGGAAACCATGCAGTCCCTGTGGTCCCTGCTCTCCTCTCTTTCCTGCAGGACCCTGGAGAAAAGAAAACAGAATATAAGTTCATCTGAACATCATGTCATCAAATCACTAATGATGAGACTGTCTCAACAGTTAGATGCTTACAGCGGGGCCGGCTGGACCAGCAGCACCTTCCTCTCCGTCTTTTCCATTCACACCCTAGAAGACAGAAACAGTATCATCAGTATGTTTACAAGTGTATTTGTACTGAAGTGTGGATGTGTGATATATGAGTTATATAAATAGAGAAAATGACTTGCCCTTTGACCTGGAGGCCCAGGAGTGCCAGCCTCTCCAATCTTTCCAGCATCACCCTAAAAATCAGGAACCACATTAGTCATCTGTTGCTACACAGAATATCAAAAGAAAATGGTACATATACATATATACTGACAGCAAAGCCTTTTGGTCCTGGCAGACCCATCGATCCAACTCCACCACGGTTTCCAGTAGAACCAGCTGGGCCTGGTTTGCCATCATCTCCTGCTGAGCCCTGCAAAGACAGAAAGAAACATTAAGACCATCTACCATACACACTGCACTCTGGGTTTGGGGAAAGAATTATTTCTTATTTGGTTGTTTTAGTGAAGTTAAACTGAGTGATGAAAATAAAAAGTTTTACGTACTTGTGGTCCTTGCTTTCCTTCGGATCCCTGGGCGCCAATAAGTCCTGTCAGACCCTGTAAAATAAGACACACAGTTACAGAACAACCTTCGCTTGACAGCTTTATTTATATTAAACATGGCTTGCAATTAATGCGTTAAATGTATGTTTAAGTCATCCCTGTGAGCACAAATCTCAGGCTTCAGATCGCTCTGCACACTCTGTTTCTAGTGTTTTTTCTACTTTCGAGACAAGCGGACGTCAGCTCATGACAGATCTCTTTATGTGGTCATCTGCTTCAGGCACACTACTGCAAGTATCTACATTTCGTAACCCACATTGCTACATGTAGCTACATGCTAACATCAGGGAAACATGCTACTGCTATTCTCTGTTGCAGTAAAGCAGTAAACACGTTCTAGTAAAAAACAAAAATACTAAATATGAACCTGAAAATGAGCGTACTTCATCTTTAAAGTGTAACTTAACACCAAACTGAAGAGCAGTATTTCACTGCTCCTTCTGCCTCTAAGTCTTGAACCTGTAACCACACCCAACAGTGATGTCACAGTGCACTGACACACCCTGGTTATACCTCTACATCACTGCAGCAAGACGAAAACTTAAACACTTGAGGTCAGCAAATACAACATTTTCTGCCCATGTGAAGTTGCTCTAAAGGCCTCTCTGGACACACAGGGAGTCTTTTATTAAATTAAAGTACAGTGACGAATAAAGGCTACAATAAATAAATGCTTTACCCGAGCGCCTGTTAAACCTGGCTCTCCATTACGTCCGATATCTCCATCTAAGCCTTTGGCGCCAGGTAACCCTTGCAGTCCTCGTTCACCCTGGGCTCCCTGTTTGGTTCAAAGACACACAGAAACATGTCATGGTCAAGAATAATCACAATTAACGACAGTTATGTTCTGGCATTATGTGTATTTTATTGTGAAATCAACTCACCTTTGGACCTGGCAAACCATCAGCACCGGGGAAACCTCGATTTCCTGGGGCTCCCTAAAACAAATTTGAGTATACATTAAATTCCAGGCCCTGAAATCACGAAAATGTCTCTCTGTAGAAGTTTTGTTGTTAAAAGATGAAGTAAAAGTTGACTCACTGTCTCTCCTGGAGGTCCTGGTGGTCCGATGGATCCACCATCACCTCTGGGTCCACGCTTTCCGTCCTCTCCCATTGGGCCCAGTGGACCTGGAATACCATGGTCTCCCTAACCCAGCAATCAAAAACCAGTCAGTCAGTCTCCTCCAGTCATCTTTAATGGTTTTTATTTTGGGATAAAAAAGGGTCATTTTGCTTACTCTTTCTCCCTTGGCTCCAGCTTCTCCTTTGAATCCAGGATATCCGACTTCACCCTGTAAAACACCATCAGATAAACTGGAGGTCAAACAATAAAGCTCCCGATGTGTTCAGTTGTATGAGCCACAAAGTTACAAAGGTGGAGATGCTATAGGGCGAGTAAGTTACCAGTTGGCCCTTTGGTCCTGGTGCTCCTGTAGTTCCCTGAGGGCCAGGGGGACCAGCTGGGCCCAACATCCCTGATGGACCCTGGACACCTGCAATACCCTGAGGAGGAGAGAGGCAGATAGAGATTCAGTAAAATCACAGATTCACAGGCAAATGTGCTGAAAATTGCTTCATAGAGTTTAAAATTCCTCCAAAATGTATGTAGTTACTCACAGCTTGGCCTCGAGCACCTGGAGCTCCATCAGATCCTGCAGCACCCTGTTAAAAACAAAATATTAATTCATAATTCATGTTAAGCCAGAGATAAATGCAGAAAAACTATAAGTCAGAATGGTGAAGTTGTAACGAACCTGCAGTCCTGTTGGTCCAGCTGGTCCTACATGACCAGCGTCTCCTCTAGGTCCCTGCTGTCCTGGACTTCCTCTGACACCTGTAGGTCCTGCTTCACCCTGCACCAGAGGACAGATTCAGGTCAAATTCAAGGACTCTTTAAAAATGATTTCAAGGTCTGTATTAAAATTTGGGGGGTCAGATTTAGCAGAGAAATGCCTTATTCTGAGGTCTTTTACTTAAGTCAAAATAGCAATACAAGAATGTAAAATTACTGTATTACAAGTAGGGCTGTGTATTGGCAATTTTGTGATTCAATATATATCACGATACATTGGTTTAAATGTATCGTGATATATTACAATACTGTAAACAAGATGAAAGTCCAATTTTTTATGCTAGTTTTATGAAAACGTTCATGTTATAAAGGACATATACAGAACGAGTTAGCTTTTACCTACATCAGTAAAAATAAAATAAAAGTTCTTGAAGGATTCTTTCGGTGTCTTGAGAAAGACAGCTGCTAACAAATGGCTAAATGAGCAAACAGAATGTCATCATGCTGAACACGGCTTTACAGCCTTGTCGTGGTGGCGATAATGAAGTCATGCGACCATACTGTAGTTGGTCTATCACCTAATGTTAGCTTTTTACATCTGTAATTGCATTTATGCTTCAAAAACCATTTAACTGGTGTTAATTTTTGAAGATTATCGAAGCAAAACATGTAAGAATCATAAACTTTTGATCACAACAGAGCTCATTTTCTGCAATAATCCAAAATCCAAAGGGAAAATCTCATCTGATTTATGACAAGGGAACGAGAGCGATGTTAGCTTCTGGGTTACCACAATATTGCAGCTGCTCAGTGTGGGCCTAATTCGACCTACTTCATACACTACTGGGCAACTTAACCTATAATATCACATCATATTTTATTAGTTGGTTTATTTGATTTATTATCCGTACTACATTTTGTTATAATAGTCTAAACCTGCAAAGTAACTGAAGTTATCCAGTAAATGTAATGGAATAAAAAGTGCAATATTGGCCTCTGAAATGTTGCAGAGTAGAAGTAGAAAGTTGTATAAAACTGTACGTGAGTACAGCACTTGAGTAAATGTACCTAGAATTCACCACTGTCATTTTCTCTTATAATCTTGTCAAGTCAGAAAGCAAAATGTACCTTCATCAACACAATTATCTGTTCTGGCTTTTACCCACCGGTCTCATATCATGACATGTAATGAACCGAGGTTATGGTTAGTCAACAGTCACGGTATTGGATCGACTGTACAACTCTGCCAATATAGACACTTAACAACAAGATGATTCTAGATTTCACAGCGAGCTAGCTAAGATAAAAATGGATTCATGTCATAGAAAACTTCTCACCTTCATTCCTGGGTTACCGGGAAAACCTCCCACTCCGGTGATTCCCATTGGGCCCTGTGAGTAAAGATAATTAAAACTCAAAACAACATTTAAAGGCATTTTAGGTTTAGTTTAGGGTTCAAGATCACACTTAGAATTAAGTTGATGAATCTAAGTCCTTACCAGAGGACCTGGTTTGCCAACGTGGCCGGCTGCACCGCGTTTTCCCTACAGTGGAAAGAAAACATTTCAATCCTGTGACACTGTTTCACATTTTGGCACTTTCTCCAAACAAATAGACATTTTGGGATTCTTACCACAGGACCAGTAGGTCCGGCTCTGCCTCTTTCTCCCTGCATGCCTGATGGTCCCTGAAACAAAACAGAGGCTCAGCATCTGTATCAATGACACCTGACTCTGGATGACATGTTCTGATAATGAGGAGTCGCCTACCTGTGGGCCTGGAGCACCCATTCCACCAGGAGTACCAGATTTACCCTGCAGAGCACAAAGATGTAACACAGGTTAGAAATGCATACTGTTTGTGTGATGTTATAGTTGATGGTATTTGTAGTTCATTGTATAACTGCTTCCTCTGATGTTCTTTACATAAGCTAGTGGATCTTTTGTAAAAAAAAAATGACATGTCATATGTTTATTTCTGAATGTACCTGTACTGTCAGTGAAAAGTGTGAAAGGGGAGGAGAGATAGAGGGTGACATGCAGCAGAGGGCAGCAGGCTGAAATCAAGCCCGCGGCCACTGTGGCGAGGACATTGCCTTCGTATATAGGATGCCTGCTCTACCCACAACGCCACCAGGCGCCCCTCATTGTCTTTCTTCAATATACTTTTTTTGTTTTTCTTGAATAGTTTTTTTTGTGTGTGTGTGTGTGTGTGTGAGGTTATATTGTCATGTCATCATAGAAGCGTATGTATTATGTACGTATTATGTGTCCGTGTTGAGAACAAAAAGTTAGTGTGTCTATATAGGACCGTATGTTGGTTAAATACGTCTCCCAAAAGAGGACAAAAATGTTTACATGGTTCAAAAGTAGTTGCTTGTTTTGGAACATTTCATGAAAAATTACAGAACAGGGATTGAAGAATGTTTCTAAAGGGTTCAAAGAAGAGGATGAAGAAGAAAACGCAGAGGAAGACAAAGAGGAAGACGATGGAGAAGAAGAAGAAGTGTCAAATACACACAGATGTGAAATACACACACATACACAAACAGAGCCTATACATGCATAAGAGATGACTTGGACAGGTGCCTTGAGGGGTTGGGGGTTGGCTCAAGGGTGCCCCAGAGGTGAACTGACACCTCTCCAGCCATCAGTAACCCTCTGGTTCCCAAAGGGCCCTACTGCCATGCTAAATATGTGTCTGGCCAGTATGGGGATCGAACCCATGACCTTGGCGTTATTAGCACCACGCTCTAACCAGCTGAGCTAACCGGCCTC
>JAPZEB010000017.1:8427486-8437587 GCA_029783705.1 Chaetodon striatus
CCATTAGCCCACAGCGTCATTAACAGGCGGCTCGCTCAGTGTGTGACGTGCACTTGGAGATCAAATATAGGCCTATAACATCGTAAACATGCGGGCAACTAGTCGACTTATGGCCCTAAATGATGACTATTGGTTTACCAGGAATTGAAATTGAAATTGAAATCATAGTAGCGTATTTATTATGAATACAGTCCATCTGAAGCTCAGGGCGTTTTGTATATGTTGAAGTGCATCCCTATCTGTATCCTCAGTCATATTTTAAGAAGCTACAAATTATATTCAGCTACAAATTAAGCCTGAAAAGCTGCAACTCAGAACAAAGTACAGAGAGTTGATATTATGCAGATGATACACAGTTGAGTGGCATTAGTGTAAACTGTCAGGTTTTCAGAATGTTGCAAGTTTGAGCTTGTCTCGTCACAAATCTTTGGTCTGAACTGAACTTAAAACTCAATAAAAACAAAAGTTAAAAGAAACCAAACAAAGAAGTTCTCTGGTATTGATTGTATTGGATGGTGTTTTGACATTTCTTGTCTTATTATGTTAAACTCAAAATTGGGCTCGGCTGTCAGTTTCCCAGCTTGTTATAAAAAATGCTTGAGAAACAGAGTTTTCAATCTCTGTTTTATTCTATTTATTCTTTTCACTCCCATCCAACTCAAAAATCAGAGACATGCAGCAGTAAATAAAAGAACAACAGCATGACTATAATTGTTGTTTTCTCATTTGTGTTTCAAAAGCAGCCGTTGTTTGGTATTAATCATGGGTCTTATTTGCCCGGTCCCTCAGATGTGTTGGAAATACAAACACGAATACTCAAACGGGACTTTTAATTGCTGCGATCAGTCCCTCTGATTTCATCGTTCCTGGAACGTTTGGTCATAAATGAATAATAATGGCAGAGTTCCTCATATCACATATTGTAATTGAATTAAGATGATGTCACCAGCATATTCAATATCTGTTTGAAGGTTTAATTTTTCAGCATCATTCCTGTGCATATCTACAAAACATCTAAAACTATATATAATTATTTGTGGAATTTCAAGACTCTAAATGTTGTGTTATAACAGGAAAGCCAAATTGTTCTACCTCCAGATCAGAAATTTTAAGTCAGCAGATTTATGTCATTGAAGTGTATTGTCTTCTGTGATGGATGATGTAAAGTACGTCTGGTTTATGTGACCACACTCTCTGTGTGTTTTTTCCCTCAGGTTTGGCAGTGACGTACCGCCCTGATGGTCAGGAGTTGGCTGTGGCCACTCTGAACGGTGAGATCTCTTTTTGGAACCCTCAAACAGCCACACAAACTGGCTCCGTGGCCGGACGCCACGACCTGGAGACGGGCCGCAAAGAGACAGACAAAATCACAGCCAAGCAGTCTGCGAAGGGAAAGTGAGTGAGAGAACTTAAATTTATTTCCTTTGATCCACAGCCCGGAAGAAAAGTCTGATTTGATGGCCTCTTGTGGAATTAATGATTCAGGTTGTGTCGTCTGGTGTTTGTGCGTCCAGGTCCTTCACGTCGCTTTGCTACTCGGCGGATGGGGAGTCGGTTTTGGCGGGAGGCCAGTCCAAGTTCGTGTGCATCTACAACGTGAAGGAGCAGATGCTCATGAAGAAGTTTGAGATCTCCTGCAACCTGTCGTTTGACGCCATGGAGGTACGGCCTCGCACAGCTTTTACAGCAATGACAGCAAGTGTATTAGAGGTCAAACTAATGATTTGACTCCGATGGGACGTTTTACAAAATATCATTATTGACAAACCTCGGCTCCAATTAATCAGCTATCAGCTTTTTCCTGCTCCAAGCTATTGTTGTGATATTGACCTTTAAAAACCTACGATTGGTCGATCACAAATTTGTACTTGTTCAATGTTTCATGGAAAAACAGCTGTACTCAGACCAGTGACTGGGGCAGTACAAATATGCTTACTTGGTCCTTGAACATCACCAAATGTTGTCCTACGTTGCCTTCAGGAGTTCCTGGACAGACGGAAAATGACTGAGTTCGGCAGCCTGGCTCTGGTGGATGAGGGAGCTGGAGACGGAGAAGGGGTCAACATCAGCCTCCCTGGAGTCAGGAGAGGTACGACTCTCACTTCAACACTTCCACACGAAGACTTGTCAAATAAAATGATCGGATCATAATAGTGTTCTGTAAACATGGCGCTGACTGCAAGAATGCAGGCGTCAAAATGAAGCCAGTTCAAGCCACTGAAACTGCATAAACAGGCTGCAGTATATATGCCAGCCAGGAGATGGCACGCCAATGAAAACCAGAGCATACAGCTCTGAACCGGAGAAGAAGACGCGGAGCTTGTGCAAAAAGCTTGCTATGACATCATTGCCGGCCAAAAGTCGCGCATTGGCTGTAAACACGAAGACTCAAAGGCGGCATCTTCAGATTTGTGGACTCTGGAACCCTGCTTCATAAAGATGCGGTTCGAACTCCGAAAATGCCGGTTTCGTGTGGAAGAAAGGCCGAACCAGTTACAACCTTTGGCGAATTCACCCTGACACAGCTTCGTGTGGAGGCTTCATGCCTTGTTCCTTTCCTCCTTCATGTTTTTGCTTGACTTGACTCTCTGTTCTCATGTAGTTTATTCTCTGTAGATCTTGTTTACAAATTTTTCTTGTATGTCTTGACAGGTGACATGAGTTCTCGACACTTCAAGCCAGAGATCAGAGTGAGCTCACTGCGGTTCTCCCCGACTGGTAGGTGGCATTAGTTAGTCATTGGAGTACACGTCTGACAAAACAGATCAAAAGGTTGCTGATAAAATTCCAGTTTTGTGGAAACAAACATTGAAAAATTTTCAAAAAACTTTTATGCAGATCCCCAGTCCCCATCTCCAGTTAAGGGGGAAGCTGGTGTCAGGTAGTTTATGAAGTGGTTCCATTGTTTCTCAGGGCGTAGCTGGGCGGCCACCACCACCGAGGGCCTGCTGGTCTACTCCCTCGATGGCTCTCTGGTCTTTGACCCCTATGACCTCGACTTGGACGTGACGCCAGCCAGCATACATAAGCAGCTACGGCTCAAGGAGTGGGTGTCGGCCATCGTCCTGGCATTCAGGCTCAACGAAAAAGCCCTCAAACAGGAAGTGCTGGAGTCGGTACCACACGATCAGAGTGAGTGAAACCACCCTGCTTTGAATTATTAGCTATGAATTCACATCCTCAGAAAGTGATGAGTGACGTGGATTGTTTGTGTTCCAGTCCCAGTAGTTTGTGGCTCTCTCCCTGACATTTACGTCGAGAAGCTGCTGGGCTTCGTGGCGGCGAGTTTGGAGAAGTCGGGTCACCTGCAGTTCTACATGACGTGGGCTCAGAGCCTGCTCATGCTGCACGGACAGAAACTCAAGAACAGGTCTGCTCCTAGTCACTTAATGCTGTTGTTATTGACTCAGTTTGTCACATGACTGTCTCGATATTGTTGTGAGTGACTGAAACTGATGACTTTATCTGGCGAGCAGGTCGGGAGCCATACTGCCAACGCTCCAGGCGCTACAGAAGAGCATCCAGAGACACTTTGACAACCTGTCCAAACTGTAAGTCTCAACATTTTTTGCCACTTCAGCTCCCCCTGTCTTAAAA
The DNA here is from genome assembly GCA_029783705.1 of Chaetodon striatus. Classification (NCBI taxonomy): domain Eukaryota; kingdom Metazoa; phylum Chordata; class Actinopteri; order Chaetodontiformes; family Chaetodontidae; genus Chaetodon; species Chaetodon striatus. The sequence continues at coordinate 8,431,084 of JAPZEB010000017.1, forward strand.
TGACGAGGATGTGCCACATTTTTGTTTCGAAGTGGCTAATGGGATTAACATTCTTTAAACTGGTCCAGTATTAAGCGAAAGCGCTGCTAGCAGCAGCGAAACAGGCTGCAAGGTATTGTTACTGGGCAACTGTGCACTGTCAGTGTACTGAAAGTGTTTGTTTTGCTACTGACGGGCTCAGATTGTAATTATAAGTGTTGGAGAACATATGAAAAGGATCCCTACTATGAATGACCCTTTTATTAAAGAGTAAGATCCTTTCTGTTTTACCAGAAATAGCTCTGAAATCACTCGTGCCAAACCCACCAGATTCCATTTAAATAAACACTAATTTTAGCATGTATAGAGGCAGCATATTTTCACATCTAACTGAGTGAATTGAGGGTTTATGTCAACTAAAACAAAATGTGTGCTTGTTGGAACAGTGGAAACTCAAACCAAGAAGGCTTTTCTTAGTTTTATTTTGCTTCCCTCAACTATGAATGAAGTGTGTTTTCTGTTGATAAAATTACTGTTTTTTTAAATGGAGCCTGGTGGCTGTGACAGCGGCAATTTCAAGACTGTTTCTGGTTAAACAAAAAGGATCTTCCTCTTTAACAAAAAGGTCTTTCCTTTCCATAATGTTGTCAGGCACTTCTAATAATAATCTGAGCCTGTCAGTGGCAAAAAAGAGCACTATGAGGGGCTCATTGATTTTACGTTGCCGCCCTCTTGCTCAGTATTGGACAAATCTCAAAAACTGATGTTGTCATTAGTCACAAAAAACATTGGAAAGTGGGGTTCAGGTTGAAAAATACCAGTTACTTTTTTAATTAATGCTGCACTGAATAATGATATATTATATATAACATATTTTAAGAATGTCCTTAAACTCCAGTGAATCCTGAAACCCAAATCTGTGCTTCCCTTGCACAGGTGTGACTTTAACATGTACAACATTCGCTACGCGGTGGCCCTGTCGAAGCAGAGGGGTTTAAAGAGACCAGCTGAGGAGGACGCAGGGGAGGAAGAGGAGGAGGAGGAGGAGAATGATGATGAAGAAATGTCCGAGGAGATGAGCGTGGCCTCCCTGGAGGACGCAGACTTGATGCTGTAGACCACAAGCCAATCATCACACCTCATTCCAACATCATGGCAGATGCACATGAGGAATAATGTTGGACTGTAAAAGCAGATTTTTGTGTACTTCAGAAAAAGTTATATTGTAATCTTTTTTATTAAATACATGTAAATGTGCATGACTTTGTTTTCTTTGGCTTGCACAGTCTCTCAGGGAAAAAAATGACGTGCTGACCCACCTGCAGAGGAGAAGTGGCTGGTTTGCATCCCAACACAGAGAGGCTGAGGCATTTCATGGTCGTGCTTTTAATGCCTTTGTTAATGGCTCTGAACTCAGTGGTTATTGCAGTGTTCGGTGCCAAAGTGTCACTCAATGATGCAAATCCTAGATGGACCTAAATGATAATTAAATTGGCAGCAACAAAGATAAATCATCATTTAGTTTTAATGCCTGTGCGCTGGTGCCAGTCATGGCAGGAGGCATTGTGTTTTCGGGTTGTCTGTCCATCCCTTTCTCGTGAAAGCATGACCAAGTATGACCTGAAAATTTGACTTCACAAAACACATTTTAGGCACATTTTATTGTCCAAAACGTTAACAAATAATGTAAAATGCTGATAAACATACCAAAGCACAATTGACAATTATACTTAACAGAGAAAAGCATCATTAGTCAGAATTTTCCTTCTAAATTTAAATGAAATGTAGTAATATTACATTTAATTCAACCTGAGGCCGAACCGAACTACCATACCCAGCAGCACTTGCGGCGGCGGAGCGGAAGAGGCGGAGTTCGAGCCAAAATGAGGGAAAATAAGAACATGTCCGAGCCCCCCTCTCAAGCGGGAAAAGAAATACCGGCAAAGAAACAAAAATTAAGCAGTGACGAGAACAGTAACCCCGATTTATCAGGAGACGAGAATGTAAGCAGCCAAACTGTGTTTTTTATTAGGCGAAAAATGACCCATAAGGTGCTTCGAGGCAGTTAGCATCGTGCTAAAGTAGCCGACCGGCTAAAGTGGTTAGCTAGCAGCTTTGTTCATCCATACCGGCTAAACGCAATTTAGGTATGATGCTGGCTTTTAACCACTTTAGTTAGTCCAAAATGTTAGCTGCATACTTACCGACTTTCTCTTTGTGTGTAAATACGGTGTCTTTGTGCTCGGAGTACAGTCATTCACGTGCAGCCAAAGGTTAGCATTAGCACTAGCGGCTAATAGAAGTTAACCAAGCAGAGAAGTGATTGAAATGAGCAGTGTGGCAGACTTAACTTAAGATAGCTTGAATTATGGTTTGAGAGATGATACAAAGTAACTCGGGTCAATGAGGGAGTTTGTGTTATAACCAACATGGAGGACAAATTGCATTTGCAGACATCATTTGCCTCCTATCAACAGAGAAAAGTGTCACAACATGTGTTTTATTTTAAACCTCTTGTGCAAGAATAAAGTGCTTCATGGCTACTTCCCTTAGCCTTGAGTAAAGCATGTTAATGCTGCAACAAAAGTTACTGGGAGAAGTGTCTCAGGATAGTGTGACAGCCCTCTTAGCTTCCTGCTTAGGCTGTCTCTCCCTTCAAGGGGAGAAGCAGGGAGCTGTGAATATGTCTGCATGGGTGGGAAAACAGTTTAAGATACTGCCACGACCTTTCATTGTGGCAGTCATGTGGACGCCACCTGACATGCATCACCCATCCAAATACTGTTGCAAACTAAGTACCCCTCGCAATGGCGGTCGCCCCCCATGCCGCACAGTAAAAACTGTAAAGGAACAGCTGGAGGAAAGTGACATAGAGCTCAAGGTGTTGACCTGGTCTCCACATTTCCTAGATCCCAATCTGACTGAGCATCTGTGCAACGTTCTGGTACCCCACTTTGCAACCCACAGGAGTCAAGGAATCCACCACCAACACCTTGGTGCCACAGGACATGTCAGAGGTCCTGTGTCCGCGCCTCGACAGATCAGAGCCAAGTCTGGTCCAAAGTGGGGCCTCTGACCTGCTGAGGCATGGAGACAGGACCTGTGGGGTGCCGCCACATCCCACGCAGCCAGGTTCACGCCTTTAGCTCTTTGTCAAGTTGCTGGGGCCATTCCTGAGCAGTTTCTGCAGTGTGGCATGTAGCCAGCTGACATGAGTGGGTGCACTTGGTCTGTAACGGTATTTGGGTGGGTGGTGCATGTTAAGTTGCCTCCTCATGAATGCCAGGATCCGAGGTTTCCCAGCATAACACTTTACGGTATCAAGATGATCATGGCTGTACATGGTAATCAACAAAAGCTGACGTTTCTGCGAGGTAAATCTTAAACACGTCCACACATCACCTGTATCTTTTTGCATCTGCAGGATGATGCTGTCAGTGTTGAGAGTGGGACCAACGCAGAGCGCCCAGACACACCCACGAACACTGCCAATGCCCCGGGCAGAAAGAGCTGGGGCAAGGGCAAGTGGAAGTCTAAGAAGTGCAGATATTCTTTTAAATGCGTCAACAGCCTGAGGGTGAGTACAGAGTCACACCACCATGAACCGTGTGTTGAGCCCAGGTTTTATTATTTTTTTCACCAAAACTTATTTATCAGCTTTTGGGTTTTCTATCATAGGACAGCTACCTCCAAAATATTTTACTTTTTCACAGACATCTCCACAGCATGTTGTTCATTTCCATTTCTCTATATCAAACATATAGATCCATAGAAATTGTACTTAACAGCTCTGTAACCTTTGGACCATCCATGTAGATGTGTATAAGAAGACTGTTTTGTCAGGTGACTTGTGCTAATTTCACCCTCTGAACTTTGTTAATAATGGCAAAATGATTTCCGCAGGAGGACCATGGTCAGCCGCTGTTTGGAGTCCAGTTTAACTGGCACAGCAAGGAGGGAGACCCGCTGGTGTTCGCTACAGTCGGGAGTAACAGGGTAAGTGATAGTGAAAAGGGTTTCGTGCAGTATTTCTAAGTGGCAGCATTTATCGATCTTTATTTGTCTTCTGTTGGGCTGCAACATTTAGGAGTTTGGTGGGGCTTGTATGCATTTAAAACCTGACAGTCTGAACCAAGGCTCGTGATTTTGCTCCACTGTATACATTTAATCCAGTTAGTTGGTTTCACATTTTTATTACGTGAGCACACTAAAGATCAATACATGACATACCTATGTCTTTTCGTCATCACTTAAGAGTGCTGTGTCTCCTTATACTTGACATTGATTAGTTTGTAGGCAGGTTCTGTCGTCCTCTCTTGCTTGGAGTGCCTTCACTTTCTTTTTATAATCCTTAAAGCAGCTACACAACTCATATAACACGATGATAGCCTGCTAGAACGTCACATAATTGGTCCAAAAGTCCGAGAAGACTGAGACCACCTCTTATCATTAAATTAAGGTTTGGCTCTTTGATCCAGGGGAGGTTTCACTCCTGTAATTTTGGTTTGAATCAAACTGAAAAGCCACAAAGTCTGAATCAAGTGTGGAAGGTGTGAAAGGGCCCTGAATGCATTTTAGTTAGTATATAGACTTAAATGACTGTAGTCAGTCAGCGTGTTATGCTGCTAAACATGTTTTAATGTTACGTTCTTTTGATTTTCATTTGTTGTTTTTTTTCCGTACCTGACTCGTGCTGTGTTTCCTCCACCAGGTAACGCTGTATGAATGTCACTCTCAGGGAGAAATAAGGCTCCTGCAGTCTTATGTTGATGCAGACGTATCCTTTCACTTGTCTGAGATGCTTTATAAATGTCGCCTTTGTCATTGTGTCACTCAGACACAGTTTGAAGTCCAGCCGCTGTTGTTTTAAACAGCTATGTTATGACCCAGGTGACAGAAAAGTGACAGACATATTTCATTACCTGTCAGCTGGGCTAAACCCAAACAATGTCTGGATTGAGATAAGGTCATACTTGAAAGGTTGCTCAACAAGATCTTATTTCAACAAGCTAAAAACCATGCAGTGTAGTGTTTACAGAGAACCACAGCCACTTTTGTATCATCTCATCAGGCACTCAAATCAACAGATATCGTGAGGTTCTGTCACAGTTTAGATGCGAGTGCATCATGGAGGAGAATACTGGTTTAGTTAAAGGTCACTGGATGAGCTGTGTGTTTTAATTTCCTTGATTAAATGCGTGTAAAGGCAGACGAGAACTTCTATACGTGCGCCTGGACCTATGACACCAACACAAGCCATCCTCTGTTGGCTGTCGCCGGGTCCCGTGGCATCATCCGGGTGATCAACCACATCACAATGCAGTGTATCAAGGTAACCTGTCTTCTCTCAACACATACAGTGCCTTGCAAAACTATTATACCCCTGGCATTTCTCCTATTTTGGTGCATTACAACCTGTAATTTAAATGGGTTTTATGTGGATTGATGTAACGGACTGAGACGAAATCATCAAACTCACTGAAAAGAAATGGAAAAAAACAAACTTGTTGAAAGTGGTGCGTGCATAGGAATGTAAATAAGCCAACAACAGGAGGAAAGTGCAATTTGAAACGAATTTATTGAACATCCAGCCTTTAATTAGCCTATCAAACCATAAGAAAAACAGTGTTTCCCACATAACAGACCTTCTTCACAGCAGACATTTTGACTTGTCATAGTAGGTGTATCGAATAACATCAGTGATGGCTGCATTCCACTTAGGGAGGCTTAGACATTGTGTATGCTGGCTCACTGGAATAGTTTACTGGGACACTAATTGCAGCTAAACCATCGTTAACGTTATCAGTATCACCTGTGCTTTTCCTCTGTCAGAGTCCATGTGCTGCTCTGTCTGTGCCCAGGTTGATGTACTCTGAGAGTGTTGAGCTTTAAATAACAAAACTAAATAGATATATTCTCTAATATATATTTTCTAAAAATAGAAAAGATAAGATATGTTTTCTAAAAATAGAAAATAAATTTGTGGTGGCAGATGTTGCTATCGTGGCGGGTGTGGGAAACTCAGCAAACTGGCTGTCACTGCCATTATGAGGGTTAGATACATCACAGAACGACCGTCTTCTGAGCCACTCTCTTCCCTGTCAGCTCAACGTCTGCCTGGTGAGCGTGAGCTTCACTGCAGCTCTGCAGCGAAAAAGATTTTTCCCATTTTAAATAATAAATAAGTGTATAAAAGTCATGTCCACATGTCGGAGGTTTGACAGCAATTACTCTATACTTAGGATGAATACTGAGGACTCTAGTAATGTGAAGCCCCAAAATTAGACCTGGTGCTCACAGTTACCTTCAGAAGCAAAATAAACATGAATTTTCAGCCAATTTTGTCAAAAATTGCAGCATTTTTATGTGATTTCTTTGCGGGAAATTGCAGGTAATGACAAAAATTGCAAGTCAGGAGAAAAAAACGTGATTCCTTTTTAACTACTGCCTCCAAAAAATAAGTGATGTAATGACTTGCTATAATAATCATGGTGAATATTCCAAAAACAGCTGCAAATGTTTCAG
>JAPZEB010000017.1:8471470-8496960 GCA_029783705.1 Chaetodon striatus
GATCCGAAGTCAGACGCCTTGTCCATTAGGCCACGTGGTCATATGAGACCTGGTGTTTTACCAGTTTCTTCTCTGGGATTTGTTCTAGGGTTAACTTTTGCAATTTGTTGAAAACCAAACAAACAAGAAAAACTACTTACATATACAAAAGATCAGCAAAGGAAAAAAAAGCTGTGCAAACCAGACCTGAAAGTTTCCTCTCTCCTCAACTCCTCTGAGTGTGTTTAATGAATTTGGAGATTGTGAGTCTTGAACGATTTCTGGGTCAAGTGATCGAGGATAGAGGATAAAGGAGTCAAGGAGGTAAACTTCCATGCCAAGGATGAAGAAAAGAAGAGAAGTCACAGCATTACATCTCTTTGTAAAGTCTGCTGTCAAGTCAAGTCTGCATTTGCTGAGAGGCTCAATAGCTCAATAGCTTGCTATCATAAAACATAGGGATGACTGATTCATTTAACTGAGGAGTCCGCAGTCAGCCTTAGGTCAGCCTTTAAATATGAAAAATAGGGATTTGGGGATAATTGCAATTCTGCAATAATGAAATATTACCATCATAAAAGAATATAAACAAATGCTTTCTATCTGAAACGGTTCCATTGAACATCAGCTTCAGTCTGGTTTGGTGTACCCAAAGGTTTGGTCAGACTAGAAAGACCAAGCCTTTATTACATCTGCTGTTCTACATTGATGCTCCACCCTGTGCTTGTGCTGCATTGTGACTTGCTGCAAACATGTTTCCACTAGGCATCAACTGTCAACCACGAAGGGATTCGAACCCTCAATCTTCTGATCCGAAGTCAGACGCCTTGTCCATTAGGCCACGTGGTCATATGAAGTATAGCCTTTTCTTAGTTTTTTTCCCGAATTTGTTCCAGAATTGATCAAGGAAAGAATATAAAAGAATACTACATAATCTGCAGAGCATAGTTTTGTATCACTGCCCAAAACTTCAACAGGCGTCAAATACTGCTGTTTTGTCATGCCCCTGGACGTGTGATAACAACGCCAAAGGCACCTTAGGAGACCTTTTTGGGCTTTAAAGAAAAACACTCCTACCTACACTCCAGCTGGTCATATAAGAGGGTAGGAACAAAGAACTTGACAGTGAACATGAATCCACCAGCCTGGAGACTTCAGCCACAAAGGGACTCTCAATCTTCTATTCCAAAGTCAGATGTCTTGTCCGTTAGACCACATGGTCTCACCGATCTTGGTTTATACAATTCAGTATAGCCTCACGGTTTAGCCATTAAGTAGGAAAGGGCCACATGAAAAACATATAATTAATTAACCTTGAAAAGCTTCCTAATCCTGACTGGCTTTAAACACTGATAAGAAAGAAAGTAAAACTTCTTTACATACACATTTGCCTCTTGACGTTTTCTATTTTACTGAAGGACATTCTGCACTGCAGCTAATCTGCAAACATTGTGGTAAATCTCCATAAAGGATCCTAGTATTTATATCATAAATCAATGACACTGCAAAGGAGTTGATAAGAACACTAGAAAATACATTCATAAAAGACAACATTAAGAGGGATAGCACAGTTTAAGGGAATATTTCTTGCTATTGTGGCTTCACAGAAATCCCCCCAAAATAAGACATAGCCACTCTGACAGTCATTAGTGTACTTTTGTATTTGTTTATAATCTTAGTTTTGCCTGTTCAGCAATATAGGCACCCTATTATTCAGTAGTCAGGGAGGAATATAATTTATGGTCAATTTAAGGAGCAAATCGATTTCAATGAGTGTGTTCCCTCTCTGCCTTTTACTCACCATTACAGCTGTGATTTTGAAGTATCTGTTCAGGATTGATGATAAGCTGAGAGTGGGCACTGATGTCAAGCATGTGAGAGTCTGTTGAGTGATCATGAGTGCTGGTAAGGAACTCCTTGCACTCGCATAGTTTTTTCCTTGCTCTTATCCTTAGACACCCACCATAGACCTATTTTAAAAAAATCATTTTTAGGGAATGGGGGACAGGAGATCTCAAGGGGGAGGAAGCAGGTCAACAGTGTATGCCACGTAGAAATGGTGTAAATTCTCTGAAAGATGGAAACCTGAAGATTAATTTTGAGATGCTGCTCAAGTGTTTCTAGTCTAGCACCTATTAAAACATTTGGAGTGTATAAAGGCTTAGAATTATGTTGGTGTCAGTTGTTGCTGAAAATCTGGGGTGGATTGATAAATATATACCCAAATATATATAAATAAAAGTCAGTGCGGAATCAAAATCTTTTTTTGATCAGATTTCTGTAAGAACTGCAGTTTTTGGTGGTTGGATGGAGAGCATTTCTGTTATAGAAACTGGTCAGAAACGGCCCTATTGTCAATATACCTCTAACTGGCTCAACATTTGTGATGGTGTACACCAGGGTTCTGTGTTTGGTCCGCTATTATTTTCAATCTATATTAATAGTCTTGGTAAAAATGTGGTTGATGCCACTTTACATTTTTATGCTGATAATACAGTGATATACTGTGCCGGTTCATCCATCACAGAAGCTGTCTTTAACGTTACCCAGATTCAGCTTTCACAACTAAAGCTGGTTTTAAACGCTGATAAAACTAAGATTATGCATTTCTTAAATGCTAGGGAGAAGGCTGTAAACACTCCTGATGTTATCACTGCACAGGGAAAGAAGTTAGAGGCCTCAGTATCTGGCTTCATGACTTCCTGTATTTTAAACTTCATGTTGATAATGTTCTTAAAAAGCTGTGGCTGAAGTTGGGGTTTAATTTTAGAAAAAAGTCATGTTTCTCTGTTGAGGCAAGGAAAAGACTGGCTGCTGCTATGTTTTAAAGGGCTCTGTATTACGATAGTTTGTTGTACATGAATGCATCTGCACGTTAGATACTGCATATAATAGTGCACTGAGATTTGTTACAAACTGTAAAGCCCTAACTCATCACTGTACGCTTTATTCCAGGGCTGGTTGGCCGTCTCTGACCTCAAAGGCTCAGTCACTGGTATTGGTTAATTTATAAAGCCATACTGGGTAAACTCCCTTCATACATTTTTACTTTGATTGAACAGAGATGTGACTGTAGCTACAGTCTGAGATCTCAAGACATAGTTTTGGTGTCTGTTCCTAGTGCTTAGACTGAGCTGGGATAGAAAGACTTTACATGCTCTGCTCCACTCACCTGGAATAACCTTCAAAAAGAGTTGAGGCTACATGAATTGGTCTCTCGGCCTGATTTTAAAGCTCGCATAAGTAGAAAGATGAATGAGCCAGCAGGCTCTTGTCATTGTGCGTAGATGTTCTAATATTTCTAAATGTTACTGTATATCTTTTATGTTTTTTTTATTGTGTTGTTGTTTTTTGTTGTAACTCTTTTGGATGCTGCTGTCTTGGCAAGGTCTCCCTTGAAAAAGACATCATTGATCTTAACAGGACTTTCCCTAAAAATAGGTCAAATACAAATGAACACCAAGGAAAGCCTAACATCTTTTGAATCATCCTTTGTGCTTGTAAAGTTTCACGAGGCTGTGATTACCCAAGAGGTCAAATTATGTCATTTTAAACATTGAGGTTCAGTTTTAACAATGATTCTTACTACAGTGAAATGGCCATTACTCAGTAAAGATCATTTGTGGTCCTGTGGGTTTCTTCAAGTTAAAGGGGAGCAGAGAATTAATGCATACTGGGGGATGATGTGTGATTAATTGGCTAGGACTTAATTTACTGACTTAAAATACTACCTGACTGCATAAAGTAAGAAAAAATACCCTCAAATACAAGAGCTTTCAAGGTGGGTGTCGTTTTTTACCTTTCGAAATAAAGGTACATTTTCCTAAACATACATACAACACCAGGACTGGGACTTGGGCAAGTGTTGAATAAAGCAGCTATACAGCTTATGTAATGCTAATGAGGTGCCACTCTTTTCTCCAAACTTAAACTTAGAGAGACACACTGACCTCAACTGTACCCCGCTAATTAATAATATTCCATTCATTAGGATGTACACCACAGCCCTGGGGACTTGTAAGACAAAGTAATGTGGACTGTAATTAATTAATGTTTTGACCGTTTGACAGGAAAGCTTTCGGGACTACAAGGTCAGCATCAGATATTAAACAAAATAGTTGTCGTTGGTAACTTTTATAAAAACAGAACTTTTTATCCTATTTGCTGAAGCTGTGATGATATTCACGCAGCATGAAATGGGACAAATAATCTGTGAAAAAATCATATTCCTTTGCTTACTCTGTTGCCATGTAGTGCTTCTGATGGCGCGAAACGAAAACAACCAATCAGGTTAAATCATTGCCCATTGTTTGCCTTGAGTGTTTTCAGAAACATATTTTATTGTTTTTAACTGTAAAATGTGGAAGTTTGTGACCCACTGGCTGGAGAAATGTTCTCATTTTACAGATAAACAGTACACTAAAATACCTTTCTGATAGCATTTGAGGTGAGAAATAGGCAATGCAGGAACACAATCTTACTCCCACTTGATCAGCACTTCCTAGTTTGACAGTTTGATTGGAGTTCATGAGCAGTAATTGACATGGTTGACAGCCACACTAGAGACGCCTCTGCTCTGATTGGCTGTTTCTAGCGGAAGATTCTAGCCAGTACTGTGAGAGGCCATGGAAGGAGTAGGAGGAACACGGTTATTTTACATTTTTACATGTAAAAATGCACATTGGCCCTTTAACATGTTAAATATTAAACGTTTTTGGACATGATGCAGTTGCCCATTGCCATCTTGACTTTCTGGATTTAGACGTGACCATATTTGGATGACAGGGTGGAGCTGTGGAGGAGCCAGAGGTGGATCTGAGTGAGATGTTGAGGACATTATCGGCAGACAGCCCTTAATTATGCATAACTTTAATGTAAATGGGTGAGTTATATAAAAAATTCACCCCCTGTACAGTTGTCATAAATGTTGAAATTGGTTATAGAGACAAAAACCATTTTCATACCAGGCTGTAAACATGTTTATTTCTGCTTTAAAGTTGGGGGTTTTTTTTTTACCATGGGGGTCTATGGGGACTGACTCACTCTTGGAGCCAGCCTCAAGTGGCCATTAGAGGAACTGCAGTTTTCAGCACTTCAGTTTTGTCTCTATTTTTCAGCATTGGAAGTTGCATCTTGCATAAGAGCACGTGTTTGGAAGTATTTTGACAAAATGAACAAAATGAACGTGTTTTGTTTGCTAATCTCTAAAATCTGAGCAGCACAGAAAAGTAGGCTAACCTGAACCCCCTCCCACATTGTCGTTTGGGTGTTACTCGATAATAATTTAATGCAAACACTCAGTATGGAAATTACTTAAAATTTGTGTTGGGCTTGTTACTCTAAAAAAATGTAATTTTTTACTTATTATTTGTTACTAATCTGCAGTAAGTGCAGCTCACGCAAGATCGCTTGAAGATATTTTTTTTCATCTGGGGGTTTTCTGTTGCCTGTGGCTGGTATTTTTTTTTTCCAAGGATCTGTCTTAAAGACAAATAGTCATGGAGACAAGCAACATTTCATCAACCACTTATCCTGCAACAACTTTACTTAGTTGTTTGTTGCTTGCAGCCTGCAGCCCTCCACAATCAAAATCCAGTTTGATTGTTAAAACCAGTGTGGGGCTACAGCCGAGAAGGGCTCATTCTTAGTGGGGTGTATTTCCATGAGTTTCACGTTGTTGCACTGCAGGTCATGGTCGAAGTTTCAGGAGGATTGAAGTTGCGTATTTGTAGTGGAAAGAGTCTAAGGATGGGAGGGGGTGTGATTATTAGTAATATGTTGCAATACTCATTACTGGGAAAAGTAATATTATTACTGTAATATGTTACTGCATAACACTGATTAAAATGCGTATCCCTAGCTGTGACCCCTTCCAGTGCTGGTAGATTAGGTTTTTGTCATGGCTACTGCAGCTGAAAAGAAAAGGGGTTGAAGGGTTCCCTCCACAAGGATAAAAATCACAATATTTCTTTACAGAAAGCTGAAACAATTGTATTTGCCTATTTGCCAAGAGAACAGACTTCAATGTAAAGGGATACTATCAGACAAAGCATGCTAATGCATATGACAAGTTGTCAGCGAGTGACCGTCCAGAAACAGTAAAGCAGCTCACAGCTGTCTCTGCCTCCCAGCAGCAGCTCTTCACGCAGGCCCAAGAGTCAAATGAAAACAGCACCAACGCAAGCTTGAAGTGGCCACGCTGTCTGCTCAGCTGTTGATGGCATGAAACTGCCATGGCTGGTGAACAAAGTGGATTATCCACACTGATATGTCAGCAAGCAGGGAGGCAATGCTGTTAAACTCCACTCTATAATTCACCAACGGGTTCATGGCCTTTGGAAGCATTAAGCTCCAATGAAGCACCTCACGTTTCCCTGGGTTACGTGAGGTCAGATTTTTTTTTTTTTTTTAGAGAGAGTTCAGCGGACTCTTTCGAGATTTTGCTGCTTTCGAAAAGAACATGTTGCTCTCATCCTCTCCCTGACCCTGAAGATGTCCAGCATCAGCCGCAGCTGGAGCTCATTGAGCTGCAGTGCGAGCCGTGCAGCCGACATCAGCAGCTCTCTCTTGTGAACTCTTACCGGCAGCAGGATAAAGGCAGTTTTCCCAGAAATGCTAACATTTGCAAAGAAAATGCTGAGCTTGTTTGACTCCACATTTTTTGTGCTAGCAGACTCTCTGTTATGAACAAGAGGTGAAGGTTGAGACGAACTTATCCTCACCTACGAGACATTTTACTCATCTTATTACCTGGCAATGTTTAGAGTAGGTCAAGTAAGGAATACTACTTGTATTTTTTATTATGATATACATCTCAACTAATAATACTTAAAAGTCTATGCACTTTGGCATATGATTTTGTGATTTGCCTGCAGATGTGACACAAAAGATAACATAGTTCGTCAAAGAACTGAGCAAGTTTATAGCTTATATATTATAGTGGTTAGGGGCAGGTCAGTGAAAAACACCTGGGTTTGATGGCTCAATGCTGGTAAGAAATGCAGCAAAAAGTCAGTAAAAATACCCAGGAATGGTAGTTCAGATACAGCTAAGAATCTCCACGAAGAATCAGTGAAAAACACCAAGGATTGGCAGCTCAAACACTGCTGAGAAACACCTCTATGGTTCGGTAAAAACACCTACATTTGGTGGCATAAACGGTGCTGGAAAATGCTGCTTAGAGTTGGTAAAACACGCAGAAAAACATCCAATATCAGTAGCTCAAATGCCACTTGGGGTCAAGAATAACACCCAGGATAGCTAGCTCAAACACCGCTGAGAAACACTGCTTAGGGTCGGTAAAATCACCCGGTAAGTAGCTCAAATGCCGCTGAGCAATGCTATGAAGGGTCAATAAAAACACCCCGGGATCAGTGGCTGAAATGCAGCTGAGAAACGCTGGCAGGGGTCAGTAAAAACACCTGTGATCTGTGGCACATATGCTACAAAAAATCCACAAAAGGTACGGAAAAAACACTGGAAGATCGGTAGCTAACATGCTGCTGAGAAATGCCGCTAAGGGTCACTAAAATCATCCAGTATCAGTAGCTCCAACAGTGCTGAAAAATGCCACAAATAGTCGGTAAAAACACCTGAGATCGGTAGCTCAAATGACGCTAAAAAAAGCCACGTAGGGTCAGTAAAAATACCCAGGATTAGTGGCTCAAACGCCACTGAGCAACACCTCAAAGGCTCGGTAAAAACACCTAGGATCGATGGCTCAACTGCTACTGAAAAAGCCACGTAAGGTAGGTGAAAACACTCAAAGATCGGTAGCTCAGATGCTGCTGAGAAATGCCACAAAAGGTCGATAAAAACATTCAGGATTGGGGGCTCAAATGCAGCTGTGCCACTTTGGCTCGGTAAAAACACCTGGGATCTGTTGCCCCGACCTGTACACACCTAAGAACGATTCAAACAAACAACAGTTATTTTCCTGGAAATGAAATCGTTATAGTGCAATACATTCGCAAAAGCATGACAGATGGTGCAGGTCACATTATCGACTCTGGCCCCCTTTAAATAAAGACTGGACATCTCTGATATAAATGGATCCTGTGACATCCTAAGTGCCTTCCTCAAAGGCTCATTAGATTTATGGATTTGAACTGTTCGTGGGATGAAACTATTTCTGGGTTGCAAGACACATATTAATATTCTGCCTCATCCAGATCTATGCAGATGAAGATATATGAGTTCCATATTTGGAGCTGTGGGTATTTTTCACAGTAATCTGGAGGGATAAATAACAGGATCTCAGTGTGAGGAGTGTGTTACGGCTGCAGATGAGTTGATAAAGGATTGTGTGAGAGTTTTAGAAGTTGTGTGAACTTGTGGCACATTTATTGGCTCGCTGCTGTGACAACAACGACCATAAAACACAGGATTTAATGTAGCGGTCAAATCTCTGTCTCCATCAAACAAACACAGATTCATCATTTCCCTGAAGGAGCAGGATTGTGATAAATGTTAAGTTGTGATTTATTTTATCGTCCAAAGAAGAAAGACAATGAATGCAGTGTTGTGTTGCGATAAGATGTAGCAGGGCAGCTGTGTTTCTTATTGAGCTATGAGCTTATTGATACACTCACACACCCATGAAAGGGCTGGAGCTTGGAGTAAATGCGACCCCTAGAAAATTAACTTGAATTAACATAAAGCTGCACTCGTCAAGATTTTAATTATACATCAGTTTTATTATTCTAAATCAAAAAGTGGGGCCGTAACTGAAGAACAACAGCCTCAGTCGTAAATCTGCATGTTTGTGTGACCGTATGAGTTATGACTTTTGTCAGGAGCAAAGGAGGGAATAGTTTGACGTTGTTGTAAAGCCATGATGTCCACAAAGGAAGTGGGTTCTGGAAGATGGATGGGCCGAGAAAATTTTTTGATACAAGAGACTGCTTTTTGCTTCCTGTTCCCCTGCAGCTAGCCTGAGCTCGTTGCTCAAGTGGTTCAGAAATCTTCCTACCCAAAGTCAATTTTTACTTGCCCCTAACAATGGTTTTGTCCCTGTGTCCTCATATGAAGACATTACATGTTGGGTTTACTGGACCTTATACATCATTCTGCTTAATTTAGACCTGTTGTCCTCGTTCGTGGACACTTTTTGTGCCATCTAGTGGTAGTAAGAGCAGAAAACATTAATCCATGTAAAAACAAGATGGCAGCCATTTCTGCCAAGTCAGTCTGCACCGTATCCCGACACAAAAGTGGACAAGGTCCAAAACCTGATCACATTTTATGGTTGTAACTTGTTTATTAATGATTGATAATGCATGTAATAATGTTGGTAGTTGGTATGGCAACAAATTTGACCAATTTTAGCAACAGTAACAAGCTAACACACTGTTAATTAGAAAGTACTTGTTTGCAGACATCAGGAATTTTTCATCAGCTCGTTAAAGGACATTGGGACTTTCTTATCGTCTTGTTTGAGGACACTGGGACTATATTATCGTTGACAGTGTTCAGTTTTTAATATTTATCAGGTCCTACTGATCCCAGCTTTCTGGGAGAAAGTGAAAATGCATACCAAACAACTCTTGTTAAGGCACCTCAGCAATGTTTCTTGGAATCTTGATGTCTTGATGACCGCTTCTAATTTGCCTTGCTCTCAGACTGCGCAATACATACTTAGAGTTTCGCCCACATTCTCCAACACCACAAGAAACTCCTGTCTCAGCTCATTGACTTTGTCTTTTCCTGCCACCATTTTCTTGTAGGTGCCTGCATGTGCAACTCTTAACAGAGATGAGAAGACAATGGAAATGGAGATTAGAAGAAAGCAAGACGGCTCACTCTTTAGCTACTTCCATCATCAGCTCCCCATCAGGAAAGTAAGTCTCTAGTATTTACTTACCCTGGTTAATCGGGTTATTCATGTTGTTGAGCCCTGCATTTAATAGGTTATGATCTTTCCCAAATCCTACCAAGGCACTTTTCTCTCAATGATCGTGTTGTACAGAAAATGTTTTTTTGTTTTGCAACCATGAAGTGAAACTGTTTTGAAAGGCACTGACTGATGATGTTCCCTAGATGAATAGAAAACATGTTGTTCTTGAGAGAAGTCATGAATAATGTATTTTGTATGTCAGTTTGGAGGACTTCTTTAACTGTGTATGCACACTTTTAACTTGCACTTACCCCCCCCTACAAAAAAAAAACTGAGCAAATGCCAAAAATAAGAAAAAGAACAAGTCAAATAATGCTCAGTTAAGATGGAAGAGTTGGCGTATTGATAAAAACAAACACCACAATTGTAAGAAAAATGCATCGTGCATTTCTGCAAACCATGAATATGTTAGGCTATATTTGCACATTATTATGAAGAGAATACTTCGAAACTTTTTGTTTCAACAATGCTGTGCTTAATGTGTGGTTAGATTTAGGCACAAAAATCAAGCCATCCTTTCGTTATTGTTTAAGGCTGCCCGGCGGCATCAGGGGGAGGGGCGATGGATGGGTCCAACAACCGCCGACTTTCACCAAGGAGGACGATGTTCGCTTTCCGTAAGATTGTAAAGCCAAACCTTGTTCTTTTTTTCCCTTAACCCAACCACATGCGTGTATTGGCAAAATGTAACAACATGCATTTGCTGTTGAAGGAAAAATAACTAATTTGCTGTGTTGCACTGACTTAGTGCTTTTATTTTGAAAGAGACTGCATGCAAATTGTACATATCCTGAGAAAATGGAAGTGGATTTTAAAAGACACTGCATGTAACAGGCAGAACTTGACACAGTGTATCGTCGTATCTTGATGTGGAAAGCCCATGACCAAACATCGATATGTGCCGAGGTCTAGGTGAGAATGTGTTTCGTAGTTATGGTATGGAAAAGGTCATGTTTTGGCTAAAAATGACCTGGTTTTGGGGGCAATCCCTGCTGTAAATGCAGCGATGTCTGAAAAAACAACCACTTTTTTTAATGGAACTATCACTGCAGGAAAAATAGAAATGGGTCGCTACAAATCACCCACATTTGGTGCCCAAAACACCGCTGGAAAAACGACGACTCAATAAATAACCTATTTGTTAGTTGTTGGTCTAAAACAGTCGATTTGTTTACATGCACAGTTAAGTGGAGCTACAGTTAAAGCTCGACTAGACCTTTGAATCGGACGACTGTCCTTGTCCAAGTATACAAACGTGGAGGGGGGGGTTGATTTAGTGACTGAAGTATGTCTGACTTTTCTACGCTAGGTGGCAATATGCCCCCTTTCAGCTTGTTCTTATCGGACCTTTTTTTGGTTGACTCGTTACGTCAAAGACCAAACAATCGACAAACAAGTCAGCTATGGTTAGCTAACGGCAAACTCGTACCATGGTGGACATCTTTAGAGCTCTGTACATTTCGTCTGTTCCATACACTTTACTTTTCTTTTCACTTTCTGTTATTGATTTAACACTATTTGACTTCCAGGTCAGACCCCTTGGAGCGTGCACAGAGTTTTGAGGTCTGATTGACTGTATACATGCAGGAGGAATTCAGCTTCCAATCGCATTATCTGGGTGTGTTAGTTAGAAATTCAGTCTGGTACAATTTCAGTCAGACTAACATGTTTACATGCATTTTAAAAGTGCGGTTTTAGTTGGACTAAGACAATAAATCAATTTTCTCAAATGCCATGTAAACGCACTGACTGTCAGTCATAGTCAAATCAGCTCCATCATTTTGAAATTTTGATATGATAAAGCTGACATGTGCAAATGTTCTGTGTGGTTTGCAGAGACATACCCTTCCAACATTTTCTTCTGGCCACTGGGCTGAAACAAAAAGCTACAAGGTGGAACGTGAAATAAATCATGTTGTACATGAGACACTAAAAGCTTGCTCTTCAACCAAGACATGAAATACGGTGGCAGGCAAAAACACCACATCAGTAAGGAGTGACGAGGAGACTGTATCATTCTTTAAATCAATACATGACAAATATAAAGAACATATTCTCTCCATGTTTCCACTGTTGGAGGTTTTGCTGTGTCCTCTTTTTCTGCATGGCTCGACAGCACTGGACTGGAGAATCTGCACCAATGTGCATCATTTATCTCAATGCACCAAACTTCTAGTGTCCATATAGCAGTAGTCGCTGGACACGCACGTGTATTCATATTTAATTTTGTCAAATGATGTGAATTTTGGCTAAAAAATGAATCAAAACTGCTGCAATATGTTTTTTCAAACCCAGCGAGAGTTCATATTGGCATTCTGAAAATGAATGCAGGATTCAATCAGTACTTTTGCTCAGATCTCCCAGTGTGCCAATGTTTTTGCTGTTATGTTGTATTTACATCTTAAAAGTGATTGCAGGAATTTCACACACGACTTCAATTTATCTTGAACTTCAGAAATATTACATGTGAGAGCAATTCATAAAACCCCGTGTGATCATTTCCAGGGACGACGTCTCAGCAGTATTTGTTTGAAAGCTGAGACATCTACTCAGAGCTCTCTGTGACAGCAATCGATTATTTTCACTCTCCAAAGTGACAAAGTTATTAGAGTATTTTTCGAAGCAAAACACCAAATGAGGTGAG
Organism: Chaetodon striatus; assembly: GCA_029783705.1. Lineage (NCBI taxonomy): Eukaryota > Metazoa > Chordata > Actinopteri > Chaetodontiformes > Chaetodontidae > Chaetodon > Chaetodon striatus. The sequence continues at coordinate 8,483,989 of JAPZEB010000017.1, forward strand.
GAGTGCTCAAGCGTGAAATTTAATTTCTGGTTGCGGTTCCACATTAAATGTACTGTAAGCTGTAGGACGACTGTCTGAGCTCCTTTATGGATTAATAAATACACAGACTCCTTGCATTAAGAGTGACGCATACACTCGGCTTCACAGGGAATTTAGCACATAATACTTATTTCACTTTTTCTTTTCTTTGCTGCTCCCCCCAAAGTCTTCATAAAACTTTCACAAAAACAACTTAAAAGTGATATTTCTTTGCAAGTATCCCCCTCTGAAGCTGTGGGGATTATTTTTCAGGTACCTAATTCCACTGAACTGTGATTGACACTCTCGAGTTCACCTCACTGTGTGGATGAATTCACCGTGAACTCTTAAACCACGTAATAATATGCAAAACTGTTTGGGGGTTTGGGTGAAGTTTACCTTGGAGATGCTTTTATGCATTACACATACCACTTGAGTGAAAAATAATGAACTGCCACCTCTCGTTACCATGGAAGGAAAACAAATCCAGACTGTTTTTCCTGCTCGTAGTTTTATTTTGTATCTTTAAAGACTCTACTTTTAGCCAGACGATGATGATTTTAGACCTTTTTCGTAATGTCTTTGTACCTTGAGGAGAGTTTTATCACAGCAAAGCTGTCACTTATCAATGTTCCTTTTCTTATATGCTGTAAACATATTCATTGGTACACTTGCATCTGTATTCACCAGCGTGCTTTCATCTATATTCATTGGTCCGTCTATTCTCCGGCACGCTAAAACACACTGCTGGCTGTGTCGTAGTCCTTGCTAATGTGGGAAGTGCTAGGCAGGGACTTGAGGTACTCCATGTGCCTCCTGGCGTCCTCCTGGTTGTGTTTGATGTAGTAAATGATATAAGCCGTCACCATGGAGAACCAACAGAACATGGCGACAAACATGGCCACGTCTGTCGTCTTGTGGTGGAAGTTGCAAAAGTTGATGCCCGAGTCCAGGACTTGGATGACCGGCTGTCCCACGTACTCCTCCTGCACCGACGTGTAGCAGCTGACGTCGTTCACCGTGTCGGGGTCGAGCCTCAGCTCCCTCAGCACCTCCTGCAGAGAGCACTCGCAGTGCCACGGGTTGTTGGATAACCGCACGCGGGCGTGGAGCTTGGCGAAGGTGTCCTTGGGGAGGCTGCTGAGGTGGTTGTTTGAAAGATCCAACGTCCGCAGGCTGTCGGAAATTCCTTGGAAGGCACCGACCTCCACGCTCTCAATGGCGTTGTGAGATAAGTCCAGTTCCCTGAGGCGGTGGAGGTCCGTGAAGGTCTCCTTTGGGACGTGTCTGATCCGGTTAGATGAAAGCAAAAGAACAACAGTGTCCTTGGGTAAGTTCGGCGGGATGTTCTCCAAGTTGCGTGAGGTGCATTGCACCACCACGCCGTTCCTGTCCGTGCAGTGGCAGATATTAGGGCAAGCGTACGCAGTCATAATCAGAGACAGAAGCAAAGTTCCCACAAGGAAAAGAGAACCAAAGGAAGGAGGTTTTCTAGATGACCTGTAAGAGGCCCCCATTAGCGGACTGAAATCAGCCCTGCGTTGAAACAGCTCAGGGGGTTTACGTTGGTGGGGGTGTGTTGCTTTAGGTGCTGGTAAGACATGAAATACAATCCAGGAAGTCCGGTTTGAGTAATAAATCCGTGAATTTAATGGCTTATTGGATGCCAAAAGACAGTGTTTCAAAACTCAGTCTTGCAGAAACAAAAGTTGAGCCAAGTTCAGCTTTCCTGCCAGACGACCCTGCTGATTTTTGCTGGAGCCTCCTGCGTTTGCATTGCGTCACCGGCCTCATTCAAACTTTTTTTTTTTCTCCACGCAGAGCTAAAATCCGACTGACCTTTACCTTTCGTCTGTGCATTAATGGCTAAAGTTTCATCCTCAGGGCACTTTCCAGCATTCACTCGCACATTATCGTTCATCATTCGCCTCCACTGTTATGGAATTCCCAGCCCGGATCCAACAAAGAAGCGGCAAGTCGGCAAAGGTTTGCATGCTAGCTAAAGAAGATATCAGAGTGCAGTGCAGCTGAGGAGAAAGGGGAGGTCATGGCTGTGAATCCAGGGCGGGAGGGTGCACGTCTTCTCGGCTGATTGGAAGCTAGAAAAAGAGAGAAAAAAGATAAAAAGGTGAAGAGATAAAAGGTGAGATAGAGTAAATGTCAAATCTTCCGAAAGTTGGTCTCCAGTTGTGTCTTTATTTGCCTGCTATGTCTTAAAACCTGCTTTAGTGTTAATTTTCTGGTCTCATGATCTCACAGCACATATCCAGAGAACTTTCCACACCATCTCCCCTTTTCTTCCTCCGAGGGGAAGCCGGTAAAGTTCAACATTATCATAATAATAGCATGTTTCTATAGGATGGGTTTGGGATTGGTCCCGTTGAGGAAATGCCATTAAACAAGGTGTGAGCTCATCAATATGCAGCAGATGAACTTTGGAACAGTGATATGTGATTAAATTAAAAAAAAGAATCTACTCTATCAGATTAACAGGGATGCATGTGAGAGCAGTGAAGGTCAGAATGCAAATGGAAGCAACCGTAGGACACAATGGAAGATAACAATGCAAAGAGCAGCCGATAAGCAGGAGACAGCTTCTGGATCGAGATGATGAATGTCACGCGAGTTGCTTGGAAATATTTTCAGATTTCTCAAGGAGTCGTGGAATAATATAAATATTTATAAGCTCAGCCAACTGCGTCACTGTAGGAATATTACAGAGATATGATTGGAGGTGCAAAAGGCAGATTCAGACAATTAATAAGCAGACAGCATAATGTAGGAGAAAAAAGGGAATATGGGATAAAGGGATATTGCAATTTTAAAACTACTTATTCAGGAATAAGGGAGATAAAACCGCTACAGTGAGACGATTAGTCAGTAAATTAATTAGCTGTTAAACAGAACATCCAGAACATTTAGTTTTTTCTTTTTAGCAAAAATAACCAGTTCCAGCTTTCCTTCAGAATTCAAAGTATGAATATTTGTAATTTCCTATGATATATCTTTTAGTCATCTGTTTATTTTAGCAAAAAAATAACTTGTTCTAGTTTTCTTTCAGGTTCAAAATGTGAATATTTGCTCATTTTCTATGATATTTATTTACTTATTTTAGCAAAACATATCTGGTTCCATCTTTCTTTTGGGTTCAAACTATGATTATTAGCTAATTTTCTATGATGTTTATTTACTTTTTCACTTATTTTAGCAAAAATTAACTGGGTCCAGCTTTAATTCTGGTTCTAAAAATGAATATATGCTGGTTTTCTATGTTTTTTATGAACTTATTTTCACAAAATAACTGATTCCAGCATTCCTTTGGGTCCAAAATATGAATATTTGCTTATTTGCTGTTATATATATTCACTTATTTATTTATTTTAGCAAAAATAACTGGTTCCAGCTTTCATTTTAGGTCATGAATAATAGCTGGTCATCTATGATATATTTTTGAAATTGATCAATCTATTCGAGTAAAAATTAAGTGGTTCCAGCTTTCCTTTGGGTCCAAACTATGGATATTTGCTTATTTACCATGATATTTATTTATTTTAGCAAAAATAACTGGTTCCAGTCTGGTTCAAACAATGAATATCTGCTAATTTTCTGGGATATTTATTTACTAATACTTCTATTTTAGCAAAAATAATCTGGTTCCAGTTTTCACTCAGTTTCAAAATATGGATATTTGCTACTCTTCTGTCATATTCAATCACTTATTTATTTATTTTCAGCAAAAATCTCTGGTTCTATCTTACTTTTCAGTTCAAAATATGAGTATTTGCTCATTTTTAATGATATTTATTTTACTTATTGATTTATTTTAGCAAAAACATCTGGTCCCAGCTGTCATCCTGGTTCAAACTATGAATATTTGCTGATCTTCCGTGATACATTTTTAATATTTTAGCAAAAATTACTGGTTCTAGCTTTCTTTTGGGTTCAAAATATGAATATTTGCACATTTTCCACAGCGCAGTGTATTTATTTGAGCAAAAATGAACTGTTCCTAGCTTCCATTCTGGTTCAAAATATGAATATTTGCAGTTATAAGATGTAACTTTGCTCTCTGGGGAAACCCAAATGCAATAGACTGGATTAATAATTGATCAATCAGTCTGGAAAACAATCAGCAGAGTAATCGATGATGAAAATAAATAGTTGCAGCCCTAAAGCACTCTAAACAAACAGTCTCCTGAAGTTCACCTAAGATTATAATAAAATTTATATCTTACAGAGAATTTTTATAAATTGAAAAATCAATAATTGTATTAAATTTGACGTCAATTTGCTGATAAACTGATCTGAAAATAAACAGTCATTGCTATGAAGCTGTTTTTACTACTTGTATAATAATTCAATCAGTGCCAAACTCCACCGCAGCAATTAATGAGTGTTACTTAGAAGTGAGTTTAATGAGAGGGGACACCTACCTGACCTGATAGCTCCACTCTGTCCGGTTCACATCACCGTGCAGTCCCCGGGAGAGCTTCTTTCTTTGATGATGACACATCCAGGAATAAACAAACACCCGCAGGACACCATCCTTTGCAAAGAAACGCACGTCTGCGGTGATAATCTCAGAGAGCAGTCAGTCAAAGAGTCCGGATCCAACTGTTTGATCGCAGTTTCAAACCTCCTGTCAGTGCAGCTTTGCAGCAGCTGTGTGTCTGTCTCTGTGTGTGTGTGTAAGTGTGTGTATTTGTGTGTGAGTGTGTGTGTGAGTGTGGATATGCGCAGCGGCGCAGCAGTTGCACCGCTGTGGTCCCGTTCATCCTCTCACTCCGTTAAACGGGATCCCTGCTGATTCAGTGCTGAACCTGCGACTGTAGTTATTAACCCCACCCCCCCCCCACACACACTCAAACTTTATGACAGCACGACACTATCCACAGATTATCATCCACTCTGTCAGAACATGTTAGTATGATGGCAATATATTTACTCAGTACTCAGAGCTTTTAATTGAGTAAAAAACCCAAAATAAACTGACTCATTTCTGCAGAATGGCCCATTTCAGAATCATATTTATTACATTATTAGATTATACTGATGCATTAAGTTGCACCTGATTTTAATTACCTCCCACAATGAGTAGTTTTATCTATTATGGATGCACGACATTTGATTTTTGCCAATATCCGATTTGCCGATATGCAGTCTAACAACTCATTTGGCCGATAACCGATATCGATATATCCACTTTTTTCCCCACCTAATTTTAGTGATGATAAAGTCTCCTCTGTAGTGGAATTAACATCATATTTAGCATGTATACTCTTCTCATGATGGCCCACCAGCAGATGGAGACATGACATACAATACTTTTCAGTGTATGTGAAATTGATTCATTGTGTAAAATAAGAAAAAGGACATTGGACAATCCAGTGCTTGGGCAGTGACAAAAAAGCTGTCCTTTAACATTGACATGATATGTGGCTGGTTGCCGTTATAGTTTACAGCGACATCGGGGATGGACGTGATGGAACAAGGACAAAAGTTAAGGTGGCTAATGTCGGAGTAAGGCAGGTGGGAGGGGTGATGGATGGGTCCAACAAACACCAACCTAAACTTTGTTGTAAGTGTATTTTGAAAACAGACAATGCATGTAACAGGCAGAAGTTGACACCCTCCCAGAACATCAACAACCAACACACCCAGGGTACCCCGCACATCTTACCCAGGTAACAAAATCGAAAGTCCATGACCAAACGTCGATATGTGACGAGGTCGGAGTGAAACTGTGTTGTTGGCTGATTCTGATAGTTCATATAAAAGTCGATATTGGCTGATACTGATGATGTACCGATATTATTGGGCATCCCTATAATCCATAATAATACGTAACACGTTACATTACACATTATGCTGATGCACTTATAGTTCACAGTATTAAAGGTATCAAATAAATGTAGTAAAGTAAAATGTACAATTACGAAAATACAGAAAATGTAAATATGTGAAGTACACGTACCTCAAAAAAAAGTCATATTTTTACTTGGGTCAGCCAAAATCTTGCCAGAATCTAAAAAAGAAAATACACTCCTTCTGCAGCTCCTGCCTCTCTGTCCTAAGTCCCTTCCACCAGATGACCATCAGCATATTAGGCAACAGAAGCATGTGGTTGGGTTCAGAAAAAAATTACAGAGCTTTCGGCAGTGATGGATCTTACCTGTGTAACAGCAGCAACAGAAAGTTTGTTGACATAGCGCTGGCTGGGTGCAGGTTGCTGCGGCTGCTGACGAGAGGTTCATCTCTGAACTGATCGCTGATTGCTCTCCACTTGGTGAGGTGGTCTGTAGTTGTGGAGAGTTAGGCAATGGACACACTGTGATTCAAAAGTCTAGCTAACGTTAGCTACTATGAACTTGAAGCCGCAGCAGTGAGCCTTTAGGTCTGGTTAGCAGAGGGCTAAACTATTAGCAACATTTTCCCTCCATCTCTGAAACACTTTGTTGGTATTGACACATGTTTTGCTTCATCTATCGTCAATTTTCTTTAGACTCTTGTTTTCATAAGCCTTGCTTGGGTTGCTCTGCGGTGCAGGCAGTTGTTGTGAACACTGGTAAAGCAACTTTCTCCACCATCAGATCAGGCTTTCACCAAAAGGACATGCACGTCCCCTTGATTTACAACATGTTCAAAGTTTATTGTGGGATTTTTGGCCAGGGACGCCAAATTAACCTGCCTACCTCATCTTAACTTGAGTTACATACTAGTTTTACTCCACTACATTATGGAGGGAATAGGCTTTTTACACTTAATTTTTGTGATTAAACAAACAAGATAAAAAATGTTAATTGGTGAGCCTAAGAGGTGCTGAAAGATTAATGTTGTGACTTTCGATAGAGCCAGGTTAGCTGTTTCCAGTCTTTATGCTAAGCTAAGCTAACATCAGACTTTCCCTAGAAAGTAAATAAACTCTGTCCAAAACTGTAATCAATGTAACGTTGAGGCCATTTGTAAAAGTACAAAGTATCTCCGGTTACAGTGCCTGAAAATGCTGACATTAGGTAACTTTTTGCTCTGTATATCATTACAAAATTACATTTATGCAGCACAGGATGAGTGAGAAAAGTTACAGTAACTTGTGATGGACACTCGGCATCATTTCTGATATTTCTTAGACGAAACGATTGGCTGATTTCTGGACAAAAATATATGATTGGATTGAAAATGACTTTTTGTCACGGCCCTATTGTATGGAGAGCTCTATCACCTACAGAATCTACTCATTCCGCTGCACCCACTGATGTAGCAAATTTGAATTTCATGCTCACTTGCACCTTTGAACGACATCTGAACCTCTTCTTTATGTTTGGAAGTCTCCTCTGCCTGCTTTGCTTTGCACCTTTAAAAGTGATTTATATTTCATCCCTGTCTGAACTTGTTTGATGCAAAAGTTAAAAGAAAGTTGGCTATAATGTGTGGTGCAAAAACGCCACACTAATGAGCACTTAGTGTGGCTTTTAAGGGGAAGGCAAAGTTGCAAATAGCCCTTTTAAGCATGCATGTGCTAAATTGGAAGGTGCCTTATTATGTTTATGCATGCAAATCCCACTGGAGCTCGTCAAAGGACCCATTAGACAGCCTTGAACCCCATTTTGGCAACTTAGCACCGCCTCCTCACGCTCCGCCTGAGACTGATTGTTTGCCCCTCGTGTCACGCTCTGTCATTCTTCATAAGCATTGATTACGACTGTCCTGCTTCGATGGAGGACTTCAATACGGAGCCCTTCACACCCGCGGTGACAACAAACCTTCTGAAGACACTTCCACCTGCATGCAGCCAGCGCTTTGCAAAGCATCTGCATGATTAAATGTGCAGAGTTCAGCCCTGTCAATTTTGCTGAAAGGCAGAATCATTGATTATATTGACTACTTAGAGTGCATGCTTTAGTGTGACAGTATCTGAAATCACAAAGCAGGCTTGTAAACGTGCTCCTCTTGCTCCTGGGTAAAGGATTCACTCCACATTCTCTGATGTTAAAGATACTTGAAAGTTGCCAGGCCATTTGTTTAACACTCTTACTCATCTTGTCGGGCTCCTGGCAGACTTCCTGCCTGGTAACCCATCTTAAATAAATTCCCACTCCTCCCTGGGATCACAATGATATGGAGCCGAGCCAACTTTGGGAATCTTTGTCGGGTAAGCATTATAGACTGTCATAATGCAATTCTTGAGACATATTTATCATCTACGGACTGAGCAAAGCTGTAGTTTCAACATCAGCCTGTCCCATCTGCACTTCCTGTCTGCTTTGTTAGCGATGACATTGTGAAGTCACTCTCTGAAAGCAGCACTGAGCTGCCCTACAGTATATATTGACCTCTCCAAAGCCACGCTCAGTACATTTGATAATGCTATCCTGCTGCAGAGACTGTCTGACATTGGATTTCACTCTGCTTGCAGTTGCTTTTGCTCACGACGGGAGGACGCAGCATGTTTTAGCGCTGCAACCCTCCAAACGCTGTGTAGAAGTAAGAAGCCGGGGATACCCTCACACTTCAAGACATCTGCAGAGACTTTTATATTTGCACATCACCTACCTCATTGCTTTGACATCAGTCCTTTGCATTATAGAGAAGGTTGTCTGTAAGCAGCTTACAGCAACGCTGAGTGATAGCATGGACCCACTCCAACTGTGGTGCCTAGCCAGCACAGGGGCAGAGAATGCCTTTACGTTTTGGAAAGGCCCAGTCGGACAAACCCTTATTGAACCGTTATTGGAGGTAAATTAACTGAGGGGAGCTCAGTTTACTCCACAGTGTTTTGGCCACTTGATTTGCTGATGTCCTTTTACTGTTATAGCTCAAGCTTCAGAGTGCTTTGATATTTAGAACTCCAAGAAACATGATTTTTTAATTGAGCAGCTGGCTTTGTGACAGACTGTGACAGGATGTTTCCCTCCCTTGCCGAAGCATATGGATGGATAGACCACAACAAAGGGTGGATGAAAGTCTTTCTTAAATGCATAAGATTATCAGATCATTGGCTAACGTTCAGTGTTGGGTGTCAGTCAACTTCTGTGTTTTGGTACAGTTGGTATTCACCCCTGTCTTGTGCGATCGACAGTGCGAGTGTCCAGCTAATCACACAACTGGACTTTGTGGTCAGGTGTACTCAGATGCAGACTCGGGTCCTTGTGAAAGCTAGAGGCTGATATAAAAACAGTGTGCATTGTATGCGCAGTAGCTGCTAAGAAAGCACATCCGTCACCACCTTTTGTTTCACTTTTAAAGCTGGGGTAGGCAGTTTAATTTTGGCATCATAGTCCACAAGAAATCTCAGAATAAACTTTGATCATATTGTAATTCAAGCAGTCTGAGAGAAAACTAGACTTCTTCACCTCCTCTTGGCTCTGTTTTCAAGCTTTAGCCCATCACAGGAGACTTTAGCCAATCAAAGGTCATTTCAGAGAGAGGCCATTCCTGTTGGCTGCTCAGGCGCACGTCCATTTGGTGAAAGGCTGATTCAATGGCAAAGGATCCTGCAGAGAAAGTTGCTATTCCGGTATTCGCAACAACTGCCTACACTGCCAAACCCAAAAAAGGAAAAACTTATCAAAAAAAGAGTCTGACAGTAAATAAAATAAAACCTGTGTCAATATTGATTAAGTGTTTCAGAGATGGAGAGGAAATGTTGCTAATAGTTTAGCCTTCTGCTAACCAGAGCTAAAGTGTCATGGCTGCAACTACTAGTTCACATTTTGTAGCTAACGTTAGCTAGATCGAGAGCTACAGCTAAAATGGAAGGTGTCTTCCACCTCACTCCCCACCACTACAAACCATCTCACAGGTAGAAGAATGGGGAGCATATCTGGAGTCAGACCCCCTGTCAGTCGCAGCGGCAACCTGAATCCAACCTGACTCCCCAGCTGATCAGCAAACTTTCTGTTGCTGTTGATACACAGGTTCGACCCGACGCTAGGCCATCAAAGAGGTGAAGCTCCTGGACCAACTGGCTAAAAAGGATCCACCCTTCCTTTTAGCGTCTCATGAACCCACACAGATCTCTGTTTCCCTGTTCCCAACAAGCAAGTACCCTCTGCCTGTCCATTTTAGGAACTAGCCACTAATTACTGTGAAAAAAAACAAAGAAAAAAAAAACCCAAAACAGTAGATTGATTACACGAGAAGATTAGTGNNNNCCGATCTAGTGTTCTGTAAAGATAAACTCGGTGGTATTCTGGCCATCGCACATGGTTTCTCTGCTCCGCCACACACTGTATAATAAGACCAGCGTTCTGCCCTTTAGGATCTTCTCAGCCTACGAACAAATCCAGACACAGAACAACTTATCCTCCCAGATATCTCCTGAGGTTCAGATGAAGAAATCCTCTGAAAATCCCCTGTTGTTTTTCTTTTTTTTGTTAAATGCAAACACTGCCAGGTTCAGGCTGTATTAGCAGAGCTACAGAAAGGGAAAGCTGCCCCTTGGATTTATCTCTTGTACTTCTGCCTAATCCAAGCAAAGTTCCTACATAGGTGCATAATTTGACAGTGCAGAAGATGGTGTATCACACGCTCTGGGAGAGCTGCCTGGGAGTTGCCTGAGGTCTGAAAGTTCAACTTCCACTCTAGGAAAGCAATTTAAAGGTTCAAAGGCGAGTCAGCTTATATCAAGATGTCTAAATGACTCAGAGTCTTTCACTGCAGAGGAGAGATACCTTTGGATCTGTCTGTTGCTCACTAATGTTAGAGCGATGAGTGAAGTATATACAGTTGTGTGTGGCTGTGGAAATTTGACAAGGAAGTTACGGGAAGCTGGTTTGAAGTGTCAAAAATGTGATTGTTTTTTAGAGCGAGGAATGAAAGGCACAAATTTGTTGAACAGTTTAGGATTGACCGTTGCAAGAGTGAGAGTCGATTGCACTGTCTGTATGAAGGTTTTCAAAGTGAACTTTAAAAAGACAGGATGCTGTGAAGTCACAGTGTTTGTACAAAGTCAAGCAACCAAGCAAACAGCCCCTCGTTTGATAGTATTTTATCCCAAGGGATCCTCATGTGAGACGATTTCTTTTGTCATTGATTTATTATTGAATCATCAAACTGTCTGCACTGTTGCTAATGAAATAAAGTGTGTGAGAGAGCAACCTATGATTGGAATAGTCATCCTTAGTCATTCTTTAATTAGTACAAATTAAAATTAAATTAGAGATGATGATTATAAATATAAGAACTTATAATTATTCCTAATTTTGAGGACCAAAAGGAACCCTACTTTAACAATAAGCATCTCTGAATTGTGTCACTGGTAATATTTAATTGCCCTTTTTACCTGGTTTTAAAGTTTGCTTCAGTAAAATTTGGTAACTATCTTCTTTTTTTAAAGGATAGATGAGATTCCCATTTAAACCTCATTATCTCATTACCATAATCACTTTGCCATACAATAATTAGCTGCATTCAATAACTATCAAAATCTCCCCAAGGGGATTTTTGCTCGGCATAAGCCCGTGTCAGCTCATGGTTCATCAGGCCTTAATGTGTGCACAGGGATCGTGACGAGATGATCTCAAGTCATTCATTTTACCGAAGAGGCGGCAAAGAGAAACCAGAGGAAAAACAAATCACAGAAAGAAAAAATGAAACTTTATTTGTTTTTATACTTACCAACACTTTGAAATTAAAACCTATGTAATTACTCACAACTAATATAGATCTGCACATAGCAAATAAATCAATCGAAAATAGTTACAAAGTTCTATCACTTTTTTCCTCCAACTGCAATACACACAAACAAAAGCTGAAAAAAAAACATGTCTAGTCATTCTTCTTTTCCTGTTGTTGCTGCCACATGAAAAGTGGTTAAAATAAAATAAAAAAGCATTTTTAAACAAGCTACACAGCTCTCCTGTATCTATGCTAATAATAACTGAATAAATAATTGCACATTGCACCCTATTATTGCATTAGTTGCAGTTTGTTTCAAAGTCGTAGTATACTCAGGCATATACACAAATGTAAATACAGTTTCCAAACACTGAGTAACACATGAATATTGATGTTATTGAAATCACACTGCCATAGCGATCAAATTCAAATAACACAACAAGATCTTTGTCAAATGCACGTGCCAACTGTGCTAATAAGCATTAGCGATCCTTGTTTTTCTGTTTTTATTTCCTACATATGTGTACTAACTTGAAGCAAACATTTCAATGGTACACATGCACTGATAACAGCTGTATAAAAGCCGTAATACCCTTGAGGATGTTCTTTACGAGTACAGTACTGTTGGGAAAGAATGCCCTCTTAGGTATTAGCCAACTGTTCTAAAAAGCAAGTTTGCCCCCAAAAAACATAATTTCATTGAGTTCATTTGACAAACATTCCCATTGAAGTACAAGCTATGACAACTCAAAATAAAAAGAAACACAAATTCATAATTTCAATGCTAGCACTACTACTTGAGTTCACATCAAAATGTAAGAATTATTGCAGAATAATCATTGACTATGCATGGTTCAGTATAGTGATACAGCATTTGTCCATTTACATAATCACATTTATGTCATCAAAGCGCTTAAGACCCAAAGTTACAGGAGAAGTTTGACTCTTTAGCAAATATGCTTATTTTCTTTCCTGCCAACAGTTAGATGAGTACAACGATATCACTGTCATGTCTGTAAGCTAAATATGAAGCTACTGCTAGCAGCTGGTTAGCTTAGCTTAACATTAAGACACAGGGGACAGGGGAAAACAGCTAGTCAGGCTCTGTCGAAAGGTAACAAAATACAGCTATCAGAACTTCTAAAAATTAGTTATGGACAATTGATTGACAATTGTTTATGGGCAGTTATGAGCCAAACTGTTTCCAAGTCAGGACCGCAAACTTCCTGGAGTCTCTAAAGGTTGCTGGGCAACTTGTCCGGACATAGAAATAGCCTAGTCCCATGGATTTATAAAAATAACTGGATAAAGCATTGAAAGCAGGGCCACATTGATTCC
>JAPZEB010000017.1:8586237-8603392 GCA_029783705.1 Chaetodon striatus
TAACAATCTGAGCCTGTCAGTGACAAAAACAAACACTTTTAGTGGACGTAAATTGACAGAGCACAGATGCCCCAAGTGGTTACATTGCAGCCTGTTTCACAGCTGCCAGCTGCAGCTCTCTCTCTCAATACTGGACCAATTTCAAAAAGTGCTGTCTCTTTTTGGCACTTAGGCACAGAAATATGATACAAAAAGGGCAAAGTTTAAAAATACTTAAGTTACCCTTTAAAGCCCAGCTTGGAATCTTAAGCATTTCTGGTTGATAATCTATAAAATTTATGACCAACAAGTGTCCGTGAGAGTTTAAGTTCAGAGAAAACATCCTTAAAACTCAATCCTGATTTGTGCTTAGAAGTACATGACATCACCTTCTTTCCAACGGAGTCCCGCCTAACTTTAAACCTGTGAAAACAAAAACACTTAGTTTTATATAAGTTTTCACGGCCTTCAAATATTAAATATCACAACATTTGGATTTAAAACAGGAACTATCTCATTATAAATTAAGTAAACAACACCCAGCCCAATAAAAGACGAGCCCCTTTTGACTTAGTCGGTCAAATAACCCAACGAAAAATATCACCTGGGTTAAATTCTGGTTGGTAACCCCTCCAACATGGCAACCCTCCCAACAAAACCTCTATCTAAAATAAAACATACAATACAGTTTAAACACTATTCTTTATATAACAATTCTTATTAAATATCTTTACATTCTTTACCATAATGTCCTGTATTTGTTAAACAGAGAGTGTGGCATTGTGAAAAAGAGGTTCGTATCTTAGGCACATCAAGGCACATATCATACATTCACACAGTGTGCTGCCTTTTCCTTTCCTCAGAATCACAAACAGATACAACATGCTCCGACATGACGTCCTTGCTGGATTAAAAATGTCCTATTAGTCTCACATAAACAATAAAAACATTAGCTAACAGCATGCAGGATTATATATATACACTTTCACTCTGCTCTCCACCACAAGCACAAAAAATCAAAGAACTTCAAACACATTGTAAAAATAAAGATTTTGCTTTACATCATTACAGAAAGGGTTAACATGTAGCATGCAAATAAAAATAAATGTATTTGAAATCCTGATTTCTCATGCAATATATTTAAAATCTGTAGATGTGTGTTCTGTCTATAAATGGCTGAAGTGACATGAGAAAATAAAGAATAAATAATAAAAAATACAGATGGAAAGAACAGATTAAAAAGCATCTTTTTCAGAAACACTAAAGCTGGAAACCTTGCAATGTAAACTTCAGTATTGGTAGTTATGGAGGCTCATTACCGCCAGGGTGACACAAAAAAAGAGAAATTATTCTGTACAACATTATAATGAGAAACTGTCTCAAAATAACAACATAGTGTTGTTTCTCATTATTTTGAGATACTAAGTTTCTTAAATAACGATTTAGTATCTCAAAATAATAAGCCAGTTTTTTTTAAATAATGAGAAACTTTCTCAGAATAATGATTTCCTATCTTCCTATCCTATCTTTTTTAATCAAATTTCTCATAATTTCAAGATATTATGTCATTAATTTGAGGAAAATTCTTATAATTTTGAGATACCACGCCATTATTTTCAGAAAATTTCTTTGCATTTCAAGATACAAAGTCATTATTCAAAGAAAATTACTTATAATTCTGGGATATTCAGTAATTATTTGGAGAACATTTCTGATCATTTCAAGATACTAAGTATTAATTTGAGAAAATTTCTTAGAATTTCGAGATACTATGTTATTATTTTGAGAAAATTTCTTAATTTTCGAGATACAAAGTCATTATTCTAAGAAAATTACATATAATTTCAGGATATTCAGTCATAATTTGGAGAAAATTTCTGATAATTTCGAGATACTATGTCATTATTTTGAGAAAATGTCTGACAATTTCTAAAACCAAGTCAATATTTTGAAAAGGTTTCTCATTAATTCCTGATACTAAGTCATTATTTAAAAAAAGTTTCTCATTATTTTGAGAAAGTTTCTAATCTTTTTGAGGTCTTAGCTCATTTTGAGATATGAAGTCATGATTTCAGAAAAAGTTTCCATTTTGAGATGCTAAGTCCACTTCTTCAGGAAAGTTTTCCATTTTTTTGAGATACTATGTAATTATTTTTTAGAAAGTTTCTCATTTTGAAATACTAGGTCATTTCTATTTTCTAGTTTCTCATTATTTTAACTCTTTAAAACCTGAGCAAATTGGCATGACGTCTTGGGAAAAAGGCAACAAGCACCGAAAGAAGAAATAACCCAAAAAACATTTTCAAGATATTTGTAAAAAGGGCAAATTAAAACCAAGAAAATTAGTGAAACAAAGGTAAAACAAACAAACAAGTGCTTTGACAGTTTTTCCCCAGCACTTTTCTCTTTTCCCCAAGTTTTTTAAAATAATTTTTTGAATCTATTTTTTTTTTTTTTTGGCAATTTGTGGCACATTTCTTACCAAGTTGCTCATTGCCCTTTTTCCCATGTTTTTGAAAGAAACCGCACCAATTCACCCAAAATCTAAATACTTGCAAAAGGCATCTGAAAGCAGCACAAGAAAAGAAATACTTTGAGATCCTCGATCATTACTGTGAGAAATTTTCCCATTATGTCTTTATACCAACTCATTACTTTGAGAAACTTGTAAAAAAAATACTCGCTCTTTAACTTTGAGAATATTTCTCATTAGTTTGATAAACAAATTTGTTATTTTGAAATACAAGTTTATGATTTTAGAAAAAAAAATAATTCTCATTATTTTGAAACACTAATTCATTATTATGAAGTGCAAATTTATTATTCTTTAGAAAAAAGTATTTCTATTATAATCACTGACAGGATCTTTTTTTGTCATCCCACTGGCAGAAATGGGCTTCCACAGTGTAGCTGTTTGCTGGTAGTACAATAAAACACAGTAGGCATGAAGACGAAAGAGTCCTCCCACACTTGTCTAAGGTCAGCAGGAGTAGAAGAACTTCAGAAACATCTCAGAGTGCTTTAAAAACCATTAAATATTAACTGACTAGTGCTTGGAACATGCTCTGATCGCATGAAATGCTCGGTACGGCTTTATTTTAGGGGTCCTTGGTTACTTTTTTGGAAGTTTCCTGGAAATAATCAGTTACTTGTTACTGATTACAGGTAAAATAGGGTCAATTTCAGTCAAGGTAATATTTATTTATGATTTATTTATGGAAGCTTTATTCTTCATTTATGTTGAGTTGCATGTCTGTAAACATCTGAGAACTCAATCTCTATTTCACCTTGTAACTGGCATCAGGTTACAAATTATTTCCAGGGAATTATTTGGATAATTCATAACAGACCCTTAAAATGAAGCATAAATAAATGCTCAGTTGCCACATGAAAAAGCTGCATTGCATTGAGGACAGTGTTTAACCAACAATCAGTGTCGACGCTATTAAAAAAATGGAGTTTAAAAAGGAGTGTTGAAGAAGTACAAAGATAATGTTAATGATTAAAATATCAAAGTTTCAAAGACAGTATAAAACAGATGTGCTGTGTAATATCAGAGGCACCAGATGTTGAGGAAACACACAGATCTACTCTTCATGGAAAACAAACCTCAGCCTCAATCATTAGATACGATTTCACTCAAAACACACTCAGGAGTGACGCTTGATTTGGCCAAATTCATCCCGCCGCGTGCTTGATTGCATTATTGTCATTCAAATAGCGCCATTTGCATGAGAACCTTTTTGTCATCACCACCTTTAAAAAGGACCAGTAGCTCAATTTTTCCTTGGCACCCTCGGGCTCAGACTCCACCTCCGCTCCTGTCCACCGTCACCGGCCCTCTTTTATTCAGAGTCTCCTCCGCCGTTTTCATCAGTATGGCCAGGCGGCTGTCCGACACTTGTCCCTTCTTCACCGCGCTCATCAGCTGCAGAGAACAGCAGGAAAGGTTAACTTGTCAAGCAGAGCTGCTTTAACAATTATCGCTACGACAACTACAATTCCCCGCCGTGTGCCCGATCACCTACACACATCCCGGACACCCAACACCAACTGTCTTCTCTATGTGTTAAAGCTGTGCTAGGTGGGAAATGAAGCCATTTTAGGAGCGACTGGCATTTTAAAATAGCTGCATCCCTTCCTTCCTTTTAAAGAGAGATACTTTATGTGCCTGATTCAATGAAGCATGACACCTAGAGTGACCTGTCATCTGTTTGTAACGAAGCATCCGAGGCCTTGTTCAGACTGGCAGTCCAAATCCCTTTTTTGGCATATCCAGATTGACTTTGGAAAGTCTGGACCTCAAAAACCAAACACAAAAAAAAAAAATTAAATGTGATTTTGGCAAATTAGACGTGGTTTTCCCATCAAATTACGTAAAGAGGACAACATGGAGAACAACAGTCTGTGGACAGACGCCAAAATAAATTAAAATAAATAGCCATGACTCTGCAGTGTGACTGTTTGGAGGACGAAATGATGGATGTCCATTTCTCATGCTTCCGCAAAAAGCTGTGTCATCAGCATAACCACGTAGTTACTGGTGCCTACATTGTTACCACACCAACCCTTGAAGATAGGTTGCTGATGTTTGGACACACAAATCCAATCTTATCACTTTGGACGTGACTCACAACGATGAGGTCAAATCTAGACTCACAGAGGTACTACGTAGAATCCCTGCTGCTGCTAGCAGAGCGATATGGAAAACAACATGGAGAACAACCATCTGTGGATAGACACTAGAATAAACTGTCTGCTGGCACATTGTGCGAAGGCTGGTAGGAACCTACCTGAACAAGACCATATATTAAGAAATATTTCCCAGCATAGAGGAGAGGGGTTTTTCTCACCAGCGTACTACGTTACCAACCCATGCAGACAGGCTGGTGATGTCTGGACACAGAAATCTGGTCAGATCTCTTACAAATACAACAAAACCACCAGAAAAAAAGTTGGTATTGTACGTTTCTGCAAACCATGGATACGTTACATTTGTACATTTCAAAACTAAGTACTGTGGATAACGTGGTTATGTTTAAAAACCACTTGGTCGTGGTTAAAAGAGGATCATGTTTTGGCTGTAAATACCTTAAAAATAGCCCCTTGTGAAATTTATGTATGAGACTCAATTGTCCAGGTTTGTATCTTCAGCATATGATAAATTAATAAAATATAATCTTGACCACCAATCTATTAAATCAGTATGGGACAGAGATCAAGAGACAAGCTTGGATTTGATCTGTACTGGCCTTGGATATAGAATCATGTCTTCTCCTCTTCCAAGAACCTTGCACATCAGTTGATGCCTTTATGTTTGGGCTTTTTTTTTTTCCTTCTTTTTTTTTTTTTTTTTTCAATATCTTCATATTTTTTTCCACCACCCCATGTGATTAATTTCCCCTCTGTACTCTGCTATGTACTGTTCAATAAGAAAATTAATTTAAAAAAAAAATCATTAACAAAAATACCTTGAAAAAACAACCACTTTTTCTGGCACTATCCTCAAAAAAATAGCCCTATGGTGATAAAAACTCCCATGTTAGCAGCCTAAAGAGCTGCTGGAAACAGCAATGAATTGTTAAAACACAACCCGTTTTGGTGTCTGTTGGTCTCAAACAGTGGTCAGCAGGTTGTTTGTCATCCACCGTCCACTCCACCTCCCGAAAAAAAGGTCAGCTCATACAGTATGTTGGTTTAGAAATGTCAATATGATACGTATGAAAGATTAACGGAACATAATCATGGTCTGCAGAAACATACGACACCAACATTTCTTCTGGAGACTGGGCCGACAAATAAAAGTTCGGACAGTCTGTCTTGAACTTGAGAAACAAATCTGATTTGCCTGCGGTCTGAACGTAGCCTGAGACAACACGTTTAAGAATTTCTGCATATTTATTTTGCAGTATTTAAAAGGACAAGGAAGGTATTGCTCTATATTTTTCTTATTGTCAAGAAATATCATAAAGACCTGACCAATATTCGTAGTCTTTCCACGGGCTTTGTTGACATTAAGAAAAATACAAATTATCAGTCGCAGATGTATTGAGTTTCCTAATACAGCTTTAACACCTGTTGGACGTTTTTTAGTGTGTTTTTTGTCCCTTTAGCCACCAGAGGACTTCATAAAGTTTGATGTAACTTAGTTGTTAATGTGAGAACTGAAGTCAGCCTTTCAGAACACACGGGGGTTATGGTGTTCCCATCAGTGCTGCACACGTACACTACCTGTGTGTTGTCCCTAAAGTCATCCATGTGCAGGTCGAGCATACACACAAGCAGAAACAGACATTCAGAATCAAAATATACATGACATGCATGATTAAATACTTAACTCCATCATGTTTTACTTGTCAGAGGGGACAAAAAAAAAAAAGGCTTCTCTCACTGATTTATCAGCTCGTCTCCTCGGCCAGCGGAGAAGCCGGCACACTAATGAAGACTAAATCCTCAACTGTCATCAAGCTCCCCCATAATGACTCTTTTCTGGACTTCGTTGTCAAGTGAGAAAGTAATTTATTTAGCGGCGGACGGACACCAAAGGCCCGGACACACTTCAGGCCTCATTACACAAGTCGCTGACAGAGATTCTCCTTTCTAATTAGCTCCAGGTAGTCGGACTTCACACCTTCTGTTTGCAGGAGCGGATCTTCGACGCTCGCACATCTCAGGTGGACAATGGCCTTTTTTTAACGATGGGGTAATTTGTGTTGCAGCACTAGTGACATTAGAGCATGTATGAGGAGGAATATGCTGTATTTATCTGGGTGATAACACTGGAAACGACAGACAGGAGGAAGCTGCTTTCACTGGGAGGATTTCCTGAAATTATAAATGAGTATCTACGATATAAAACACACATCTAGATCTACAAACCACTGTTTAAAATGTGATGCACTCATGAATGTCTGGACAAAAATGTTTCAACACTGTCATGATTTCTGAAGCATGGTGAGGCAGCAATATGGCAGCACACATAATAATCACAGAGGAAACAAAGCAGTAAAACAGAGGAATCAAAAGTGTGTAAAGGACTGCGTTCCCCTGGGTTTCTATTATCCAGCCTCCATTTCCTCAGTCCTGTTTGTTCTGCTGTTACTGACAGAGGTGTTGGGCTTTAATGGCTCATCACACCACTCAGATGATTTTTAGCTTTATTTCCAAGTGGTTGTGGACTCAGTCTTTTCTGCAGAAACCTCCAGTTTATGAATAAATCCCCCCAAAAGTCCAATTATCTTATAAAAGAGAAAGAATTTGCCAGTGCAGGGAGAATATTTGTCCGTTTCCAGGGCAAATTAACATGTTTCAAGCTTTGGTAAAAATTTGATTTGGATTCTAAGAAGAAAGCTGCTTTAATTATCTATACTGGAAACAGGTTCAAACAGGCACGTTGTCCGATTGCTTGAGGAAAATAAGATTTTAGGGCTAAATTAAAGACAAAAAACTGACTTGTTCAGGAAATTTTTGCAGCGAGGACAACAGAGATTAAATTCAAAACTTACTGACATGCACTTTCACTATTAAAAGGTTGACTTCTTCTGTAAGCAAGTTAAAATCACCTGAACCACTTGTTTTGGATAAATAAGGCTCATTCAGCTTTTTATATACTCACACCCTTGTTATAACTGATTTATTTAGGAAGAGTACCTGGACATGTTATGCAGTGGTAAAGGATGGAGTCAGGTTGTCTACAGGTATCACCCTCTTAATTTAATGCTTTTTAAGAACTTTTCAAGATCATTTTTTAACCAAATTTAAGACACACTTTTGGAAAAATCATATTTTTCTTGCAGCTAAATTTTAAGGTAAGAAGTAAGGTAAGCAGAGGTAGGTTTTATGTAGGAATAAAGCTGGGATGTATTTTCCCATTTTTTTGTGTCTTAGTGACTAATGGAGACAACAATTTTAGGAAAATGTGTCCAGTATTGTGCAAGAAAGCTGCAACCAGCAAAACAGGCTGCAATGTAAAGGTAATTGGCAATTGTGCACCGTCACTTTACGTCCGCTGAAAGTGTTTGTTTTTGTCACTGACAGGCTCAGATTATTATTTCAAGTGTCTAACAACATTATGGAAAGGATCCCTTCAGAGATAGACATTTTTGTTAAAGAGAAAGATCCTTTTTGTTTAACCAGAAACAGCCATGAAATCGCCATCACCAAACCCACCAGACTCCATTGAAATAATTAGTATTTTATGTCAGTGTAAAACACACTTCATTCAAAGTCAACAGAAACAAAATTAAATTCAAAAGCTATCTTGGTTTATCTTTCTACTGTTCCAACAATCACCAACTCTGGTTTGGTTAAAATAAAACTTTAATTCACCTTTTTAGATGTAAAAATATGTTGGCTCTATACAGGCTAAAATTACTCTTTATTTAAATGGAGTCTGGTGGGTTTGGGGGTTTAAATTTTGGGGCTGTTTCTGGTTAAAAAAAAAAAAGGACCTTACACTTAAACTAAAATGTCTCTCTCTGTCGGGATCCTTTCCATAATGTTGTCAGACACTTATAATGACAATCTGAGCCTGTCAGTGGCAAAAACAAACACTTTTAGTGGACATATACTAACAGTGCTTGACTGCCTCAAGTGGTTACATTGCAGCCTGTTAAACTGCTGCTGGCTGCAGCCTTCTCGCTCAATACTAAAGCAGTTTCAAAAGTTGCTGTCTCCATTAGTCACCTAAACACAAAAACATGGGGAAAAAGGTTCCAGGCTGAAAAATACTGAACTTACCCTTTAACCCATTTTAATAAACACAAATTGAAAGATCAATAAATGAAATTAGATCAGATGTTGGTGGCAATAAAGTCCTCAAAAATTCAAATGTAATGACTTTTAAGGCCTAATATTTCTTAAATTTAGGACATTTTGAGACTTTTTAAAGACACCCAGAGAGTGAGACAGTATTATTTATTAGACATGTGTCTTTCACTCCACTTCTGATGTCATTTTATTTTGTTGTATTTGATTTTTCATCAGAGGACAGTAACTGCTAAAACTGCAGCTTTTATATTACATGCAAAGTTATATTTTAATATGCATTTATGCGTTAATGAGCCTTGATTACAGGGTGCCTATGTCTCCACTGTGGTGTGACAAAAACCTGAGGTAACATTGTGGCACATATTTCACAGGTGGCTTTAAAAGAAAATGTAAAATAATAAAATATTGCACAGATATTTCAAAAATACTGACTGCTTCCTTCACTTCTGCACCAAGCATTACAGTTTAATCGTAAAAGCAGAGAATGGTGACAGCAGGGTTGCAGTGAATAGTGAAATATCTGCTGAAACAAATACAGGAAATGATGGCTTATCAGATGCCTCCTCTCTCCTCACTGTCTGCGTGTGACCTACCTGCATGAATTCATCAATTTCCACTTGTCCGTTCTTGTTGAGATCCACCTCATTAAGGATTTCATGGAGCGCATTTTCATCAATTTGGACATTGATGCTCTGCAGAGAGGGAAAAAAACAAGACGAGGGATCGATAACAGGTAATGAAGACAAGTGTGTGAAGATGAGAGACAGACGAGAAGAAAAAGGAAAGGAAAGGAAAGAAGGAGGGATGAAAAGGCGACTCACTTCCAAAACCTGCTGTACGTCGACAGTGGTGATGAATCCTTTGCTCTCTTTGTCAAATTTGTGGAAACGCTTCTTGTACCTGTCACACAGATTTCAGAAGGTTTATTTCAACACATTTTACATTTGATTCTGTAGAATTGAACAAGACCGAACAACAGTATATCGTATTACTTTAATCTCACTAGAAATGTGAAATGATAACAAAGAACAGTACATCTTGCTTAGCTCATGTTACAGAGTTTTAAATCTCTTTTTGTCATGTCAATCTAAAAAAAAGGGTTTTGTACCTTATTGTTGCTAACTCATGTAAGGCAGTAATGACTGAACCCAAGGGTGTAGGTTTGGTTTCAAAAGGAGGGGTCAAAATGATTTAAAAACATTTTTTAAATAAAGAAACGATAGATAAAATGCCCACAAAGCACTTGCTGCACCACTCCCTGCTCGTTAAGCCTTTTGTTCTGAGTGCACGGAAACACTTGAAGGTGACTCAGATGACATATTTATCTTATCTTATCTGAGGTAAGGTGCCACACAGAGGACAATCTTTAAAGTTTTAGCTATAAAAAAAGTCAAACTAAATAGAAAAAGTGATTAACTCACATAATTAAAGGTTGTTAGTTACTGTGTTTTGTTTTTTTTCTTTTAAAATGAAGTTTAATAATTACCTGGCTATTTCCTGGTTGTCCAGGTTGATCTCAGACGTTTTGGTCAGCTGTTCAGAGCGCGACCTGTAGCCCATCTCAAGGTACAGAAACTTCCTGGCTGCTTCTAGTTCCTCCTGGATTTCACATCAGCAGAGAGAAAAGAGGAGTCAGAGATCCGCCCGTAGTGATACTGCTATAATTCATCTGTTAGAAGGTTAAAGGAATGCTTAAAGGGATACTTCACACCCTAATTTGTATCAGTTACTCACCCCGTGTTATGTTGAACTTGTAAAGAAAACTTTGTTTTCCTTGCATGCCTCCACGGTGAACGAAGAATCCAAGAACTGAGAAAATTCTTGATGAATTGAAGTCATAGGGGTCCGCGTTTAACAACAGCAAAACTATATCAAAACATCTGTTTACAAACTCTCACAAGACTCGTGCAATATAATCCAAGTCTTATTTATCCAGTTGTATGCTCAGGACTTCCCAAAAAAACAGCCTTTGTGACGGGGAACTGAACTAAAAGTGAAACGTAGCTATCCTCTCTTCAAAGCCAGACTCCATTGACAAAAACAGTCATTTTTAACTTGCTTGAACGCAGTAGCTGCTGGTCTACCGCTGCCTAGATTGGTTAGTTTGTTAGTTTTATTGTGTGAATTTGGTGAATCTGAAATAATCCTATAAAACACCAAAGTCACACAATAAAACTGACAAACTAACTAGTCGAGGCAGTGGTTGACCAGCAGCTCCCCGTTCAGCAACGTAAATTACTGTTTTTGTCAATGGAGTCTGGCTCTGGAGAGATCTTTGATAAGTTTTAGTTTCCATTCTTTTCTCAGAAAGAGCTGTCTGGTTGGGAAGTACTGAGCATACAACTGGATAAATAAGACTTGGATTATGTAATGTGAGAGTTTGTAAATAGATATTTTGATATAGTTTTGCTTTTGTTAAATGTGTACCCCAATGACTTTAATTCATCAAGAATTTTCTCAGCTTTTGGATGTTTGTTGTTCATTGCAGAGGCATGGAAGAAAAACAAAGTTTTCTTTACAAATTCAATGTAAATGTAAATGTAAACAGGTAACAAAACACGAGTTATAACCTGACATAACGCTACTTAACCTGTCCCCCTGCGTACACTGTCACTGCTACTGTTTGAAAACTTGTATAACTTGAATAAACTATTCACCATTCTGGCAGATGTCTTGTTTACATTACATGTGGTGTCCCTGTGCTGTAACAATAAGGGCTTAAAATAGTCGAGAGTTCAGTTTTCAGTTCTTTCATACACACACAGAGCTTTTTCCTCTGAAGGGATGAAGGGTGTGGACCTTTTCTATTGTGTACGGATCGAAAAAGAAACCAGAACTTCAAATAACCCAACAGGGATTAAAGCATTATGTAAAACAGAGCAGGTTTTCTGGGGCAGGGAAGGTTGTTACACAAACCTTTGTAACAAACAGGTGAGACTTTACAACACACTGGGTTTGGTAGGGCATATTATCAACTCATTTTATGAATTTTGTTGCAAAATCATACCGTCTTGTGCTCCTCACTCCAGCCCAGCTCTTTCCCCATGATTTCTACGATGCGTGGGAGGGCTTCATCAGCCGCCTGCACGTTCAAGAAGCCCAGGCGTGTTCGTCGGGCAATAACATCAGTGGCCGTGCATGCGTACTCCTTAATCGCATACAGCACCTGAGAAAAAGGAACTCACATGAGGCCAGAGTATTTGAGCCAGTTTGGGTAGAACTAAGCATGAAATCCGACTTTACCTCGCTCTCTATGTAAGGGAACTCGGACACTAATCTTTTCCCCACGATCGGCCATCTTTGCCCGGTGACCTGGGCCATCTTGGCCACATCGTACGCCTTTCCTCCGTACGTCGAGGCAAGGTGCTGAGCGACCTGTGAGCAGAGAAAAAGATTCCACATATAAAATAAGACTTGAGAGTACTACAGCGAAATTTACTGTTTGTAAATACTTGAAAATTCTGTTACTTTTGCTTTGAAAATTGATATACCATGCTATATGTCTCGCTTAGCTGTATATGCCAAGTTTTTAATAAAATATAATCTCTCTTCCTCATCCATCAGTGTGTAAACAACAGACTGAAGCTCCATTTTTCAATACAAGACAACAAATTTAACACAGTATTTACAGGGGCTCTAGCTTGCTTACTTTCTGCTTAGCCATGGCTAAACCCACCAGACTCCATTTAAATAATTAGCAATTTTATTATTGCAAAACACACTTCATTCAAAGTCAACAGAAGCCAAATAAAACTCACAAAAACTCCCTTAGTTCATTTTTCCACTGTTCCAACAATCACCAACTCTGCTTTGGTTGAAATTAACCCTTAATTCACCCAGTTAGATGTGAAAATAATGTTGCCTCTAGACATGCTAAAATGACTAATTATTTAAATGGAGTCTGGTGATGATGATTTTGGGGCTGTTCCTGGTTAAACAAGAAGGATCTTACTCTTTTCGAAAAAGGTCTTTCTCTGTCAGGATCCTTTCCATAATGTTGTCAGACACTTAAAATTATAATCTGAGCCTGTTAGTGCCAAAACACACACTTTTAGTGGATGTACATTTACAGTACAAATATGGATAAACCAGGGCTACAACTAGCGATATTTAATTAGTCATTTGGTTTATAAGATGTCATTAAAGAGTGATAAGTGCCTTTCACAGTTTTGTAACATCCTCAAATTGCTTCTTTTGTCCGACCAAAAGTTACCCAAACCTAGAACATAGAGAAGCAGCAAATCCTCACATTTTGGGAAGCTGGAACCAATAATGTTTGAAATGTTTGCTTGACGAACAATTAATAGATTCAACTTTCTGTTGAACAACTATTCAGTTAATCAACTACTTGGGGCTTTCACTGAAACTCAAACTGGATTGGTGTACTTGCACTGTCTACTTGATAAATTATGAAGAAATGCAGCATAACTAGCTGTAGCTTTTTATTAATCCTGTATTAATTGCTAAAAGAAATAGCTCTAGTGTTTGGTCTTGAGCTCGCTGTGTGGGTTCTTGTTATTTATTATGCACACATTCACTCTACAGCTCTCACAATATAAAAATCGCAGGTTAAACAATTCAGATGGTCGTGGCAGCTCCTGGTATCCACATGATCGATTTCACCTCTTCGGAGTTAAGCGATAAGTGTTAGCGCCACTTTGTCAATGAGGTGTCATATGTTTACAGAACACAAGAGGGCTATTTGCTATTCAGATCGTTGGCTTGCCGATCATGTGAAAGGGCAAACGCTGTCCAAATATCAACAGTGACCTTTTAGGAATATTCCAGAGAAGACCAGAGCCGCTGCCGAACGCCTCTAATGAGGAGGAAGTGTACTGTAGGTGCTGAGCGCAGGAGTACTTTTTCTTCATGAAACACTGTTCTATTGGGTTTAATGAAAATGCACAGCCTAATTATTGGAAAGATGGCGTGTAGCTGATGTAAATCAATGTGCCCTTACTTAATGCCATTGATAAATCGTACAACATACAGTGCATTTCAACGCGTGTCCAGTCTTTTGTGTAGTAGAAATGTCAGCATTGTTACAGCAGCAGCTTTAATGTCAGCACCACTGCTGCTGCTGCTGGAGAGGACGGTGAATGTGTCTGTGTGAGCTTTTACAGCTTTGTTTGTATCTGCAGGTAGTTAAAGGTCTACTTTCTCCTTCTACACCTCGCCATGCTGAAAATGTTTTAGTAAGTCAAATTGTTCCAAAAGGCAGAGCTGCTGTTAAAGAGCATTTTGGGGAGATACATTTCACTTCTGTCTGCAATTTAAAAGCACCTCGAAAGTTCACACATCATATATTTAACAGATAATATACTGTGTATGAATAAATAAAAATTACAACCTGTGAGCTTGAATGTCACACTGAGTTTGGTACACTTGCAAAGGTGAAAGAAGTATTTAAATCACAAAAAAACAGCATTAAAATGTTTTTTTTTTTTGCTTTGTTTCCATTGTTATCTGTTACCTCTTTTGTGCCAGGGAAACAAAGACATCTATAATATATCAGAATACCCTCTCTAATATCTTTTAATTTATTTTTTGGGGGGAAAAAAAAATTCTCTCAATCAAACAACAGTAATTAATTAAGTGTCTTGCCAAAGATTATATTTGAACACTTTATGAGAACATTATAATTTAACCTCTCTTTTTTTTTCAGAATAAAGCTTTAACACATCATAATGCCACTTAATGCAGCTAACAGCTAACGCCAACTCGCTCTCCTCTTGCTAATGGCAACACAGACTTGTTGTTCACAGTGTAGCAGTATGAGGGAAACAATAGGGTGTTTCCCCTGACATTTCAATGTAAGTTGCATCATTTCGTCACCAAGGCATCCCAATAAAGGTCTCTTTTTATCCCAAACACGTTTTCTATTGTCCTTGGGACGACTGTACCATGTTATTTTCGAGCTCTGCTTTTTAGCCTGCGCAAACTCATGTAAAACATTTTTAAAAATCACATTTTTTTGAAGTGTAAACTATTTCACTGATAAGCTTGAAAGGCAAAGAAGAAATTGATGCTAAAATATGAACAGTTTGGAACTGAAACAACTTTGACTTTATTGTAAGCAGCGACAAGATATATATATATATTTTTTAAACGAGTAGGGTTTGATACAAAATAAATACACTTTACAGTGAAGATTGTGATTTTAATCAAGTTTAGACACACAAAAAACATAGTGAAAAAACACAGGGAGTGCTGCACTAGCTTAAGACACGGCGTAGGGCCTGACAGGTTGTAATAATGGATCCCCTCTTTTTTTTTATTCCCCATTTTGCCATGCTTTGTTTATGTGTAATTATCCTAACATCGCTATGGTCATTACCATGCTTGGAATCTTGTAGAATGTGGATGGGTTTATTCATTTATTTATTTATTATTTATTTATTTATTTTATTTATTTTTATTTATTTTCATTTTTTTGCTTTCTCTCCCTCTAGTGTGCTCTTGGTCCCAAGGGAGGGTATATGGGGAGGGTTATGCGGAGGTGTATGGGATTATGTTCACCAATGTTCTGTATGTCTGTAAATTAGTGTATGTTTGTTTGTTCATATAATTGAAAACCTGTTAAACAAAGTCATTAAAAAAAAGACTATTAAGATCATAGACTGTATATTAAGATGGATGCGTCTCTACTTACTTGCACTATACAAAAATGAAGCCAAAATATCCTGGATATGGCCACTGCCATCTTGCACTGTGACATAATTTGGAGCCAGAGTCAGCACAGTAGGCGAATTTGTGAATCCTAGGATAGCGAAGGAGTGGCTCACCTTCCTCTGCCTTATTCTGTGATTGGCTTACCGTGACATTCTTACTCTAACCCTAACCAATCCCACTCCTCTTGCCAAAACCTAACCAATCCAACCAATAAATGCAATTTGTACTAGCCAATCATAGGGAGAGTAGGGTGGGTCATTCCTTTGCTAGAGATGCAAATTTGCCCACAATGGCGATCTCTGTGATATCAACTTCCCATCCATACACCTGACTTACCAATCGCAAACAGCACCATTGATTGCGAGCACACACAGCTGTCAATCATGAGGTCACACAGACTTTTTATAGCATCAAATAAAATCAAACTTATCAGAAAAATGAAGCTAGCTAACATGACAGAAACCATGTTTGGGAAAAATGTATTTGATGTATAGTTCAATTTTTTTGTTTGGCGCATGTGCCATCTGCTAACATGAAGCGGGTGGGGCTTAGGACCAGTGCTGCAGCCAGCCACCAGGGGGGATCAAGATGTTTTGGCTTCACTTTTGGGGAGCTGTCATTCATGTTGTCTGTCTTTATTGTACAGTCAACGGTGTCTTCGTCATGAGCAATCACTATCACTAAGTGCAGCAGAAAGTTACAGTAATAACTCATGCATACATTTGTTGAATAGGCACAGATTATGAGGCTATGGGCCCCTAGGCACAGACGTGTAAAAACTGCTGTACTGCTGAGAGAGGGAGCCAGGCTAAAACATGTCTGCCATCTGACTCACTCGAATGCAGCACCCATAGAACATTAAACAGATGCCTCCTCTGTCATTTGAATACAATCAAACATTCCAGATGAACTGAATAATTACAGGTGTTCTCTTTTTCAACTAACCTTTAATGTCCCTCTCCAGGCATATTTTAAAGTAATACTAATTTTACTAATACTAAATTTTAGATTTTGTTTGACATGGTCTTCCAGCATAATAGTTAAAAAAAAAAACTCAGATCAACTCATTCTCCTCCCCGCTTTCTGCTTTCTCCGTTGCTGCCCATGCTAGCTTGATATGTAAAAAAGCAGCACGCATCAAAATGGTTAGCATAAGGGTTAGAGTAAATAACGTTTAAGCCTCTGTCAGACTCAGATGAGGAGTCTGTTGCACAACAAATTCAGCGACCAGTCGCTGTATCAGAGTGGTAAGTGTAGATATCATCTTTCTTTTTTTTTTGTTTGTTTGTAGGCCAACCAGCGGTGGCTGAAAGTGTTATCAGTTGTAAAACATACAAAAACATCTGCTACGATGTTATAGTGAGTTCATATTGGACTGGTTTACATCTAGAGCCTGCACATTCTACCATGTTAGCTGTCAAAACTTCCTCCATGCTAATGCTAACTCATCTGCTCTGTGCTGCAGGTTTGAGGATTCTTTACTAGTGTTGTGCCAAAGTGTTTTCCTCTATTAATATTCACACACTGGCCACTTTATTAGGTACACCTGCTCAATTTGCTAATTAACGCAAATACCTAATCAGTCAATCATCTGGCAGCAACTCAAAGCATTTAGGCATGTAGACATGGTCAAGATGACCTGCTGAAGTTCAAACTGAGCACCAGAATGAGGACGAAAGGTGATTTAAATGACTTTGAACATGGTTGCTGGTGCCATGGTTGTTGGTGCCAGACA